>CM061532.1:106945255-107482552 GCA_030545055.2 Neoaliturus tenellus
TGGGGGTGATTCAAACTAAACAAAAAATTTTAACTAGTGACAAACATGTACGCGAATCAGATTTCTTTAAATAACGTTTTTAATAAGTTACTAGTGGCTTATAGGGGCAAAAGCCCCTAACTATAATAATTTAGATTTTAGTGGATTACCAAAAAAATGTTTTACAATGAAAGCTGTCAGAAGATTTGTTTTTTAGCGAATTTCCCTATAGGGAATACGCTATTACGGTAGTAGCCATGGTAAGACCTAAGCCCGGGACCACTTTACTTTTTCATTTTGAGGTCCCCAGAAGCCAAAAACACCGTTCGTTCATTTTCATATATATGTATATATATATCTATATATCTATATATCTATATATCTATATATCTATATATCTATGTGTCCGTGGTACTGATAACTTTTGAAGGGGACCTCCGATTTTGATGAAATTTGGTATGAACATGTAAGACCAGGTCTATTTTCATGAGTTCGCGAACCAGCATGATCGGGTTATGGGAACGGGGTTTTATGGGGTTCCAAAGGGGTCAAAAATGGGTTTTTGGCATTTTTGGACCTTAATTTTTAAAATTCATCAATTTTAACTGAAACCATTTAAAAGAGCTTAAAAAAACAAACAATTTGGTATTTTGAATTTTAATTATAGCATAACTGGTTACGGGGAAAATCCAAAAATGTGTTTTCCATGTTATTTTTATGGGAAAAAAAGAAAACCCTATATCTTGTTTATTTATTGACAAAACTTAATCAAATTTGGTATGTACATTATCTATAAAAGGTTTAACTTATACTTGCTTACAAAACCCATATAGCGGCAAACCTACATACTCAACCCCATGGGGTTTATAGGGAAAATAAAAAACTGCCAGAGTTTGATACAATTTTGTGTACTGTCAATAATTATTGATTAACTTAGATTTTCTAACAACACCCAATGGCAGCAAACCTACATACTCGATCCTATGGTGGTTTTATAGGGAAATTAAATAATATGTAATTCCATTGGAAATTCGCTGAGTACGCAGGTCTGCTGCGACGGGGGTATTCGATAATGTTTTAGCAATATAGTTTGCAAAGACTTTATTGATACTTATTTGAAACACCTACACTCTGTGGTGCGTATTTGAAGGTGAGTATGACTGAAGGGTGAGTGTGATGTTTGTGATGGATCAGATGAGGTGTACCTTTGTTACTGACAAATAGCAGCCGTTTCATTATTCAGAATCATGATTTCATTTCAGAATCCGCTTCCAAAGCACTCTTTACAATCTTGAGATAACCGTCATGAATGAATGCTTAATTTTGTCTATGGTTAAAACCTATATCGATTCTAAAAATGGGTTTTTTAATAAATCATAATCCTTGAGCTAAGTCATATTGTAGAAAAGGGGCAATGATTAAAAACCATGTGGATGCTCAGCACCCATTTCAGGATAAATACTTTCAATAGTGTGCATTATGTACGGTACCATGGTTCTTTCAACCATTTGATGACCATATCTTGTTTTTCCATTAGTTGAAATAGTATTTTACCTCCTGTTTTATTTTTTAGGATCACAAAATGTTAACACACTCCATTATAGTAGACTGTCTTCACTCACGGTACAATTTTCAGCTCTCCTAATAAATACACGTTATTTTCGTAAAAATAAAGTAAACTTTTTTTAATCCCAATAAATTTTATGGAGTATTTCCCCATTCTTGGAAAAGGGGCAGTGATTAAAAACCGTGACGGATGCTCAACACCCAATTTCAGGATAAATACACTTTCAATAGTTTTCATCATAAACCCTTCTTTATTCAACCATTTGATTACCTTGTTTGTTCATGAGCTGAATTAGTATTTTCCCTCCTGTTTTAATTTTTAGGGTCACAAAATTTGAACACTCTCCCTTAAAGTACAGTGTCTTCACTCACTGTACAAAATTCGGCTCTCCTAATAGATACACGTAACTTATTTTCGTAAAAAAGCAAGCTTGTTTTAAGCCATGTAAATTTTATGGAGCAATTTCCCCGTTCTTTCTCATTTATTTGGAAGATTTTGGGCATGTTGCTGTTTTCCCTAGTCTTTTGAACAAACGTCTTTAATTGAAACTCTATCGATCATATCACTGTACAATTTGTAAAACACGATATATATATATATATATATATATATATATATATATATATATATATATATATATATATATCTTGTGCAATTTTTCAGAATACCAACACTTTGTTGGCTGCCACACTATACATTTGAATTACAGTAATATTAATTTAATTTTAATTCTATGGGTTTAGTTTATTCTCTTTTTAAAATCAAACAAAACACACACTTTAATGAAAATTAAAAAAATGTTCTTGAACCATAACTCATCGCTCATTGTACCCGTCTTATGATCAAATTTTATATTTCCATTTATTTGCATACACTGGATTATAAAGTTTTCTTTTATTTAAATATTGATGTAAAAATCAGCTGTACATTTTTAATAATTTTTAAGATTAAAGTAACACTCCTAGTAAATTTTGTAGTCATTCGACGCAAAAAATTTTATTATAGTATTGCCACTTTAGGTGATTAGTATAATATAAGATCATCTTCACTCATTGTATTCCACCTGGCTTTCTTTTTAAAATAAACCAAAACATATGTTCTAATGTACACAAATCAGACGTTTTTCTAATCCCCATGCTATTCTTATGGAGGACGTTTTACGTTATTCCTCATTTCCTGGTAACATTACGGACACGCTGATAGTTTTCCCTCGTGCATGGAACCGAGACCTTTAATTTGAGACCCCTCCCATCTTCCTGCGATTTGTATAACGCTCACAATTTTGCTCAAGAAATTTCGCTTACAGAATTATATATATAGAAGATAGATAGTGTATTTCAGTAACGCTTATCAGCTGTTATACTTCTAAGCCAGCCCTATGTCTTGGTAACAAGTAAAAAAAAGTTCTAAAAAATGATTAAAAAGAACTGTTACCAATAATATTGTAAAACTGACACACAACAAATACCGTATACAGAAGTGTGCAGCACCCGTTAGCCTACATTGAAACCGTCTGAAAGGCGAGTGAGCGAAATGACCGAGCTCATCGTGAAGGCGAGTGAGCGGAGCGAACGAGTTCGTCAAGGGTGCGCTCTACCTCGGCGTCAAAATCGTCGAGCGAGACTGTTAACTGCCGCTATACGGGGAGACTCACATTTTGGAAAATATATGACGGGTGATTTTAAATTTTGTTACTTTAATGCTTTTTTTGGTTTCAGTGCGAAATCGATCGGTGGTCTAATAACGATGTTTGTGAAATTGCAGACCTTTCGCATCTCCCTTCTTGCATCGTTATCTATAAACTTTTTACCAATCTTATTGCAGATTCTTGTTCTTAAGATTGTATTGTACTCACGTATCGTCTTATTTTTTTCTTAAAAAATTGTTTTTAATACGTTAAAACTTGATACAAAAACGCTTATTTCAACATTATTAGCAAACACCCTGCTTAGTAATTTAAATTAATATCAAAATTTTAAGACGATAACGGAGTACAAAATTATATTACGAAAAGAATGACACCAAAATATTTTAAATCGGTTTACAACTGGGGCTACAAACACGGAGATTTTAAACCCTTGCATCCGCGCGCGGCAGATAGGTAGAGCGCACCCTTAAACAAGAAATAAGCCTTTTTGCACTGGGCTTTTTAGGGCACTGTCTGTAAATGATATTACTAAAAAAATATTACTGTTTAAGTTTACCGTGATAATGCTCGGTCCCCACGTACTGAAAATTATAAAAATAATATCTCAATTAAACCTAATACTGCTGATTATGAATATTTATAAGAATAAAAGTAATGTAAAAGTATATAAAACAACAAATCAATCTGTAGAATTATTTGAATTTAAAAATAAAAGCATTTGAAAGAATAAAGCAAACACCAGCTAACTAAATAATTATAGAATCCTCGTGTTACACATTCAACATTAGTTTTAACAAATATACACGAGACCCGTAGGCCTACATTGCAACAGTCTGAAAGCACAGAAAAAGGAAGCTGAAAGGCGAGTGAGTGGAGCGAACGAGCTCGTCTCGAACAAGAAATAAGACTTTTTGCACCTAATTTAATGTCTGTAAATTATATTACTATCAAAAATATTACTGATTAAGTTTACCGAGCTAATGCTTGGCCCCCAGGTACTGAAAATTATAAACATAATATCAAAGTATATCATGGTACCGAAATGTATATATTTTATTTGATGTCAATAAAAACACACAGCTAAAAGCCTGTAAAGGATTGAAGGAAGAATGGTTATATAAAACTAAGGCATAGACCTATTATAGAACTTGACGGCAAGTGAGGGTCAAGAACAAGATTACCCGAAGGGCAAGTTTGTATTAATGTAAATTTAACATATTATTATTTTATAATAGAATAAAAAAAACAGAACACGTACATAAAATAACAATTGTTAAATACTTAAGGAATTGTGTACGTGGAAGTACTTTCGCGGGTGGAGGATTCCCGGTCTAGTCCATTGGGGGTAGTTTTACTGGGGGTAGAATTCCGGGGGTAGTTTTCCTGGGGGTAGTTTTGCTGGGGGTAGTATTCCGGGGGTAGAATTCCGGGGGTAGATTTCCTGGGGGTAGTATTCCGGGGGTAGAAATCCGGGGGTAGTTTTGCCGGGGGTAGTTTTGCTGGGGGTAGTATTCCGGGGGTAGAATTCCGGGGGTAGTTTTCCACCCCTAGTAAACTTACAAAACATGGCTTAAATTGTTAATTATAGAAATAAATTATAAAAGTGCGTAACCAATGATTGAAGTAGAGTATAATGTATTCTCTTCAAAAGTTCGCGGCCGGAAAACTACCCCCATACCTGTGACGTCAAAATGACGTAGCGTTTTTTCATGGGGGTACTTTTCCTGGGGGTAGAATTCCGGCGCCCCGACGGCGAGGGCAAGAGTGTACACAGTGCGCTCGGCATGTCTCGCTCTGCCTCGTCTCGCCATGTCTCGGCCTCGCCTGCGCTCGGTCTGGGAGCGGTTTTTGGCACGAGTCAAAGAGCCCGAGCGACCGCGAACTCACCCGAGAGCCCCTCGGCGAGAGTGTACTTTGTAACCTCGCCGTTAAAATCTCGTGGGTCCTTGTCGAGCAAATCCTCGCCGAACGTCCCGGCGAGGTGCCTCGGCGAGAGTGTTGCTAGCATAAGCAACCGAATCGGCAACCGCCTCGATTCAAAGGCGAGCACTATAACCACTCAGCTACCCAGCCAGTTATGTAGCTGTATATATAGTATATATGTATATATACTATATATTCATATGTATAGATGCATGTAGTGTATATAGGTGGTATTTTACTCAGCGATTTTCATAAAAATTAATTCCGTGTCAATAAAGTTACACCTTGTTAGAATTTGATTTCTAATCGATCTTCATCACTTATTCTCAAACGTCATACTGTTGAAATTTTGAATGTTGAATGTGTGTTTTTAGGTCCAAATTGGGATTCCGTGATGGTTCTTACGCCGAAGGGTTCTACCAAAAAACGACCAGAATCATTAGAATAAATATATTAATAGATGTTTGATCCAAGTAATTAATTACATACAACGTACAGAACCTCAAAGAAAAAAATTATATTATTATTAAAACCCCCCAGTCTTGTGCCACGTATCGCCGTGCGCAGTGCCGCTGTTTCTGCTGTCCGTAGCGTATGGACAGGCTGGTCGTCTCTGAATAACAAATAAAATCGCATTATTTATAATGATTTTTTTCCTACGACTGTCCGTGAAAACAGTTGTTTACGCACTCGATACTCGTCGCTAAACAGGTGATTGCCGTATTCATTTTACTTTGCGCACTCCAGTGTTAAAACATCAGAACACAAAACAATTTTGCATTAGCCAGCAAGGAAACGTTGATAAGTCAGGAATTAAGTTGGCAACACTGGATATAAACATCTGATCTATTGTCCTTGTGGTCGTTTTCGATTGAATCAACATAAACATAACCTACAAACCAGCTACAGGTGAGCTGCAGGTGTAAGTTAGGTGCGCAATGATCAACTATGACAGTGACTTTAGTGATTTAAGTGACTTATTCCCTGACGATCTTGCTAAGACTGCTAAAACAGTGGCGTTAAATCTTCTGCATGAAAAATCCAATGAATTTTTAACTAAATGTAGGAAGTGCATAATACAGGCTATCATAAATATATATATCACTATCTTGAGACAGGGACCTCAAACATAGTGGGTATTTTAACCTGAATAAACGTTTATACTTATATAAGAAATATTTGGCAGTCGTAGGAAAAATTTAATATGCAACTCGTGCGAAAAGTGCCTTCACTGCACTCGAGAGAAATTATTCCGCACTCGCCTGCGGCTCGTGCATAAACATTTCTCTCGAGTGCAGCAAATCGGCACTTTCCGCACTTGTTGCATAAATAACTATTATCGTACTGGTACTTTATTTATACTAAGTATCAGGTATGAGGGACCTAGTCTAACCTTAATAATCTTAATTGAATTTTTTACTATATGGAACATAAAGTATAAAATTTTTTACGATCGACTTTAAATTTCTCTTAGGCGAATTTTAGACCCCCAAAAGGCTTTTTTATTACTAATTTGATTTCAATTAAATTCTCAGGTTAGATTTTAAGTATTTTAAACTAGGTAATAAACTATAATCGAGCAATTATTTTCAAGTATTAAAAAAGCTTATTTTCCGGAATTTTTGACAGAACTTTAGTTGTTTAGGCTACATGATTTGACTAATGTAGTTGCTATGATCAGTTTATATTCCCCCATCGCAGCTGAGTTGTCGCTGTGTTTGCTGAAAACAACATTCAACATATTAACATAACCTTTTCTTGTTTATATCTGCTCGCCGTTATGTTACGTTTTTAAATAAAATTTAATTGATATTTTGACAGACCTATTTGTTAAATTAAATAGATCAACACTTATGTTTACTTGTTGAAGTTATAAATTATACCAAAAGATAGGCTTGTTGATGTGGAATGAATTGCTGTCGTACGGAATTATGCGATTAACTAATTTATGGGATACAACAAATATCTATTTGGGAGAAAGATTTAAATTGAACAACTAATTAGAATGTGTTGTGCCATTGTAGCCTATGTCTCAGGTAACAAAATATGCATTAAGTGTTAAGTAAGCGTAATTCTACAATACTTACATTACTTGATTTTTATTAATTTGCAATCATGGATTTTAAATTGTATTGTTTTTTCGCTCTACAATCTATTTACCTTTAATATTATAAGCATAATTATTATTAAGTTACTTGCTTGTTTTGAGGTCTTAGCTAAAATCATTGTTTGTATTTGTAGGCTAGGCCTAGGATGTACGCCGGTTGACTTTGGACGGTTAGATGACGTTCCACTCTTCACATTCGAGGAGATGGAAACCTCCGTTCTCTCCCTAAAGAGCAACAAGGCTCCTGACCCGGACGGATTCCCAGCGAGGCTTTAAAGAAATTATTTTCAATTAATGCTGACTTGTTGTTGAGAATGTACAACGCCTGTTTGGTAGAAAGGGTGTTTCCAGCTCCCTGGAAAACCGCCAGACTTGTACTCATCAGCAAGGGCAAAGGTGATCCCGAGCTGCCGTCGTCCCACAGGCCTTTTTGCATGTTGGACACGGCTGGGAAGCTGCCCGAGAAGCTGATCCGTTCCCGCCTGACGTCTGCCGTGGAAGCTGCTGGGTACTTATGCCCCTGTCAGTACGGCTTCAGAAAGGGACGGTCAACGATTGACGCTATCACCGAAGTCCAGAGAGCTGTGAAGAGAGCCGAGAGCCACGACCATTTCTCTCGCTAAGTAGTGCTTCTTTGTTACGCTTAAGTCAAGAATGCCTTTAACTCGGCGAGGTGGGTCGATATGCTGGATGCGCTTCGCAACACCTTTCACGTTCCTGCATATCTGTTGCGACTCATCTTGTTGCGGATTATCTCCGCTCTCGAAGCCTGATTTACGACACAAGGGACGGAACGTGGACGATGGAAGTCACTTCTGGTGCCGTGCAAGATTCAATACTCGGCCAGGATCTCTGGAACGTTGCCTATGACAGCCTCCTGAGGTTGGAGATGCCTGAGGAAACCACTTTGGTTGGGTACGCCGATGATGTTGCAGCTCTCATTGTGGCACGCAACGTAGAGCTGGCCCAACTAAAGTTGAACCGAGTCATGCGTGTGGTCAACACATGGATGTTCGATCACGCTCTCTCGCGTACTCTCCGTAAGACGGAGATTGTGATCCTTACGAAGAAGAGGATGGAGACCGTCGTTCCGTTTCGAGTGGGAAGGAAGGTGGTCCAATCAACTCGTGCTGCTAAGTACTTCGGGATTATGGTGGACACCAAGTTAAGCTGGAGGGATCAGATATTCCGTACGGCGGACTAGGCCGCTAAGGTAGTCACTTACCTTACTAGGCTGATGGCCAATGTCGGGGTTCCACGATCCAGCAGAAGACGTCTGTTGATGTCCGCGGTTCAGTCTGTGCTTTTTTATGGAGCAGAGGTGTGAGCAGACGCTCTCGATAAAGAGTAGTACAGGTTGCGACTCGCCCGGGTTCAATGTCGAGCGGCGCTCGGGGTGTGTTCCGCCTACCGGACAGTGTCCGAGCCTGCCGTCCTGGTGGTCGCCGGAGTTATCCCTGTCAAGCTCTTGGCAGGAGAGAGGAAGGCAATTTATCAGAGACAAGGCGAGATTAAAAGGACACGGCAAGAACAGAAGAGCGCTCCAGAACCTTCCAGCAGTGGCAACACAGCTGGGAGCACGACACCCGAGGACGATGGACTGCGCGACTTATCAAGCACGTCCAACCATGGGTGGAACGGCAGCCAATTCTTGACAATTCACGGCTATCTCGGTCGTACCTGAACCGGATGGGCAAGACCGGTTCACCGGACTGCATTTATTGCTCGGGCGTTCCCGACGATGCGGAACACACATTCTTCCGCTGCCCCCGTTGGGAATAAGGGCCCCGCCTGAAGGCCACACAAATTTTTTGGTGCATTTTCGGTGGACTCGGTCTGCCAAAAGATCTTGGAGGATGAGGAAAACTGGGATTGTTTATCACAGTTCGTCCGGGGCATCCTCCTGGAAAAGAAACCGATCTGGACCGCGAAGTGGCCCAGATCCCTTGATCGAGTGGCTGGATAAGGAGTAAGCCCCACCGGCGTTAGCCAAATTTAGGCCTAGCCTGACGTAATGTGATAAACAATTCCAGGTTAGAATCCTAAAGAGTAGAGGAGGTTTTTTAGTGGGTAAACCCATTTTTAGGGGAGCCCCACACTACAGACTTGCCACCTGTGTGCGTAATGCATGTTTCTTACCTCTCCCTAAAAAAAAACCATAAAAAGCGTCACTTAATAACTCAAAAAGTGAGTAAAAAATTCTTGTACGGGACGGACATCGGAGCGTATTCCTAGTCTACAATAAAACATATGTTTAACAATAAATATTAAAAAACACCGTCCGAAATTGGGGAATGCGCAGGCATGTTTTCAGTGTTTTTACAGAAGTGAAGATAATTCTTAAGAATTATTACCAGTTTTATATTTGAAAGTAAGCTATTTTGTGATTTTATCTAATAATATTATAATTGTATGATGTACTAAATCTAATTATTTATTCATGTTCAATATCCGTATACTTTTATTTAAATTCATACGCCAAAGTTTTATGTTCTGAGTTATTCAAGCAGAAAGATAAACAACTGGTAACTTACATCAGACAACTTTCAAACAAGTTTCTGGGGAAAACGAACTTGCCGTTTTAACTTAAAAATAATTTCGAATGGCCATTCAAAAGAAAAAACATTTTTTTCAGCTTTGAAATCTAAAAAATAAATTTACTCAGCTGTAAATCTACATTTATAAGAAAGGGAGGTTGGTATATATTGATTTCGATGGGCTCAGAAACCACTGGAACGTTTACTACATGAAACTCAATGTATTTTTGTAAATTTAATGGAACAGTTTTTTAAAGCTTTAGTTTTTAATAACCTTCATGGCTTCAACACCAGCACCCTCATAAATGTACGTCAGGGCTTTTGGGAATTTTATTGATCCGATTTGTTGAAAATATTACCAGATGGTATATTTTGTCTTTTTGGTTATGAAAAACACAAAAGGACATCTAGTATATAAAAAAATGTATACACATCAGAGTTCACAACAAATTTGTTGTCAACTCTGGTGTAAACAAACCTTATACATTCAATTCATTAGTCTTACAAATATAAATTTATGTAACCTTGAAAGTATTCAAACTAAAAATATTTCATACATCGTATCTTATTTTGACACCAATATTAAAGCTTGAAGACAAAGAAAGAATCAAGAAAAAGAAAACATCTTGCATATTTCAATATTCAATTTAAATTATTGCAAAAAAACTGTCTTGTGAATGTATTTATTTAAGGGGCCTTACATAGTTTGTGTTGCTATGTATATCCAAGGATAATGGTTAAATATAATATATCCCTATAATATTGCTAGCAATTTGTTGAATATTCTTTATTCTGAATAAATAGTAATAAAGTTAACATAATTACTAGTAGACTAATGTTGACAAAATTAGTAAGCCTCGTCCGTAATGGCCGAACATTCGTAGTGAACACAAAAAAATCAACAAACATTTCTAACGAACAATTACCGGCCATATGATTCAATTCTAAAAGGTTAGCAACAAACAAACAAAAGTGCAGAAGAACTTTGTTCGGCGATCATGTTCGGCCAGTGCGGACACGACTTTAAACACATAAAACATCTAATGATTTTAGTTGGAATTCATAATCTATGGTCGGCCTAGTAAAATTATAATCTTGAATTTTTTGCTGTTTTACATTTCATGCATCACAATATCCAAAATCAGTGTTATCTAAATTTATATTTTTCTGTTTGTCTGTGACGTTTTATTGTCTTAATTTGGTTGCTTTTCACATCAAACAGGGTTTAACTAAACCTTTTTTTTAAATTTAATTAAATGTTGTACATATTTACATGTCCTAGGCAGACAAGTGAGGCATTCAGGGGGAGGCTGAAAGAATTAGGTAATGCTATTGTCATCATCCATATAAGGTTTGTGTTAGAATTTACAAACAAGTGTAATCTTTTTACCTACCAAGTCTAAGTTTACAATAACATTCTATGTAATAAATGTAATTAAAGGAAAGGTTAATTACTTTTTTTCTGATGATGAGAAAATTCATTAAGAACACAAAATTAACTGCTAAAGTTAACAAAGTGAAGGGTAAACGTAATTATGAGATGGTGTTTGTTTTAAATGGTTGCCTGGTTCATAAAAACTCCCTCTAGTAAAAAATGTTTCAAAGGATATCTGTTTTCCAAATTTTCATATAAATTCTTATAATGGATCTTTTAAACTCAACCCTCTTGTTCAAATCATTCTTAATTCTTTTGGATTTCACTGTTATAAGTATAAATGTGTAGTTTAGACGACAACACTGCATTTTCATTTACTAAAATTAAAGTTGTATACAGGTTTAAATGTTTAATATTATAAAATTTCGTATTAATTAAACGTTGTTGAGTAGGTGCGTAGTGAATGAAAATCGATTTAATTTTAACTACTTGAATTAACTCTTTGAATATAGGTACCGTTTCCATCAAAAGTTATTTTGTGTATGCTAAGAAAAAGGTTTTATGAAAATAAAAATTATTTGTTATGTTTAAATACAGTGTAATAAATGTTATGCCTTGGGCCAGTCACAGATCTGTGGCATTGCAGATCACCAAGTGAACTACTAGGCTAAACTATTGCCTTAATCATGAGCTGCCGAAAAGTTAGGTAAGCCCAATAATTAACTATAATCTTAAGTGCAAAATTCTATTCGTAACATTCTATACCTATCTAAAAAAAGGCTTGGACGATTTTTATTTGTAAGACTGTAAATTGATTAATGTGTCCATGTGTTTTGAAAAAATTTATTTACAAGTCATTATTTTAGCAAGCGAATTTTCCCGACTTGGATAGTTAAAAATTTTTCTTTGATTTTTGCTTGCTCTTTTTTTAAAGTCTTATAAGGACCTAAAAGAACATATTGCTGATTTGTATAACTAGAATATTCAGAGACAATTTCCGTTACCGCCACCAGTCTTAGCTCTGTAATTGTGAAATGAGATATTCTCGAGCCATTGTTGTCTCTGAGACAAAGATGTTCCAAGCTGAGATTGTGCACCAGTTTGCTCCTTCAATAAAGCAAACTTTGTCTTGTGGACTCGTTAAACCTACGACAACGTTGTCACTCAGCTCTGCTTACTCGATAATTGCCTTCCGTTAAACGCAAAACTTTACTTTTCATAGAACAAGAGCCAAACAAAAACATTTACCAGCATACTGATACAATCTAACTCGCTGGTGTTCTGTTGATTAGTTTATCAGTTCATTAAATCGTTTCAAAGGCAAACTGACTTTTTAACAATACAAACTACGTTTTTAAAACCTAATGAAAATAAAACCCTGTATACTTGGTGAAATATATTTTTATTTCCACCTCACGTTGTTGCAACTAATTCAGTTAAGTCAAAACCAAAACAAGAAAGAGATGCCAAATTACATTTCGTTGCATTTGCAAGAAGAAACTACAATTCACCACAAATTTAGAATAATTTTATTTAAAAAATCAGTTTTTACCAATATTAAACTTGTTGTGTAGGAATTCTTCGAATTATCTTAATATATTTAAATAATAATGATTAAACGTTGTAAAACTTGTTATTTAACATAACAGAATATGATACTGTTTTAAAATGGGGTTTACATGTGTACCGTATGTAGTAGACCATTATTTAGGAAGTTCTTATCTTGAATATCTTATAGTTAGGTATTAAGTAGAAAATCCCATTTGGAGAAAAGGGTAATGGTGATAATTTTTCATGTACAATATACATCTGGTGATAGTCTGGCGCACAATATACATAATTTTTTTCATTGACAGTCATTATATTATATAATGCCTTCCTCTACACACCATCACCAGTCTGAATGTTAAACAATCTCGATGAAGGCCTAACAAACCTAGTGGAACATTAGCGTTAGTTGTTAGTTCCTAATCAATTAGACATCAAAGGCCACATGTTGATGGTTTCAAACCTGTTCAGGTCACTAATAGGGCTTTGATACCTGACTGAAACAGATCATGTAATGTTGTCAGGCCTTTATTTGAAAATCTGTCCGAGAATAAAAGAAATTCATTCATGGTTTATGCCTCCAGAATCGTATTAATCAAATATAACAGGTTACTAACCTTGATTAACCGTCACGATTCAGATCGACCAGTGTTCTTGGTGACCCGGGTTTCGACCTTAAAAGGCCATTTTCAAACCGATGTACTCTAGATGTCAAACAATCACTTCATTGAAGGTCGTCATAAATTAAAATACAGTCCACAAACACACGTAACATTGAATATTTACACACGTACAAACACATATGGCCGGCCGCTCATTATCGAACTCAGGTCACCAAGAACACTGGTCGATCTGAATCGTGACGGTTAATCAATGTTAGTAACCTGTTATATTTAAAGAAATTTACTTTAATGAATGGATTAATTTTTTCCAAATTTATTTTTGACTCTCTTCCTAATTTATAATATGATTGATATTATACATTGAATAAAAACACAAAGCCCTTAACATTTTTTATATATCGAAATAAGCTCAACAATCAACTGAATTTAAAGATACGATAAAAAAAAATGTATTCACTTAGTTTGATGAAGATCCTAATTACTCATTTTATTAATCAAGGAAATGCACATAGTTCAATGGTTGGGCCACAAATCAGTTTCAACTTTGATATGAACAATCATGGTTCCTGAGGGATAATCTGGAGATGGGAGATAGAAGGTTGGGGGAGGGGGAGGGGGCTGTTGGGGACCCAACTTTGATTTACTAGCCACAGTCTCAACTGCAGACGGTATTTAGATTCAAAACCTCTTGGAACATTATGAATTGTTACAGTTTCACCATCTGGTACATCACAACACCAAAATTATTATATAATTTATATTAGAAGTAATAGTGTATTTTTTGCCTAGGAAAGGTTTCCTGAAGGTTAACGTATTTTCCAATATTCTAGAGTAGTCTGTTACAAAGTTTATAACATATACAGTATTCTTTTTATTTTAAACAAGAAACTGGTACCTAATTTTTTGTTGCATTTATTAAAATAAACATTAAATTTAAATAGCAAAAATAATAAATGTTATTGCATTTTAATTTAAAAAAATTCTATGAATGGTATTTTGCAGATACCTAGTCTTGAATAAAAACCCATCTAATGCAAACTTATTTAAATTTTTCTGTATCGAGAAAACTAAATAAAGTAGACTCGTCCTTTTATTTTTTTAACCTTGAGCCAATAATTCTGGATACCAAGTGTGCTCATCATCCTTGATCCTTGTCAACACTCATCCCTAATAATTTTATAAGGATGAGTTTAAAAAAAGCTCTAATAAAATATTCAAGAGGAGTTTTTGTGACAAGTTTTATGAAACAAGGCCAAAAACACTTTTGTAAAATTCAGAGTGGTAATGATTATAGTGAAACTGTATGATTGATGCTAGAAAGAAAAATTTGCAATCAAGTTATGACTAATGAGAATGTTGAGGTTGAATACAGTAAAAATCCTCTGGCAGATACTGGAATTAAGGCTAAAGCGTTTGCCAAACAAACGTCAGAGATAGTATCAGGTGGGGAGCAGCATGAAGAGGGTGTGCTGGTGAATGGTTATTGTACCTTGTATTTCTTCCTGGCCTTAAGAATGACTCTTTACAGTGGTGGTGTTTTGGCAAAGTCTATACTAGAACAATGTTTTATTGTTGGTGGTGGTTGTATTTTGTAACCTTAAGCTTACCAGTCGTAAATTAACCTTTGCTGTGAAGTAAATAATTTATATTTTACATTATTTAACATTTTGTTTATATTTTTAGTTTTATTTTGTTTATAACATTAGTTTTCTGACTTCCATTGAGATGTGGTGTACTTTATGTTTTTATGGGTACCGTAAATAATGTGGATAGTGTTTAAAAAGTTATAAATTATAATGAAATGTTCAACAACTAACTCTTTATGTCACATTCATTCATAAAAAAATATAAAAAAACTAGGGATACCTGTGCCGTATGACACGCTACAATAATCAGATTAGGTTGAGATTACATTAGTTTCACCTATTCTGCTTTTGACGTGTGTTCTTCTATTATGTTTCACTATCAACCGCTGTTTTTCTTTGCAATTTAATAACACGGTATTTCCCTCTTTAATAATATAACTATTATTATAACTAACTGAGGTTTCGCAAAATTCAACCCATGACCTTATGAACCTATGTCCTATAGATATAATAGCTTACAAGTCACTTAAATACACCCCCTCCCCTCAAAGACAATTCTTTTTATGTTTCCCAACATAATAACGTTCTCAATTACCAGTACAGTTGGTTGCACGAGATTTGAGATAGCCTACCAGAATTTGTGCTACATATGGGCAGGTTGGCTCTATCTCGTGCAACTTATGGATAATGATATACAGTAAAATCATTACTAGGGTCTTCATTTCAAATTCAGGCTGTTAAACTGCCCATGTGTAGCACAAATCCTGACGGGCTGTTTCAAGTCTCTTGCAACCAACAGTATATATCTATCTTGTTATTTTGTTTATTCACTATGTCTAAGCTGTAATTTATAAGATAAATGACCTGCTCCCAAAAATTAATTTAGTAAAAAGTGTCAAGTGCCTTTTGATTATATTGTGTAAAATAAAATAATCAAGTGATAAATGAGTGTACTTATGTGGAAATGACATAAAATAAAGGAAGTTAAGTAAATAAGCTTACAGGAAACAACAGTGGCAACCAATTCTGTTTGGGTAGGGTAAAATTTCAACCTCAGGGGTGGTTTTGTCAAGACTTGAAACAAAATGACACAGCTGCATTGTTTCCCTTCTAGTTTTAATAATTCTTCTGTCTTTTGTGATGGTTGACAACAATTTTTTCTTATCTTTGCAGCATTCCCATAGACAAAAACATGAACAAATTAAAGAAATATTTATTGTTTTGCATCAGTTTTGTTTGATTACAAATATATATTATATGACTTTATTTCTATTGTTTTATTCACATGCAGTAGTATTAAAATATTATATCTTTAGTATAAATAAGTTATATACAGCTACAACAGTTCCATGTTTTGCTCACTTTACAATTCCAAAGCGTCCTCCAATATAAATTTCGTACCTTACAATGAAAATAATTTTAGGAAATTTTCTGGTGTAATCTAATCTTATCAAGAAAGTTTTCGAGGTGTAAAAAATAAAATTGTATAACTTAAAAAAGTAAGTTAAAAAAAAAAACAAACATATTGCCACTAACTAACAATGATGTAATATGTAACATGAATACTTTCAATAGATGGTCTGTTAAGAAACAAATTAATACAATGTACCATCACAAACAAATTACATAAAGATCATGGGGGACCAGATTTAATTCAAATATGTTAATCTATTTACATAATAAAGAATAAGACATAGTGAACATTATAACTGTACAAATGAATAGTTACATATAGGTGGCACTTACAGCTAAACAATAAAATAAAATAAAAACTAGACCTACATGAAATAATATGACGCCGAAATCAACGTACTTACTCAGATGGTTTTTACAGTGCTGCATTTATAAACACACTATCACAACATAAACCGATTCTCCAGTCATAAAATGTTTCATTTTTGTTTAAGAAGAGTGGTAGTGACCTATCATAATGTGTCAATTGTGCTTCATGTTCACTAAGATCGCACCATCGTAAATTTGTTTCAAACATCTTTTTAAAGATGCCTATGATGAAAAGTCTATTAGCATTAAAGTATATATTAATCAATTAAATTGTTGTTTGAACCAAAAGAAAGTGAGTGTTGTAGATTTATAACGTCTGTGATATGTGTGTTGCAGCACTAGATGTGCTGGGGGAGGTGGATGCAGGACTGCTAGAGGAAGGCCTCCACCATGGCTCCTCCCCTACACCGGATACAATCCTCCTCCACTCCTCCATGGCCTTGATGAGGCGTCTACTTGTTGACGCTCAGGTATGATAAACATTTTAAAGAGTAAATCAAATTAGTAATTTTCTTCATTAGGATCAAAAGAGCTGTCTCCTGTGCTCAGTTGCGTTTTGAAATTTTTTAAGACAAGCACAATTTTTTAGGTTAGCTGTTAAATATAAATATATACCTTACACTATTTTAAGGAGAAAATAAGTGTTGAATTTTCATATCAATAATAGAAAAGGAAAACACTTTATGGAGAATTTTTTGTGGGTATTATGATGAAAAGATAACAATTTCATGTAAGAAAAGAAGCAGATGAAAGAGTTTTTTACTCTGATACAGACTTAGAAGATTATGTAAGTTTATCACGACAGTATACCACATTTGGTAATACGACTTATTCTACTGGTGAGAACTAAAGTTACCCTTTCTTCAAAAAATACAAAGCTCTGTGATTTTTTGGCCTTGCCGCATGTTTGTACAAATTAATATGAAAATGTAGATTTTGAAAGATTGTGTTGTTAAATTAATATAAACTCATAAATATGTTTGGATGCTTCCAAAAATTTTTAAAATTTACAGTTAAATAAGCTGAATAGTATAATGATAGTAAGAACACAATTATGGTTTAATAGTTCTCCCATAGGCCTGCTTGATGTTTCATAATTCTTGGGTTAGGATAGTTTACTGCTCGTTTTCAATTACTTGAAATGGTGTGCAGGCGAAATTCCGTAGAATGGTGGATGAAAATCGCTCAGTAGCGACCCGAATCGATGGCGAGATTCGCCAGGCCCATGAGGAGATGGCGGCCCTGCGTGAGGAACTGGCCGACACCAGCCGCCGCCTTGGGGAGCAGCTCAACGGTGACTCTTAGATTAGGATTTCATTGTTGAAAAGTCATGTGAAAATATCTCTTAAAAAAAAAAAATAGATATTACCCCATATTTACCCTTCACCCATTATTTAGCTTTTGCATTCACTTTCATCATTATTTCTATCTTTTTTTTACCTAATTATGTATCATCTAATTTCCGTATTAGGTACACAAAAGAGGATGATACATGTAGGGTGACAAAGGGTTACATATGCATGTGTTCTCAGTGATAGGTACTTTTTTGTATTATTTTCCTACAGTTTGAAATCAAATTTGAATGACAAGTTATTACACGTTCTTTTAAACTCAGTTTATAAGATAGTTGAAGCAGGTTTTTAAAAAAGGAACAAGAAACTAGTGTAAGTTCATCAGAACGTTATTAAAAAAGTTACTTATACAGGATTATTTATTTTCTCTTTTTGTTTCAATGAGTTTCAAAAATGTTGGAGTATTTTAAGCACTTATTAAAAATGCCCCTAAGTAAGTAAAAAGATCATTGTTGCTTGGATCTTGTCAGCTCCAAAGAATTATTTGGCCTTGCTCAAATTACCGTAGTATTAACTATATTTCCACATCACACGGCCAGTGAAATACTTAGAAAGCTGTTTATGAGGTTTAATTCCTCTACAAGCATGAATATCAAAGCTCTACTCATCTTCCCTCTGAAAAATCAGTATGCTCAATTAGCTTCTGGCTTTTTTGCTTGTAGGCACCATAATCAGCACCCCAACCATCATCAACGGCAACTCCTCGGTGGTGAACGGCAACAAGACCTCCGCCTCGGAGAGCCCCGAGGTCACCCTGACCTCAGTCACATCCACCTCATCCTCGAGTGACCCTGCCGCAATCCGACCCGACAGCTGCGGCTCCCCACTCAAGATGAACTCCCCTTTGAAAATCAGATTGGACAATTTATCTCCCAAGGAGACCGAATTTCCTATAAACCAAGCCAATGGTGACAGTATAGGGGGGAAACAAACACTCGCCGAGACCAAAGCCAATGATTGTGAGCTGGAGTCGGAAGATTTGGAGATGGTTAACGGAGAAAACAAAGTGGACAAGCAACTGATCAGACCACCATCACCTATTCCAGGCCCCAGCAACAAACCTGAATTCGGTGAGTTTTACTATACAAGCTAAAAGTGAAATGCTCAATTCTCAATCCATTTGTTCACTAAATCTATAAAGGTGATGCTCATGCCATGGCCATAACTTTATTTTACAATCATGTCAGTATTTAATGGTCTAACAGTTGAAGTGCAGCACAGAGCGCAATACAGATTCAGTTCAAATTCAAATTCTTTATTCATATTATACAACATTGTACATTGAATAGTGTCATAACAAACTGAAATAAACTTAAAATTAATTATGTTATATTTTAAATATAGAGTGACATTTTACAATATATAAATTTTTACAAGAATTAAAATAAAACATAGAACCTTTTATTTATTTTTTGAGTTTCATCTAATCTGTAAAGGGCTGTCTATTATATATTCTTTTAACCATTTTTGTGCCGTGAGTCTCATAGCGAGACTCGCCATTGGTGTAGCTTGAGTGTCGAGGATCTCGTAGCGAGATCCCCCAGGTTGTTTTGAAAAGTGGCAGGATTTCGCACCGAGACTCTTCGTTTTTATATATAATAAATATATATTCTTGCTTATACTGGCTGCAATTTGTGACGAATACCTCTCCACTTACTTTTCTTACATATGTTATAACTTTTTTCCTCTACTGCCTGATGCAACATCGGAATAGACACACTAATTTGCTAACAGCTGTTTACAATCAGATGTGTGTATGAACAATATTATAATCATTGTGTGAATAGTTTAATGCAACGAGGGTAAACTATATAGAGTGATAAACGCATGTTAATTATGTCCCCTGTTGATTTGTGCCTTTTTACCCATAATTCTCGCTATTCCCTTGGCAACCATCCCACACTTTATCCTTGTTTCATTAGTTACCAGTTTTAGCTTTTCTGGTTGTTTGCAACAAGCTTCAAAAATCAGTGATCAGTGCTCAGTGATCTTTATTGATGCAGCTCTATGCTTGGATGCTGTGCTCAATTTTTTTTTTTTAATTTAACTATAGGTAATTGTTGGGTTATTTGCAGGAGAGCTGTTAGCCTCAAACAAGGCTGCAGTAGTGGGTCCCAGCAGCAGCAACCTCACAACACGATTGAGGCTAGAAAATGAAAAACTTAAGAGAGAGGTGAGAACAAATTTAATTATATCTAAATTACTAATAATTTGAACAATAACCTTACAGATTCAAACCTAAACTCTGATATCCAAAGAACTTACTAAGTTGTATTATGACTAGAAGCCTCTTGGAAATTTGGAAAGATGTCATAACTCTGAACATTCTGATAAATACTTGAAATTTTGCAAACTGTCACTGTTACAAATAAAGTATGCTTTTGTTTTTTAGTCTATAAGTAATGGTTATACACTGTGTTTTTCCAAAGTTTACAAAACAGCGTGATTGAACGTTTAGAAAAAACTAAACTACATTTTTGGTAAGGTTCAAACATCCCTAGACCCCAACCTTATTCTATTATTGTGTTGATCATAAACTAGCTGCATTTCAGTGATAATCAATCATGCGTATGTTGTAAAAATTTTTTATTTCTTTTCATTTGGGAGTAAAAGTACAGATAGTGTTGAAAGTGGGTAGGTATAAACGGTAGTGGGAGTAGGGATCAAAATTATTTTTAATTAAGCATAAAAAAGTATCAACTTCTGACACACTTACATTAAAAATATTTTGCAATATCTCCCAAACAAGTACTAGTATACTTTAAATTAAATTTTTAGATTACATTGTATGTTGTCTGATGATAGGTATCAGAGCTGCGCAAGTTAGTATCAGCGTCCGGAGCCCCGGCACCCCCGCCTGCGCCCGCCCAGACACCCCCGCCCCCCGCCATGCCTGACCTCGACTCCCTCACTGACCCCGAGAAAGTCCTGGCCCTGGAGGCAGAACTGACACACACCCGCGAGGCTCTTAACAGTGAGTTTTCATTATTTTTGTACTATAATACAACCTGGGTATCATTTTCAGGACTAGACCTACTAACTATCCTGGAGTTGAACTCTCCTAAAAACAACAGCTTTTATTTGATGAATATACACGTAATACCTAAGAAAAATTTCAATTGTGCTAAATAGTACTTCAAGTTAAATTTGATAGGCCTAGTTTTAAGTTTTATTTTTAAAATAAAAAATAAAAATTAGCATATAGTTTTGCCAGAACAAAATTAAAAAAATACCCCCGTCGCAGCATACCTGCGTACTCAGCGAATTTCCAATGGAATTTTGGTGTATTTTCTATTTCCCCATAAGATCCATGGGGATGAGAGTATGTAGGTTTGCTGCCATATGGGTTTCGTTGGTAAATATAAGTTAAACCCTACCTAGTGAATGTACATACCAAATTTTATCACGTTATGGTGTCTTTTGTATTTTCCCCATAAACCCCATAGGAGTGAGTACGTAGGTTTGCCGCCATATGGGTTTTCTAAGCAAATATAAGTTAAACGCTTCCGAATGAATGTACTTACCAAATTTTATCAAGATATGTCAATAAATAAGCAAGATAGAAGGTTTTCTTGATTTCCCATAAGAATAACATGAAAAACATAGTTTTTGGATTTTCTCCATAACCATTTAAGCTAGGTAAAAAATTCAAAATACTAGATTGTTTGTTTTTTAAAGCTCTTTTAAATGGTTTAAGTTAAAATTGTTGAATTTTATAAATAAAAGTAAAAAAAAGCCAAAAACACATTTTTTACCCTTTTGAAACCCCATAAAACCCCGTTGCCATGGTCCGATCATTCTGGTTCGCGAACTCAATCTAGTAGATGCTGGCTTACACCCCTGTACCAAATTTCATCAAAATCGGAGGTTCCGTTCAAAAGTTATCGTGTTCACGGACACATACATATCTATATATATATATATATATATATATATATATATATATATATATACATATATATCAATTTGAACGAACGGTGTTTTTGGCTTCTAGGGACCTCAAAACGAAAAAGTATCATGGTCCCGGGCTTAGGTCTTACCGTGACTACTACCGTAATAGCGTATTCCCTATAGGGAAATTCGCTAAAAAAAAAAACTTTAAGGTTAAATTAAAGCTTTTATTCATCCTAAAGTGAAATTTCCATTGGAAATATCTAAGGTAGGTATTATGTAACTTTAAAAGCACTTAGCGCAATTTTTTAATACGCAACTTTTAACATAGTTTGTGAATGAATATATGAATAATTAAGGTAGAAGCATCCCTCAGGAAGGGGGTGAAGGGCGTAAACGGCTGAAATATGGGTGTTCAAATCCCAAATTGCTGCTCTGAGCCACCCCCCCCCCCCCCAACCCGGCTTATTTTAGGCTCTAACATGGACAAACTGTGATCGAATGTTTTGTTCTTGTAGAAAAATAAAATTTCATTCTGCTTTGTATTAATTTAATAAAATTTTTATCTGAGAAAAGTCTATCTAACAAAATTATTATTTTGTTCTTTTTCCATCTTTTTAACCTTTAAAAAAAAAAAATTATTTTGATTTAAGTTAAATAGAGTTTTTCATTATGGTAGTGAATAGTTTAATTTCTTTCCAAAATCATGTAAAAATACATTACATACAAAAGTGTGTGCCCAAAGAAAAGAAAGTCATTTAGCCCACATTTTGAATTTATTAGGTTGTACATTTATACATTTTTGATAATATTATCAGTTACATGATTTTTTTTACTTTTTCATGTTTTAAAATTGTATAAACATTTAACAAAAGATACTATTTGCTTTGAAAATTAAAAATATACATCTAAATTGGTTATAGTAAGAATTCATACCTATTTATTTCTTCTTTTAGTCAATAGCCACGCCAAGTTTTAATTCTTTAATTCAAATCGTTTTTACGACCCAATGTATTATTAAAAAAAATACCATATAGAAGACAGAAAGACGGAAAACTAAAAAAAAAAATAGGACACATTGTGTGCAATATTATTTGCTTATTTTTAACTATTGAATAACTCTGTAAAGTTTCAGACCATTTTGAAATTCTGTATTTTTACATATTATATAAAGCTGAAAATATTTGGGCAGTGGTTAAAAAAATGTACTTGGAGCAGGCTTCTTTCTATTAAACCAACAAATAAAAAAGTTAGTTTTATAAAACTCATAAATGATACACCTATATTTATATTGTAATGTTAATAGTGTCTAAAACTAGAATTGCAAAATTGTACATTCTGTGCGTTTTATGAACAACGGGGGCCCAACCCTGAGGTTAAAGCAAAGGCCTGACGTTGGCATGGGGGAGGGTCACCCATAGGGGCAATTTCGAGAGTTGGACTTCAATATTTTATCCCCTCTGAGGCTTCGGTTTATCCCCTCTCAACTCCAATATTAACCATTCATTTAACTCACTGTGTCTTAACAAAAAAACTGTATAATAATGTGTAAGTGAGTAAGTAATAAGATAAATCCACAAAAACAAAATTGAGGTGATTTATCACCTTTATGAATAAAACTATTAAATAATTGTTTTTGAAATTGTAAGGCTAGTCAAACTATCCTTAGTTGCTTAATATGATTGGAAAACATTAATTTTATAAAGTACTTTGTTATATAATCAATATTTTAGTTGCACCTTAAATTAAAAACATAAATCCAACTGAGGAAAAGAAAGCATGGCTTTAAACTGTAAATTTCATTAAAATCTCCTTCACATCAGTTTCATTTTGTTGTAAATCCTACATGTATTTTGTACAAACTATTCTGAACAGTCCCAGTAGGACATGGGACTTTGTCTAGTAATAACATCATTTTCCTCATTGTTCCTCAGAACAAAGGGTGGATTTGCTATAGTGGCTATAGTGCTTAGAATAGAATGGTTTGCCAATATTTTCAAGAGCAAAAGAGAGCTTTTTGGTTGGAAGAGCATATATCTTCCAATGTTTTTTTCCCACACATAATTTACAGTTATTTATAAAAATGTATTGCACCTTACACAACATGCAAATTTTTGTGCACAACTATTTTCTCTGCTCAATTGGGTAAACAAGAGATAAAAATATAAAAGAGAATTGATAAACCGTTTGTTTTGTGAAGTTGTAATCCAGATTATAATTATCTTGAAATCTTTACACGCACTAAACATTATAAATCTTTTGTTTTTAACTGTCACCTTTTATTTTAGCTCTTCTCTCCCCTCCTTGTCACCATAACTTTTCAAATCAATCTCATAAATTAATATACAATTTTTAACTATACCTGGCTGTATCTTTGTCCTTGATACATGTCATAAGGCAACTGTAAACAGCTCTAAAAATTTGACAGCTTACTTTAATAGCAAAATGTAAAAATGTACACAAATAATATCAGATTTATGAGTTGTAATAAAATGTTTTATCAAATAGAAACAAAATCAGCCTGAAGTAACAACATAAGTTCCTTCTAAATTTTATACAGTATATAATCAGAAAAATAATAAATATAAATGAATGATAAATCAGTATGAGTATGGAGGACTCTCTTAATCTAATACTGAATTCTGTCGGTACCATTATGCCCTATTGTATCCATTATGAATACTCGAAGTCTCATATTGGTATACTTTTGCTGACGATGAATCTTTACTTTTGGTTGCACAGCTTCTAGAATATTTCAGTATAACGAGGTGTAATATCCACATTTTTGTAACTTTGTTACTTTTGCTCTATATAAAAAAATTAATAAAGTTTAAAATATATGCATGAAACCCCTTAATAGAGAAGAAAAGATTTTTAAATTTATTTTTTACAAGGAGATATTTTAGAGTGGGGTGAAGGGAAGGCAGTAACATATTTAAACTATAAACAACAAATGTTATATTGACAAATTTTGCCAAGGAATATACATAAATAATACATGAAGCTGTTTTTTGTGAACAAAACACCTTCCTTATTTCAGGACCAAGTTTAAGTTAAATGAAACATTAAACTTATAACCATTGGTTATATTCACCATTAAACCATTAACTTATTGAACCATTGATTCTGAAATGTCGACAGTATCCTATAAAAGATAGATGTCTCTAACTGTGACTATATTACATTTTTTTTTCAAAATCTGACAGTGGGGTTTGCTTTAACAGGGTGTCTACTAAAATCTGATTTTATAATTCCAGTATATTTCCAGTATTTCCAGTACATTTGCAAAAACATTCCAGTAACACTCGCAAACTATAAAATCAAACTAAAAGAGTAACAATAGTGATATTTTATTCATATAAACAAATTAATATAGATTTTTGTATAAAGGTTATGAGATTTTGTATAAAGACTTGTGATTATGATAAATAAGTACTTCCCTACAATAACATTAATTTTTTTTTATTGTATTTTATGAGGGCCTCCCAACTTTTCCTAAGTCCTACATTCCTCCCATGTTATTTTGCATTTAACTCCTAGAAAATGTATTAAATACATAAATACTTAAAAGTAAAAAAAAATCAATACAATTTAAGAAGGAAAGTTAAATTTTTAGAACAAAATCAAACATTTTCTAAGCTCCATCTTTACACAAATGTTTACACATTTCTTGATTTATTAATTTAAGATCTACAAGTTTTATGATTTGGATTGCAAACATACGTAAACAGCAAGAATGGGAATAATGGTATGAAAACATTTTTACATTGGTATGTGGGAATCAAATGACAAAATCTATTTTATATACATAAAAACACTTTACAGGTTTTAAAAACATTAAAAATTTAAGTATATATTTTTAAATTCCAGTATAATTCCAGTATTTTCAGTATGGAAATAAAATTCCAGTATTTTAAGTATTTCTAGTATCAGTATACACCCTGTTTAGTTTCATATCTATTTGTATTTGGAGACAACAATTTGTTAAGTAACAGCCTCAACGCCAGGAATTATTCCTTTTTCATATTGAAAATTGATAAGTCTAGTGGATTGCCATATTGATAGGAAACAACAACAAAAAGTAAAAAATGTTAAAACAGAACACTGCATTTTCGTGTGGGTTTTCAAACAGATGTGAACTAGGAAAAAAATTAGTTGGTTGTTGGTGTAAATTTTCAGATTACTACGATTCTATAACAAAAGTGAATCAGAAATTAAAGCAGCTCCAAATGTATGAAAAATGGGAATTATATCAGTGAAGTCACTCATCAAAGTTTTAAATTAACCTGTAAAAAGACCAAATCTACAGTGTATTGGAACTGAGTAACCCTCATAGAAGAGCAAAACCTCTCCAGTTTATAGTGTGAGAGTATCAACTTGTGTGCACTTAGAGAGGATATTGGATTAGCCACGGAACTAACGACTTCTCGGTCCCATTGTAACCCTTTTAACATTCCTCGCCACATTACACTTTGGTTCTATCTTTGGTTACATGATTATGTATTATCAGTGCTCGATTTCAGGGGGAACGCGGCGGAACGGCGTTCCCGTACCTTTTTTTTTAAAAATAAAAAATTTCAAAAATTTTAAATAAAAAAATTTAAAATTAAAAAAATAATTATTTTAGAAACTAAGGGAAAGCCTTAAAGTCAAGTATAGTTTCTTGAATTAACATTAATAATATTTTTAGTGTCATCCCAGTCCTTTAATTTCGTTTTCTTTTAAATAATATTGGATGTTCAATAAAAAGTTCTTAATACAATATGATGTTCTTCTTAAACCGAATATTTTTAAACTTGCAGAAAATTTAGGCCTTACCTAGATTTTATATTGTTAAGTTAGTCAGTATGAAACATGTCTGTTCCCGAATGTTTTTTTATTAAATCTTTAAAACTGTATTTTGAGTGTCATAAAAAAGCTCCAAAAATATTCTCAGGCACGTTAAAAACGCTGCAACTTAAGAGTAATTTTAAAAAATCTTCCGGGGGAAGGCCCGTGGTGAGCCAGCTCCTGTACAGTTCCCTCACCTCTTTTTTTAGAAATCGAGCACTGTGTATTATAAAACTTCATACTTTGTCATCATACCTAAGGAAAATTAGTCTACATAAACTAAATAGGATATGAGATTGTTTTTTCTGAGCATAAAAGTTAAATATATATTATATATTATGCATTTATATATGGTATTAAAATGTTTCAACTGTCATTCTTGCATTGTACTTGTAACTTGTTATTTGTATTAATTTAACATTGCCTTCAATTGTGTCAAAGAAAAAAATTTAAAATTATAATGTGGTAAAGACCCTAAGATTACTTAGTTTTCAGTTTTGATACTATGAAGATAACTTCTGAAACTTACAAATTAATGCTATCTTTATTGTTGTTTGTACTTTCATATTTCAAAGGTATACATGTTGTTCCAGACTCAAAAGCTGATCGTAAGAAATTAAAAGCAGAGAAGTTGGATTTACTCAACCAAATGAAGCAGCTCTATGCAACGTTAGAAGACAAAGAGAAAGAGTTACGAGACTTTATTCGAAGCTTTGAACAGGTACCTATTGTTATCCACATGGCTTGAATAGATAGGAAAATAATTGAGTTTGGTAAGACATTCATAAAGTATAAACCCAAAGCTAACTTTTGTGAAAATTAAAAAGCTGATTGCTTTATAAAAAAAAGGTTTTCTATTCTTTTTCCTCTGTAATGATTAAATACCTAAACTACATATTTCTCTCCTTCAGTGTAAGGATCCTTCCTTGCATCAGTGTCTGTAATTAAGTTTGAGCCGTCTCCTTCCACACCTGTTTTAAATTAAGCTCCAGATGCTTCTCTCCAACCCCAGCAGTAAGTTTTTATTGGCCCTCTTAACTTTTGCTTATTACTCTATGCCTTGGCAGAGTTCAAATTTTTAGAGGAATAAAGTTCTACCTTAAGTTTTTCTCCTTTTATATATATTAATTATTTTTAGCCAAATTAAAATTGCATAAAAATCTATTTTCCATAACAAGTAATAAATAACTGTAATGTTTCACTTTATTATTAATACCGTATTTTACTGTGGAAAATGGTCAGAAGTTTACAATATTGAAGGAAACCTCAAATTTGCATGACATGTCTTAAATGCATCTTTTTCTTATTGTTCATGGTAAGCATGATTTCCTCCTTTTATCTCAGCTTGTGTGCATTGTAGGAGATATCCGTGTACACCCAGGTCCGCGGTTTGTTCATGACACGCTATGGGTCCGAGAGATATTTGCACCCTCATCCCCCCTTGATATGAATCCTAAATGCAACATAACAATGACAAAACTAACTAAATAGTTTTGTGTTCACTTTCTTTTGTTAATAAGAGTGCTCGCAGTGTAAAGTATGTAATTATAGTACAAGTATAATTATGTACACAACTGTCTTTTAGTTCTATACTTTGTACAATTTTTTATAAGCAAATAGTTAGTAAAAACATTTCAATAAACTTATTCGCTAGCAAAATATGAGCCTCACGGGAGTGAACAAAAAAACTGACATACAAAGAAAGACAACGGTGCCAACAATCTAGTATTCAGTAGTCACACAGAATGCAGACAGTGGCAGTGATGAATCAGAGTGAGAACCGAGATTGGTTAGTTTTACATTAGCGCACAATTTAAAATCTTTTCTTTTGCTTGCGCCTCTATAAAACTTAAAACCTCTTGCGCCCCTGGGCCCGTGCCATCCCATTTAAAAAATCGGCCCTGCGCATACCATTAGAAAGGTAGATGAGCAGAATCACATCATAATTCACTTTGGCCCCCAGGGCCATGCCCTACAAGCTTTCAAAGTTTCAATGTATATCTTATAGAAGAAGGGTAAATTGATTGAATACTTAGACAGCTGTTATATATCCCGTTCAAAATAAATAATGTGCTGTCGAAACATGAATTTCAAATTTCTTGGTTTGAAATAACAATTTTGAACAGTGAACAGTCAACATGTGGTTGTTGGTTGCAGAGGATGCGGGAGAGCGAGGATGCGCTGGTGAGAGAAAGGGAGGAGAGAGAGCGGGAGCGGTGGAGCCTGTTGCGACACGCGCGCGACGAGGCCGAGCGCAGTCTCAGTCTGGCGGCACAGCTGGACCTCAAGGACCAGCAGCTGATGGAGGTCCGTTCACACTAACTAGCAACTAGCACTAACCTCTAGCTAATTAGCATGACTTTGGAAAACTTTGTCCATAACAATCAGGGAAGTCCACTTTTTGAACAAAATATTAAGACAAATTTAAAATTAATTTGATAAGTGCATGAACCATTTAACAGAACATGTACCATACTAATATATCCAACCTAAATCTAGAAACTTACTTCTTACTTCTTGGTGCGTGCTTCCGGCTTCGGTGTCTCTTATGTACAGGGTGGTTTTAATGTCCATCACCAAATTTTATAATATGGCTAATTGGGTCAAAATAAACAAAAAAGTTCATATGAAGGTATGTCCTACTATTTGTATTTATCCAGATATCCGCCATTTGGTTTTTTACACTTAATAATTTTTATTTCGGTGACGGATTGATGTCGGAACTTTATATTTGGCATGGACCTTTATAATACTGATGTCAATTTCCACAGTAATTTTTTTTCTGATGCATATTTTCAAAATGGCTGCCCCGAAATTTTTTAACTCAAATATTTTAAAACCAGTAAATTTTATCAAAATTTTACAAGACACAAAAAAGTTGAAAATTTTAATCATCTAACAAATGATACCAAGTTTATAAGGATCTGACAACAAATAACGGAGTTATTGTGATTTTTGTCAACTTTTTTGTGTCTTGAAAAATTTTGATAAAATTTTCCGGCTTTAAGATATTTGAGTTAAAAAATTTGAAATGGCCGCCATTTTGAAAATATGCATCGTAAAAAAATAATCTTTATTGTGGAAATGGACATTAGCACTATGAAGGTCCATGCAAATATGAAGTTCCTATATCAATCCGTCGCCAAAATAAAAATGATTAAATGTAAAAAACACAATGGCGGATATATGGGTAAATATGAATAGTAGGACTTCATATGAACTTTTTTGCTTATTTTGACCCAATTATCCAAACTTCATTGGTGACGGACTTTGAAGACACCCTGTATATGGCTTAGTCCGATGTGAGTCGATGCATTGTTGCCAGATTTATTCTAAAACACATTTTTATCCTGTATTACACATGGTAAACATAACCCAAATGACAACTTTGCAGGGCGAGAGGGGGTGAGGGGGGACACAGCTGTTAAAATTTCCATCGGACTATTTTCGTGCATCTTACTATAGTTTCTAACAGTTGGGCTCAGTTATGATTCTTTTGAGAGAGCAGTTTGGTTGGAGTTTTCTTTTCAGCTCATCTCTTGCATCCAACTTGCTGGTACAGTGTAGGAGGATGTGTTCCAGTGTCTCTTCCTCTGATTGACAAACAAGACACAGAGGTGACTCGGTGAGGTTGAAACAAAAAAGATAGTTATTACATGCCCTGTTCTGGCTCTTGAGGCAAATGATGCAACTGACCTGGGTAGGTTTTTGTAGATGTTGTTAGTATCTTTGAGGAGATTATAAAGGTATTGACCAGATGGCTCATCGCTCCATCTTTACCCAATTGTGTCTCAGGGTTTTGTGAGCTGCAGCTATACTGTAAGATTCTTAAATAAATATAATCTAAATCATGAACAACAAGCATGTATTTCCGTTAGCCATAACTTAACACACACTGTTCTTGTTTACATCATATGTTAAATATTTAGCCTACTGTTATTGTTTACATCATATGTTTAATGTATTATTAACGTATAACACATCTTCCCTTTTACGGAAAGAACAAAAAAATGAGTAAAAATATAATATAAACCCAAATATACAATTGCAAGTTAACAAACAAATATTTTAATGAGCGGTTGTTGATCGTTTGACATGACGACGATTTCTTCTAAACAACGTTCTATCTTCCCCTTACACCCAGTAGCTTCGTGGAGTAGATGCCTTCTTAACAAACTTACCTTGTTCCCATCTTCTGTTATTCATATACACTCTCTCCGTCTATCAAACTTTGCAGGTCTTTGGCCGATCGATTATAGTACATTTTCTGAAGGTTCTGCCTTGCCTTCAATCCTTCTTCTATGTCTTCATTCATGGCTGGCTTGAGTAGCTCTCTAGTTATCAGGATGGTTGTTTTGCATCTGCGTTGAAACATTATCTGGGCAGGAGAGTATCCCAAGTGTTTTACAGGTATGTTTCTGTGCTCTAGCAATGCCAATGTTAAATCCTTACGATCGTTTTCAGTTTTTCTTATCAACTGTTTCGCCATTCCAACCCCTCTCTCGGGGAGTCCATATTCAATTGGGGATAACCTGGACTGCGTGTAACAATCTCAAAATTCCAATCACGGGAAAACTCTCTCATCTAGGCACTATTATAAGGGACATTATCTGCTACCATCACATCTGGAGGCCCGAACCTGCTGGAATATAATCCAAATCATGGTGGTTGTTTGAGTGGTGTAGAATGCATGGTGGCTGCTTTGGCAATTTTGTCTGTTTCTTCATTACCATACAGTCCGCAGTGACTTTGTGATCCATTAAAAGCATATATTTTTGTCTGAAGCTACATTCAAGAGATGGATGATTTCTTGTATTCTATGGTAGAAGTTTGAAGGCTTGTATTGTTTCGATGCAAATATTCTTACTCTCTACACTTATGCAGTGGGCAGCTGCTGCATTGACAGCAAGGAGTTCAGTCTTGGTGCTTTAACATGAATTTGTAGGTACAAAGAAGGATGTGTTTGATTGTTCCACAAAGTAACCAGCTCCAGATTTTTGTACATTAGGGTATAGATCCCATCTGTATAGATCTTGTAATAGTTCTTATATTTTTTATTTATGATTTCTACGGCTGCAACTCTCTTTGCTTCTGCAGGGTCTTCTTATGATATAAATCCTGGAAGGTCTAGTTTGATTTTGTGAGGTTAAAAAGGCCAAGGTGGAACTCAGTTGAATTTAGAATTAGGTGGATTTAGATTTAGGGGTAACCTAAAATGTTTCCCTTCAAAATGTTATAAAATGCCTTATATGTAGATACATTTTTTTTATAATTGAATGGCTCCGCCGAAAAACGTTCTATGCGACAAAAAACCAACTTTTGAGAAAAAGCGGAAAGAAGATTGATTTCTAAAATTGTACACAATTTTTAGGTTGGAATTATTTTTTGCCAATAATCTTTTAAAACTACATATATAACCTCGTATAGTAGTATTATACAACACTTTTACTCACCACAATCAGATTTTTAACTATTTTTAAGCATTTTTAAGGGGTAAAACGTTCCAATCGCCTGTCATTTGAAACGTTTTTTCCCGGACTTAGCCTCTGCCGCTAAAAATCATCGTGGAATGTAGGAGTACCAACATGAATTCAATAATGAATTGAATATAAAACACTTTTATTAGAATAATATTATTAAAAGATAACATTAAAGTTTTCAACAAAACGTTAATACTTCTTAAAACGTTTTCTTAACGTACTATATTATTGTTCAACATATTATATAATAATAAAAATAGTTAAGTTGAATATTTTTGTTAGAGAAAAAAATTAATTTTCAAAATTATTAGAAAACAGTATTATAAAAAGATGACAATTTTAAACTTATACATAAGTATAAGAGTAGGAATCAACAGGTGTCAGGCCTTAGCACTTAGAACGCTATTCCACTTACCGCTCCCGGTGGCAGTTTTCCTGGTACAGGCTTCTTGGTTGTAGATAAATGTAGCAATCTGGCGTTTCTCCTTTCTTTTCTAATCGAATCTTTCCATTTCCCGACATTTAACCTCCTTTTTTTAACAAAATTAAGACGATTAATGTCGCCGGGTGACAGCGGCACAGCCAGCGGAGGATCCATATCGCGGCTGATAGAACCTTATTCGCCAACAAACCCGCAAACCTCTGAAATTGGCGCCGGAATGGACAGCTAAAATCAGGGGTGCCAATATAAATATTTCCAATGCAAAATATGCCACGATGTTGGGGAGGTCTGTTAGAACCTTTTTCACTAAAAATCTCGAAATTTGTATTTTTGTCGCATAGAACGTTTTTCGGCATTCAATTTTTGCTATATTTGACATGTAGAGCTATTTCTCGTAGTGTATGATGTTTAATGGGTGTATATATTGAGCAAATTGTTATATGACTTTCTAATTTTCCATTACTATTTTATTTTAGAAAATTTTTGTGTGGGATCCTTTAACAACTATTGAAGATAACCTAAATATTCCCAAACCGCGTAAGAAAGAAAATTTAATTAACCTTTAGTAAGACTGGATACTTTAAAAGTGCAAAGACAGGACAAAAATACTACAGAACAAGTGAGGTTCAATTCTGGCGGAACCTAAAAATAATAATGGAAGGTAACTTTGAAACAAACCAAAGATTGATACACATTGAATACAACTAAGAAGAACTATTACTAAGAAATAAATTAACTTCTACAGGTTTTAAACCATATTTGAATGTTTAAAATCCACAGTTCCCCTGAAGTATATCGTCATGGATTAAGCCTAAAGTTATCGTTGTTGTAGTTAATCAGAATATTTGAAGTCTATAAGATGTCTTTATAATGTTTATTTTGTTTTTCTACATAATTGTCCTGCAAAATATGATTTATGGGTGATTTCCTCAATAACGTACAAAAATATATCAGACTAGAATATATTGTAACTGGATTTATCATAAACATATCACTACAGCTCTGATTATGTTGGTGTTTTTGCTATCAATCTTATTGGTCATATGTAAAGAGTCTGCAGTACCCGCCATTTTGGATTTTTATTTCCTTAAAGGCCGACGCATACAGCAGCATTCGGACGTATGCAGACGTACGGAGGAAAAATCCCTCCCCAGGTTAGGGTATTAAATGTTGCAACGCACACAGACGTCTGTCTGTCTGAACATCTAAGAGACGGATGTCTTTGTGTGTTGCAACATTTAATAACCTGGGGAGGGATTTTTCCTCCGTCCTTCTGCTGCATACGTCCGTCTGTTGCTGTGTGCGCCATCCTTAAGACTAATGTTAAATTTGAAAAGTCCACTACACCTTTAATATTGGTCTAAAAAGATTCAACTTTATGTTATTTTATAGAAAATTTTAATAACTATGGGACTATGAAATAAAAATTTTTATATTATTAATTGATCAACAAAAAAGTATTCTCAAGATTTTTTGTTTGAAGATGGACAAAGTTCAGTAGTTTAATCCCATAAATCGCTCTATAATAGTGATTTTTATTTCATTGTCCCCTAGATATTAAAATGCTCTCTAAAATGACATGAATATGGGATCGTTTCCGACCAACATTTAAGGCCTAGCAGAAGTTACAAATTTAACACTAGTCTTATGGGAATAAAAATCTGAGGTGGCAGGTACTGCAGACTCTTAACTTACCTTTGGTTCCATTGGAATCTAAAGAGAGGGAGAAAAGCGATCTTTAGATATATTTAACTATTGCTAAATAAGGAAAATTAGCAAATTTTTTTTTAAACTAAAGAATTTGTTCTCGCTTTTAAGCTACACTAATAACCTGCTTGCCGATATAATTTGGAATCTTATATATCTGAACTCTATAAAAAATCATATTATATTTTTCAACGTACAGTAGAAGTTTTTCATCATTCCAACAACTCAAAATTTGTAATTTTTCCCCACTGTTTCAATAATCATTAATTTACCCATTATAATATTTTATAAAGTAAAATCTTCCAAGGTTTTCATGACCAACTGCCTCTGTACCATTTGAAGCAAGGAGCTTTTCGACTCGTCACGTATTTGTCACATCTAAGCCTTGTGTTGCTTAATATTCTGGACACTGAGTCCCACCTCTACCCTTCGTCTCCCCCTCCCAACATAGACATCCCCTCCCAACCTCCCCTCCCTACTCTGCACTCCAGGCAGCTCACTTCCCCTTCCTTAAGTGAGTTGAGAAAGATTTACATTAATTTACTGGCAATACTTGATCAGAAATGTAATGTTGCGCTTTCATGAAATTTACTTTCATAGTTTTACCAAAAGACACAAAAAAAATTTACTGAATTAATTATACTTTTTAGTTGTGAATTATAATATTTATATTTATTAAGTTAAAGTTTTAACTGTGGAATCTTTATTCATTTCAACAATATAAATGTATTATATACATTAGAACTTAAACTATCCAAACCGTAGTTGGGATGGTAATTTGCCATTAGTTCAAGAGAAAGTCTCGACGGTCTCTAACTTTGATGCCATACTCACAATGGGGAGAAATGGAATTTAAAATTAACGTTGCAACGTTTCTATTGACGTTTCTATTAACGTTTTCTATTGGGTTAAATAATGTCAAGAATTATGTTATAACGATACCAAAGTATTTTAGAACTATACCAATAGGTTTTTTATTTTTACTTTCTCCCCCTATACCATAGTATATGGAGAAAGTATTGTTTTCGTCAAAATTTTCGAATTTGAGTTGTTGGTGGATTTATCCATTTTGGTTCCCCCTGAGTCCAAAAAAGTGGTTTTCGGGGTGATGTCTGTGTGTGTGTGTGTGTGTGTGTGTGTGTGTGTGTGTGTGTGTGTGTGTGTCAGGATGTATACAGAGCTAGAGAATGCCCCAATGGTCCGATTTTGGTGAAATTTGGTACGTAGGTCCAAATCCACGATAATTCCAGGCGTTTTTTTCATTTTTTTGAATTTTTTATTTTTAAGGGTAGTTTACCCCCAAAAACCCTCAAAATACATGAAAAATCAAAATTTCTCAAAAACGGCTCTAACGATTTTGATTAAAATTTTGGGGTTTATTAAGATTAAAATGCTGAATAAAATGACACCACCCGCATCTCTGAGAAAATGCGCGTTCAAAAGTTATACAGTAAAAAGTGTTTAAAAAATCAATTTTTTGGATTTTCAAAATAGCTGTTATCTTGAAATAAATTTTACTTATCACCATTAAATAAAGTTTAAAAAACTAAATAATTTAGTATTTTAAATTATTGCTCTACGTCAAGTGGTTGGGGAGAAAATTCAATTTTTTGTTTAGTGGTAAACGCAGTACGTTGTTAAAAGTCACAGACGCACTTAGGGTCAAACTCGCGCTCCTCAGCTGGTAGCTATCAGACTGAGCCATCAAGACATTAATGTTTGAAACTTTTAACCCTTTTTTTATATTGTTGGGAGAAAGTATGTGTCAGTTATCTGATACCGTTTATTTTTTACACAAGAGACAAGGCAAACATTACTTTTAACTCACAAATAATTTTTGTGAATTAACACTCTTACACCCCCTAATACAGAATTAATATAGATGTACTTTCTTTCATTGTAAATTGATTTTTAGCTTCTGAAATTCAAGAAATGTCCTGTTTGCATGATAACAATAATATGATTTGTTTCTCTCAAAATCTTAATTGCTCTCACCATTAAAATAGTTAAAAATAACAAAAAAAATTTGGTAAAATGTCGTATAAAAATACAGACGATAAAGCAATTTGATGATAACAAAGTTTTAAACGACGTTTTGATTCTATATCTTGAAAGCAATACTTCCCCCTTCAACGCAGCAGGGTTGAGCTTGTGAGGGGTTGGTGTGCTTGGTTAAGGTGACTCGGGAATATGAAATATGGTACAGCACATGACTGGAATATGAGATACTTGATAAATAAAACTGGTAGCTTACGAGTACCTCTGGCCACACAACGATATTGTAGCCTTGGAAACATTTTTTACACTGGATGCTTTTTGGTATCTAAATTTAAATTATCTCTCTAACCAACAAACCTATAAAAAAGTTAGTGATTCCATTAAGTTGTAAATTAATTATCGTATGAGAAATGGTAGAAAAAGAGATTCAGGCAAATACTCGATTTTTTCATATTTTTATGCTTTGGTCCATTATATCTTAAATATTTTTTGTAAATAATGGATGAAAACAATTTTGAAATTTAAAACTTTTTAATTCATTATTTTTAAGGCTTGGGGCTTCTTTTTGATAATCTTCTAACCAACCATGTATGGCTTTAAAATTATAAACATAAAAAATAAATTCATACAAAATCAACCTTTTTGTTTGAATAAAACTTTTGATTTTCAGGCTCGGCGGCAGTTGTCCGCGGCGGGATGTCTGAGTGACCAAGAGTCGCTGGCATCCGTCTCGGTTTCGAGAGGGGTGAACGGCGGAGGGGTGACTCCGACAGCTCCCCCCACTACGGGGCTGGCACCCGCGGCGGGGGACCGGGGCAGCTGCAGTGCGGACAGCGGCGTGAGGGGCAGCAGCGACCGAGAGAGCGGCGGGGCCACCTCCGCCGGCGGCAACCTCAGTGACTCCACCACCGATGGTCAGTAGGCCCACGCATAACATAACATGCTGTCCTATACACCTCATACACCTCCTTAGCATTATTGGTCGTTGTTTAGAGTTAAACTTAAAAATTGATAAAAATTCTAAATTCGACATAATTTGTTTACATATATGAATACATCTCTTTGAGAGAATCAATAATTTACACATACAAAACCAATGATTAATATTTCTTTATTACAGGATAATTTTATTGTAATTGCTATAAATCCTTCATGGTTAGGAAGCCTTAAAACTAACACATTATTACTTGTTTTCAAAATGTTAATTTAAAATTACACTTTTTTATTCTTAGTTCAAGATTTTTTAATTATGTACACAATTAATTAATCTTGTGCAAAGAATTCTTTATTATGATACAATGGAGTCTCTTGAGTCTGGCATTTGACATAAATGTATTGGTATTTTCTTTAAACAACTTACTTAAGCATGCACTTTTAATGAACACATCAACCTTAATGTTTCTTTCTTCGTATTTGATGGATATTAATTGTTACTTTTCTTTAAAAATGATCATTTTGGTGTTATTTAATTCATTCTGTATTCAACTGTCTGAGATTTTTATGAGAGTAACTAAGTCTCCGAGAGTGAAAAACTCTCTTGTGTAAACCTAGCTTTATATTTTTCTGATTTATGGGATTGATATTCCAGTTTGTGCCTACAATGGCATTAGTGTGGTTTCATCAATTGTTTTGACAATTCTACAGTCAAAGTACTGTCTTCAACATCAATATGCATTACAAACCATTGGTTTTTCTTATATGAATAGATTAGATGACTTTAAAAGCCTATGCAAAAATTATTAGCCTGAGGCGGTATAAAAATAATTCACACAGCTATTGTGTGTTATGGGTGTACTAGATCACTTTTTGTATGATTTTTTAATAAGTTATATTATTACAATATTGCTCTAGGTGTGTAAAAATGCTATTTTCATAATTTAAATAAATACGTAAATAACAGATTATCCCAACATAGTATGGTGAAAACTGTATTAAGTCCAGAATACACATGGTACATGTTTGTTTATCAATATTTACTCCTCACTCCATACATAAAGTTGAGCATTATCACTTTTTTAATGTTAGATAACACCTTGACTAGTCTATGAGTTTTGCACCTTACGACGGACCATTGTCCACTGTCTATGGCTAGTAGCACACTCAGTGTCTAGTGGCATGTCACGTATGCAGCGCACTCTGCACAGTCACGTTGCATTTGCAGGGCCGATCACGCAGTGTCCGCCCTCCATGGACACCGACTGTGTGTCTGTCTCTGGGGCTTACTGTGAGTAGCCCCACGTTCGTCACCCCCTGTAAAACATCCCCACCACTCACTACTCAACTGGCATCTTCTTACTACTCAAGTCCATTACGATTACGAAAATTGAATTTTATCATTCAAATAAACTAAGATGTTAAAAAATGAATATTTAGAATTTTCTTTTAGTAAACCAATAACTGCTGAACAAAAAACAAAAATAGACATCATTACTAGAGCAAGAGAAAGCTTATAGTAAAATGTTGGTCAATTTTTATTTATTTATAGCCACAACTTTTTAACTTTTGTGATGCTATTTCAACAGTAATGTAGGACTTTCGCGGAGAATAAACCTGTAAGTTATATGAGAGTTAAAATAGTTCTTTGAAGTTTATAATAATTGAATGCTTTAATAAATTTTAATTAAATAAAGGAACAAGTACTTAAGTTACATAATTGCTTAAATGCAATTTTGATGGCCAGTTTTGTTTAGAACATTGAGAAGAACCCCTAATCCTTGATTAACCCCTGAAAATTCACTGTTACAGTTTTTGTGCCAATATTTTATTTAATTTTTTAAAATAAACCTCTCATTTCATACTAATGATAGTTTCAATTTTTACTCGGCTGCCCCTTCAAAAAATTGGTTTCTTCCTTATTAATGTTCGAGAGCATGAATTATTGTGTTTAAAGGACTTCTGTTCATTGTGCAATAGAAAATTTTTCTATTATGTTTAAGCAACCTGAATTTAATAATGCAAAACTTACATTCCTTATCTGTCTTCTACTATTTAAAGCATGGTTTGCTGCATGTTTATAAAGCACATTTTTCTGTTCTATCCAAATTGTGTACCTGTTGTGCATGTTTCAATGATCTAGATATATCTATTTTCGATAAAATGATTTAAACCATTACTGTGGGCAAGATTAGAACTGGCCTTCCTTCTTACCAGAGGTAGATTGCAGGTGGTCAAGCCTGAATTCTCTTAAAATCATAAATATGAAAAAAGTGTAGACCGTGTTTACATTTATTATGACAGTACCAGGTTAACCGAGCCTTGCTCGTTGGTTTTAATTAACTTTTGCTGCAGTGTCGTGGTAATCAAGCTATTAAATTTATACCAACCTCACAGTTAACACACAGTGCACAGTTAACAGGTGTTAAAAAACTGCTTAAAATTAATTTTCCCTTATTTTGGTTTACTTTTAGTTGTTATTTTGTTACCAAATTGCCAAATGGCAACCCATAAGAACAATGTTAAAAATTACGATTTTTAAACTCAATTTTAGACAAATTTTTCCGAGGTTGAGATTGTTTCTAAACTTATTTTTGGACCAAAACACTCTAAAATGCAAAGTTTAAGCAAAATCTACCCGCTAGATTTCGAGAGGGGAACACACATCCCCTCAGACACTCCTCGTATTATATATTGAGGGTTTTGTGCAATAAATAAATCATCATCAATATTGATAAAATGGTTTGTTTCATATCATTTAGTTTGTGGTGGATATCTAGCCATGGTGGGAATCACCATAGTTGGAAGGCATTTACTTGTTCAGTCCGGCTATCTGGCTGACAATGTAATCAATGGGTTTCTGTTGATGTTTGGTAACCTTAAATAATTTTGTCAATTATTAGATCCTCACATTGAGAAGGATATTGCCTTATTCCTGGTTGTGTGTCCACAGTCACCACACCCAAGGACTGCAGCAGTCCGTCGTTGTCACCGCTCAACGCTCACTCCTTCTCCCGCTCACTGGACACTGGCACGCTCTCAAGGTACAATCAACATAAGAGCAGGGGTAGCGTAGCACAATGCCAATTGTTTACCCAACAACAATGAGGCTCTCTACAATATGCCGCTGTTCTCATTGTTTGTAAAGGCATGAGATGTGAATCATATTATAATTCCTTAACACACACAAAAACTTTTATATTTAAATATGTAACATCTTTTAGACACTCTCATAGTCCATTATAATTTTAGTTTTTAATTATTTTAAATGTCAAGTACTTTTATACATATTAGATTCAACTATATTTACCACGTACTCTAGTGTTAACAGACTTGTCACATGGAGTCGTATCTTAAACTCACAAAAGTGACATTATGCATTAATATGTTTATTTTAACTTTATTACTGTTTTAATTTTATTTGCATAAATGATATTATGTCAATCTTTTTTGTGGAATCAATTTTGCCATCAGGGCTTAACTAAGCTTGTTAAATATCCATCAAAGAAGGATTAGTTTTTGCTCTTGATTTATCTAACTAGTTTAATCATAAATTTTAAAACCATTTATATGAAATTTCCAATAAATCTCACAACATGTACCATAACTGTTGTAAAACTAATTTAAAGTTTTGGGGAAATTTCTGCCTACTTCAGTGTAAAAACACTTTGAGTTTCTTTTCAAGGCAGCCTGAGGTTTTATCAAATGTTTTAAGTTATGAAACCATTTAATTTTTTAAAAGAACTCACCACGATCCCACTTTTTATCTTCAAATTCAACTGTCTTTATGTCTTATTACTCCCTTGTCCATTAAAACCAAATTTTATTTTTTAACAGAATTACAACCATTTGATAAAATACTGTCAGATAACTTCTATGCTGTAAACACATCCCACCCCCCCTGGCCCCCTTTAAAACATCCACATTGTTACTGCTATTTTGTAAGACTCGTACTACCCAGGACTCCTCATTGCAGGTCAGTGGAGCAACTGAGCACCCCTGTGCTGGAAGCAGAGCCAGTGCGGCGGGGCAAGCCTGGGCGGGGGAGCGGGGGCCGCAGCGGTGTCGGGGGCACCTGGGGCTCCATCTCTCGGGTCTTCGCCAGGAGCAGACATCGCAAGGTGTCCAGCCCAAACAGCCAAGATGGTAAGACTAAACCATCAATCTTTATTACATGAATTGTGTTTTAAGGACTTCTGTTCATTGTGCAATAGACAATTTCTCTATTATGTTTTATCAACCCAAATTTAATAATGTAAAACTTACATTCCTCATCTATCTTCCACTATTAAAAGCATGCCTGTATACACTCTTAACTGTCCTAACCAAATTGTATACCTGTAGTGCATGTTTCAATGAACTAGATACGTCCAGTTTTTATTAAAATTATTTATAAATTTAACCAACTAATAATTATTGTTACCCAGAGAAACAATGAAATAACAAATAATTTGAGATAAGTACATCCATCGTGATGTCTGACTGTGCAGATTCGGTGTGCGATGTTTACGGGCGCAGCTGGTCACCCCTGACGGAGGAAGGTTACGCGGAGAAGCTGCGGCTGCTGCGCGAGGCGGCCTCGGTGCCGATGGAGCGGTGGCGCGCACCGACCGTGCTGGCGTGGCTGGAGATAGCTCTTGGCATGCCGCAGTACGGACCCCGCTGCGCCGAGAACGTCAAATCCGGAAAGGTAAACTACTTACATTTTAGCGAATTTCCCTATAGGGAATACGCTATTACGGTAGTAGCCATGGTAAGACCTAAGCCCGGGACCACTTTACTTTTTCATTTTGAGGTCCCCAGAAGCCAAAAACACCGTTCGTTCATTTTCATATATATGTATATATATATATATATATATATATATATATATATATATATATATATATATATATATATCTATATATATATATATGTGTCCGTGGTACCGATAACTTTTGAAGCGGACCTCCGATTTTCATCAAATTTGGTATGAAGGTGTAAGACCAGATCTATTTTCATGAGTTCGCGAACCATCGTTGTCGGGTTATGGGAACGGGGTTTTATGGGGTTTCAAAGGGGTCAAAATTGGGTTTTTGGCATTTTTGGACCTCAATTTTCAAAATTCATGAATTTTAACTAAAACCATTCAAAAGAGCTTAAAAAAACAAACAATTTAGTATTTTTAATCATTAAAATAGCTTAACTGGTTATGGAGAAAATTCAAATCAAGTTTCCCATGTTATTCTTATGGGTAAATCTTTAAAAAGTTATATATCGCTTATTTATCAACATATTTTAATAAAAAATTTTATGAACCTTCACTAGGTGGTGAGTAATTAAGATTTGATAAAAAACCCACATGGCAGCAAACCTACATGCTAAATCCCATGGTATTCTCATGGAAAATAAGTGTATAATGGGAGCAAGAGAGATGGAGATAATAAAGTATCTATTCCTAATCAGCTGATCAGCTGTCTTCTGCATATTTGTCAAATTTGAAATGTTTATGTTTTGTTATTTGTAAACAAATAATTCCTTTTGCATGGAAGCTTTGGATATGCACTTTTATTACTGTTAAAAAAGTCACTTATTGCAATATAAATATTAATATATAAATTATTAAATAAAAATAATTTACTCAGAAATATAATGATATAAAATATATTATATTTCCTTGTAAAGATTATTAATTATATAAGATAGCCACAAAGTTCTTTGATGTTGAAATAATAATTCTTTGGAAATTCGCTGAGTACGCAGGTCTGCTGCGACGGGGGTATATATATATATATGTGTCCGTGAACACGATAACTTTTGAACGGAACCTCCGATTTTGATGAAATTTGGTACAGGGGTGTAAGCCAGTATCTACTAGGTTGAGTTCGCGAACCAGAATGATCGGACCATGGGAACGGGGTTTTATGGGGTTTCAAAAGGGTAAAAAATGGGTTTTTGGCTTTTTTAACTTTAATTTATAAAATTCAACAATTTTAACTTAAACCATTTAAAAGAGGTTAAAAAAACAAACAATCTAGTATTTTGAATTTTTTACTTAGCTTAAATGGTTATGGAGAAAACCCAAAAACTATGTTTTCCATGTTATGCTTATGGGAAATCAACAAAACCTTCTATCTTGCTTATTTATTGACATATCTTGATAAAATTTGGTATGTACATTCATTATCAAGTGTTTAACTTATATTTGCTTACAAAACCCATATGGCGGCAAACCTACGTACTCACCCCTATGGGGTTTATGGGGAAAATGAAAATAACACCATAACTTGATAAAATTTGGTATGTACATTCACTAGGTAGGGTTTAACTTATATTTACTAAAAAAACCCATATGGCGGCCAAATTACATACTCTCATCCCCATGGGTTTTATGGGGAAATAGAAATTTACCAAAACTGCATTAGAAATTCGCTAAGTACGCAGGTCTGCTGCGACGGGGGTATTTTTTTTTTTTTATCCAGAGTAGAATATTAATTTAACTTCTGTAACATAATTGTTGGATTACAAAGTTTCAGTAATGAAAAAACCCCTGTTGGAATCAGTAATAGTTGAAAGTAATTCAGCGTCTTTAAAGTCAGAGGAAAAAGTGGTAGTGGTTTAAAAAAAAACCTGTTGTACTTACTAAATATTGTAATAATTTTTTTCGACTGTGTAGAATTTCAGATCACAAATTGCAGGGTGGATGTTAAATTAAGTAGTCACATTTTTTTATAATAATGATATTTACTCCTCTGACAATGTCGTATAATAATGTTATAATAAGTATAAATGTGTTATTTTGTATTTGCTAAAGATTGTTCCCTAGCATAATGTACGTGGGCTCTTTGGAAGGTAACCTCGGTTTTTCTACATAAATAAAAAACAGAAGTAGAAACAACATTTCTACAACACACATCTTAAAAATATGTCTTTCGCTCCTTTTCAACTTTGATTCCATGGGTGTTATTGATTCCATGACTTATCATGTCAATGAACTAACTTTGAAATTTCCTCTGCCAAAAAGTCTCCCGCCTGTGCGTTGAACCATCTCGTAACCCCATCTTTCAGCTCCTCATCATTGTCAAATCCCTTGGAGTCACGCCAGTTTTTCATGTGCATGAAGAGGAGGTAGTCGCTGGAAGCCAAATCTGGGCTACATGGAGGATGCCAGGAAAACAATGCCAGACAATAGAAGATTGCGCAGTTTGTTTTGGACCACCCTTCTTAGGTTTTTTAGGGCTTCAGTGTACGTATTCACACTGATTTTTGCACCACGTTCAATAAATTCAACCAACAGCACCCCTTTAAGAGTCCCAAAGCACACTTGCCATGAGCTTTCTTTTGGAAAAATCTTGCCGGGCTTTTGTTGGTTTGTATGGTGATGTTGTGTGTGTTCCCATACCTTAAGACTGTTCTTCAGTCTCAGGTGACTGTTATTCATCTCCAGTCACCATTTGGTTCAAAAAAAAATTATCCTTTTTTGTTGTATTACATTAGAAAATCTAGAGTCGAGGTCATTTGTTGGGTTTTGTAGTTTTGTAAATGAATTTTTGGGAACCACTGACTTTTGTAAGCACAATGGTCAGTCACTGCTTCGTACAAAACAGTCCTGGAGATTCATCAGAAAATCCTTCCTGAACAGCTCTCGTATAAATTATAGCATCAGTGTGCAACACTAGCCTGGGCCTTGATTCAGTTTGATCAAATTTTATTGTATGGATATACAAGAGTGCTGGTTTGTGATGAGATTTATATTTATATTTTATAGTAGTAATTTCACAACACATAGAAATTTTAATTTTGAACGTAAAAATGATAATAATAATAATATAGAAACATATACTTATTTAATAGGGTTTTTTGTAATTTAAACTACCAGTAAATTTTCAACTGATTTTCATGTTTTTGGTGTTGTTGGATAGTGTTTTCTGTAGTTATTTCTGCCAAAAATTTATGATTATCGACCTCAAGGGCTTTTAAAAAGGTTTTTAAAGTAAGAATTTTAATCTTATGGAAGAAGGGTTATTAATGAGTGTTTTGAGTGCTCCTTACCAGTGTTGTAGTGGCAAATTTTCCAATGTGGGAACGCTTAGGGCCTAATACATTTGTCAAATTTTCTGAAAATTAAGATAAAATTTTCCTGAATTCGTACGATAGCAATAGCTTTCTCGTATTGGGTTATGTATTTTAAGCTAACTGAATTTCCTGAGGACTCAAGAAACTATTTAATAATTTAGAGATGATTTTGAGAAAAGCAAAATAAAAACTAGTAGCCTATATCCAAACCTATGATATATTTTGATATATACCTTTGTTTATATTTTATACTTAACTAACTTTATTATTTTACAAAAGAAGGTTGTTTTAGAAAAGGTTATTAATTTATTTATTAACTACTTTTATTTTTAGCCCCCAAAAGAGCAACATACATAACCTAATTTTTTAGGGTTATATTGTATATATTATATTGTATATAATTTTATATTGTATATTCTATACAATATAAAAGCAGAGAACTACGATAAATTAAATCCTTAAACAGAGGAAAAACAGAATAATTAATTACAATGAAAGTTCATTGACAGATTGACAAAATCATGTTTACAAGTAGTCGGCAAATGCTCTTCTGTAAATGTGGAAGGGTTGTGAAGGGACGGGAGAGTGATGCCCGCCACTGTATACCGTACTCTGTACACAATAATACAAAGTTCAAGAGAGAGTGAGGTTATCTTTGGAAACAGATACAGAGTAAAATCGTGTTTACAAAAGTGTTGCATTTTATTATTGGCATAGAAATATGTTTTTAAATATTTTTAAACTGCTTAGTTAATATTTGTATTTTAGAAACATATTAGCTATTTTCCTGGATTTTCCGAACGGGGCACTGGGATTTTCCCGGGTTCTTGAAAAACAGTGTGGGAACGCCATTCCCACGCGTTCCCGCACCACTACACCACTGCTCCTTACCTGGATACCTACAAATTATTAACATGTCTTCTATTTAAAAACATGTTGAATCCCTGAAATGTAATTGTAACTGTTGCAAACGTGTGAAGGATGTTGTTCATCATCATCATTATGGGTATGATCCTATAACAGGTGTTGCTGGAACTGAGTGACCTAGAGCTGGAGGTTGGGCTGGGCATCACACATCCGATGCACCGCAAGAAACTGAGGCTGGCAATAGAAGAGCACAGACACCCGACGCTGGTCAGGTATCCATGCATCGCGCAGCTCGGCCACACCTGGGTGTCTAGCGAGTGGCTGCCTGACTTGGGACTTGCACAGGTGAAACCTATACCAATGTGTAGATTGATGGGATTAGTGATAGAGGATTATAGATACCCGATGTTTTTTATGTTAATCCAAGGATAATTGTTGTTTGTGATGAATTGTCAACACAGTATATGGGACTATTCCTAAAATTTTTCATAAATGTTTTTTTTATTGACCAAACATGTAACGCTAATCTAACTTTTAATGTATTTATTTATTTTAATAAATTACAAATTATCATATATCCAGAGATAAACTTAAGTTACTATTCTTTAATCTTGGAATCCCATTCCTTATTTCTTCAACCTGTCAATCCAACTAGAATGTTTTGTGACACCTATAACTATTTTCCAGTATTCTGAGAGTTTTGCTGCCAACATGGTTGATGCTCGGATGCTGGATCATCTCAGCAAAAAAGAGTTGGAGAAATATCTCGGAGTCACCAGAAAGTTCCATCAGGCGTCCATAGTGCATGGAATACACCTGTTGCGGATGATGAAATACGACCGTCAGGTACTATCTTTAAAAATATAAACACTCGCTTTCAAGGCTCCTGAAACTGAACTAAGTAAATATCAAAATTTTTATGCTATGGCATTAAGAAGAGTAACAATGTAATTTGTGTAGGCCTTGGCTGTACGAAGACACCAATGTGAAAATATTGATGCAGATCCACTTGTGTGGACCAACCAGAGGTTTATTAGATGGGCAAGAAACATTGACCTTGGAGAGTATGCTGACAATTTGAAAGGTAACCAGTTTTTTATGTTGAATTGCTAAGAACTAATTTGTGTTTTTTGACAAAAATTTTTATATTATTAGTCTTTACATAGTTTAATTGTTAAGTACCAGGTTAACTGAGCCTTGCTCGTTGGTTTTAATTCACTTTTGTTATAGTGTCATGGTAAAGCTATTCAATGTCCATCAACAACCAACTATACATCTTCACAGTTAACAGCTGTTTCAAAAAGACTGCTTAACATTAATGTTCCTTTACATTTTTGTATACCTTTCATTGTTATTTTGTTACCAAAATAGCAACCCATAAGACTAATGTTAAAAATTACGATATTTAAACTTAAATTTAGACCAAATTCGATTTTTCCTGGGATTGAGGCGGTTTCTAAACTTATTTTTGGGCCAAACACTCTTAAATGCAAAATGTGAGCAAAATCTACCCACTAGATTTAGATATCGTGGAACATACATCCCTTCAGACATTGCTCGTGTTATAGTATAGGATTAGTTTTATTTTTGTAGTATCACAAACCTGATTCGTTTTTAATCTGCATTGGAGTCAAGCACTCTTACTGGACTAAATAATGCTATCTTCCCCTTCAGACAGGGCCCTACTGAATTCTCTATTGAGATTAAATCCAATGTCAGCCTTGTTGTTATTATTGGTGGATAAGAAGACCTCGGCCGATCTATTAATCATGTCCGCCTCTAATGGGCACTTTGCACAAGCGCCAGAAGGATGGGATATTGAAGGAAGAGAAAGGGTGAGAGATGGGACATCAGACAGCTGTTTGACTTTGACCATTCAGAGGGCCAACTCCCATGTACTTGTGACAACGGTCCGCTCTGCCCTGTAAACGGCCAACCAATTGACTGTCCACTCATGTTCCAGCTAAGGGTTTTTATGCCCGATGCATTCCTCAACCCCCCCCCCCTCCCGATCTTTTGAACATTAATGGATTATGAAGGAAGGGAAATTGTCATAGTGGACAGCCAAAAGACTTACCACAGTGTTATGACAACTTCGTTTGCCGTATCCCACGTCAACTTCACAACTAGTATAAACCAGTTTTAAAGTTGTCCTGAGACAATGTCAGCCTTATCTATTGCTATACACGGCAATCATGTAAACTTTACAATTGAATAAAGCAATGTTGTGTTGGTGTGGCACTGTGTAAAGGTTTTGTTTTTTATCTCATTTTGGTTTTTTCACTGTAGCTTTCACGGTGTGGACACCTCACATGTTGATGCTCTCCCTTGTGTCCGCAGACAGTGGAGTGCACGGTGCTCTGGTGGTGCTGGAGCCGTCGCTCAGCGGAGACACGATGGCCACCGCTCTCGGCATCCCCCCCTCCCGCCACATGATCCGGCGACACCTGACCACTGAGCTGGAGGCCCTCGTGCTGCCCGCCAGGTATGTCGTTTTCTGCCAACCTGAACAGGAGTACCAACCGAGGGCAAATAGATAGACCACCCACTTACCGCTCAGCCTTTGAGTGAATCTTTAGCCCTTTGAGTGAATCTTTCGAATGAAATCAAATATCAACATTGTTGTGTACATTTGTATGCATTCAATTTTGTTAATTTTCATTTAGACAAACTTTTTACAAGTATTGTCTGCTAGCGACATTTTCAAAAGAAAATTTTAATTCAAATTTGGAATAATTGTAATTTTAATTTGTTGTTATTGTTCAGAAGTTTATATAAAATACAATTTAAAATCGTTTAAGTCCAGATTAGTCCAAAAGTACAACACTCAAAGGGCTCCTTACAGCAAACACAGGGGTAATATTAAATATTCAGAAAAGTCAATGGAGTCTTATAAAAATTTGTGTGTTTGGATTTGATTTTCTGTCATTACAATGATCAAAAGCTAGTCAAATTTTAGTTTTAATTTAATCAAAGTTTTATTGTGTTATTTTCTATGTGTAAGCAACTATGAGTTCCTAGGCTTTTGTATCACATCCAATTATATTGGCATAATAAATGTTTATTGTAATATGCGTTACCTATTATATTTGTTAACCAAGTAGTTATTTTAGAGTTTGATTTTGTGTTAGATTTATTATGTGATATGTACACGTGGACTTGTGACTATTGTGAATTGTCACATCAAAAGACATTGATTTCGAAGAACTTTATAAGTATAGATTAAGTCTGTGGATGATAAATAACTAGTCATTTCAAACATGTTTTATGCAGTTTAGAGATATATGATATCAATTGCAATGGTGCTGCATTATATTTTAATACTCTTGACTTCTTGAATGTTGACATTTTTATTTAATGTTGGTCTAATGCTATTAATTTGTTAATTTAAAGTAAATAAATGGACTTTTTTCTTAACTGTCACACAAATTTTCTGTAAGTTAAAGTATCATAGTTGCATATGTTTTTATAAAAAGTCTAAGTATCATAAAAAGCTTGTGTTATAATGTTCACTACACAATTCGACAAGTGCTAACTATTAAGTTTAAAGCATTCATGAATTCAGAAGTTTCTTGAATTCTACTTTAGCCCAATGTTTTTAGAAAAGTACCCCCTTTCCCCTCAGCTGTTTTTGGCCATTCGTCAACTTATGAGATGACCCTTGTAACTATACAGCCATTAAGAATAATTTTGAGTTTTTTATTTTGAACTACTGGTGATAAAATACAGAGTAAAAAAGGTAGAAAAGATCCTTTCTAATAGATTATTTGTCATTAACTGGAAAGTTTTGATTGAATTTTTGAATAAATTGTAAGATAAATAAAATTACAATCAAGCTACTTAGAAACATACATATATGTATCGTTATTTTGTGTTTTAATCATGTTATTTAAACTCTCAGAAGTCAAATAAAGTTTCTTTGTTTTGCTTGAGGTATGGCTAAAGAATGAGGTGTGACTGATTTGTTAACAGACAGCTTGCTTGTGGCCACATCAAAGCCAAACCCTATCTTGTTGTGTTCTTTGTCTTCTCTTCATTCCTGTGGTCAATTTTAATGCCAGTCCCTTAGTTGGACTACACAACCTCCATGAGTTCTGAGCCTTATACCTGCCACTCATAGAAAAATATTTTGTTGCATTTTAAACTAATATTTAATACAGTTAATACAGGATGTCTTTTAAGTCCATCACCAAACTTCATAATATGGCTAATTGGGTCAAAATAAGCAAAAAAGGTCGTATGAAGGTACCTCCTAATATGCATATTTACCGAGGTATCCGTCTTTTTGTTTTTTACACTTAGTAATTTTTATTTCAACGGCGGGGGGATTGATGTAAAAACTTCATATATGGCATTGATCTTTATAACACCAATGTCCATCTCCACAATAAAAATTATTTTTCTGCTATGTATATTTTCAAAAATTGTACAAGGCAAATTTAGAACACACATAAAGAACCCGGAAAGTAACTGTTCAGCCCACCCACTTACCCAATCTCGTCATAATTTGACGTGGTTGTCGTCTCGTTTGTTTTATAACTGTAATAACACTTGAAAAATGTAATTATCTAACCAATGATACCAAGTTTGCAAGGATCTGACAACAAATAATGGAGTTTTTGTGACTTTTCAGCAAAGAAACGTTGATTTTGCATTATAATTCTTGAAAATTAAGGTTATTTTAATAGAAAAATCACGATAACTCCATTTTTTGTTCTTAGGTCCTTAAAAACTTGGTATCATTTGAATTAATTTTTCAACATTTTTGTGTCATGTAAAATGTTGATAAAATTTACTTGTTTTAAGGTATTTGAGTTTAAAAACGTAAAATGGGTGCCATTTTAAAAATATACATTGCAGAAAAATAATTTTTATTGTGAAGATGGGCATTGCTTTTATAAAGGTCCATACCAAAATGAAGTATCTACATCAATCTGTCGCTGTAATACACATTTTTAAGTGTCATAAAAAACAAAATGGCTCATATCTGGGTAAATATGTATATTAGGACATACCTTTATATGACATATTTTGCTAATTGTGACCTACTAAGCCATTTTATGAAGTTTGGTGACGGACTTTAAAGACACCCTGTATAACTCAATGATTTTTTAGTACTGTTAATTATAATCGACTTATTAAGTATTGCCATATATTTAATCATGGGACTTTTCTTCACAACGTTACATATCAATAAGCATTTTTTAACATGGTTTCTAGTTCTAAATAATCATATTAAAACCAGGCACAAAAATTTATTTTTTGTTCCTGTTATTTCAAAAAATCATCTACATGATAAATTATTATTTTTGTAAATTAGATACTGATTGTTTAAATTTCACTTTTTGTTATGGGATGTTTATCACAGTTTTGGGCATGTTTCACATTGAATTTACTGCCATCGCACCTTATTAATACTGTTTAATTCACTCTAATACCACACTTATCAAAAATATCATTCACCCTATACATTTTTCAACACATAATGCTAGATATACAAGGTGTGTTTTAAAGTAATTACCGTTTTTTAAATCATGCCACTACAGCGCTGCGGTCGGCAATCTGCGCATGTGCGTTGTGTACCTAGATCTGTCGGCAACACACGGACGCCCTTACGGCATTTTTTGCCGCTGTATTCGGAATTTTTTCAAATGTTTAAGAAGCCTTCACACATAGATAGTCCTGCTGACTGCGAAGTACCGTCTGTTATCCGTTTTCTGTAGGCTAAAGGCCTGAAATTGATTGATCGATCGCCAGATCTGTATAGTGTACGCAGAAAACCTGAGTGATGGAATGGTACCAATGTAGGTTAGGGCATTTAAAGATGGCCGCACAAATGTTCATGATGATTAACGACATAATTTTGTTTCACGATAATGCCCGTCCATATGTGACTCATCAAACCCAGGAATTGATCATAGAATTTGGTTGTTAACAACTCAATCATCCTCCCTACAGTCCCAATCTAGCACCAATTGACTACCACACGTTCATTTGAAGTAACGCCTAGGGGTTTGCCACGACAATGACGACAATGTTAAAACGGCTGTATTGGGGTGTGTCTCAAGGCAGGTGGCAGAAGGCATCTATGACAAAGAAATTGTAAAGCTAATTGGACGTTATGACGAGTACCTTAATAATGACGGAAGTTATGTAGAAAAGTAGAATAAAGTACAGTACACTCTCGTTCATCGGAACTAATGTGGCGGACGGCCGGTTCGGATGTCAAAAAATTCCGATGAAGCGGAGTCCGTCGTGAGTCATCATTTCCGCCCGTACGGTGAACTATCGTGATTGTATTCACTTTTGTTTTTAAGATAACACAAGAGGTTTTATGAAAATAAGGCACTCAAACTTTGAACATGGTAACAATGAACAGATAGGAATAAAAACAACGCAGGAAATAAAGATCAAAAATCTCTATTCTCATATTCCACTCATATTCCAGCAGTCAACTGACTTCCACGTAACACAGATGCAGTCGCAACGCGAGACAGACTGAATGACAGTTAGGGAAGCGGTCGAACCGGATGTTCACTTCCTGCCCCTTCCTCTTTCTATTTTTGTGCGAATACTCCACGTCCTCGTAAATCACATCGATGGGTACAGATTATGGAAAACGCCTGATGACGTTTGATGCAAAATGTGATACTTCACTGTTGTGCTAATAGAACAAATTGAAATTGAAGGCGCGAAAACGAAAAAATTATTTATTTTGTAAAAAAAAAAATTAATAATATCCAGATTTTCAGTTCCGATGAAGCGGAGTTCCGATGTCGCCGAGTCCGATGAACGAGAGTGTACTGTACAGGCTTTCGTTTAAAAATAAAATTATTAAAAAATCTCTCTATGTTTATTTTTTTATTTAAAACAGTACTTACTTTAAAAATATGCCTTGTACATTGGAAAATTTACAAAAAATTATTAGTTAAGAAATTGAATTTCTTAAAGACAAGTGTTTTCTGGCAGTGGATGAGTTCAGATATCTGAATAAACTAAGGTCAAAAGAATTGAGGGCTGGTATGATGAGAGGAGGTGCTTGTATACACATAGGCCCGCTGCATCTTAAAAAATCAGACCTGTTATTTTTTAGCCACACCTTATATTTCTCCCCAATAGTTACCAGAAGTGATATTTTGTTTTTGTATATAATATTGTTTTACATTTTTGGATACTTAATATGTTTATAAGTTTAAGATACTGAGTGCAGTAAGAATCTGTAAAAAATATTACAAAGCTGTATTTTGAATTATTTTTTGCTCGCAACTCAATACTTTCTGGGGAAAACTCTTCTTAGTGTTTTATGTTTCATTGTTTATTTGTAAGTGCGTCTAAATAATAAATGAACAATCCATCATTTTTGTTATTTAGTTATCAGTTGAATGGCTCCGCCGAAAAACGTTCTATGCGACCAAAACCTACTTTTGATAAAAAGTGGAAAGAAGATTGATTTCTAAAATTTTACGTAATTTTTAGGTTAGAATTATTTTTTGCCAATAATCTTTTAAAACTACATATATAACCTCTTATAGTAGTATTGTACAACACTTTTACTCACCACAATCAGATTTTTAACTATTTTTATGTATTTTTAGGGGGTAAAACGTTCCAATCGCCTGTCATTTGAAACGTTTTTTCCCGGACTTAGCCTCTGCCGCTAAAAATCATCATGGAATGTAGGAGTACCAACATGAATTCAATAATGAATTGAATTATAAAACACTTTTATTATAATAATATTATAAAAAAGATAACATTAAAGTATTAAACAAAACTAAAATACTTCTTAAAACGTTTTCTTAACGTTCTATATTATTGTTCAACATGTTATATAATAATAAAAATAGTTAAGCCCTAAAAATATTTTTGTTAGAAAATAAATTAATTTTCAAAATTATTAGAAAACAATATTATAAAAAGATGACAATTTTAAACTTAAAGAGTAGGAATCAACAGGCATCAGGCCTTAGCACTTAGAACGTTATTCCACTTACCACTCCTGGTGGCAGTTATCCTGGTACTGGCTTATTGGTTTTAAATATATAGGCCTATGGCAATTTGGCGTTTCACCTTCCTTTTCTATTCTTATCTTTCCGTTTCCCGACATTTAACTTCCTTTTTCCCCAAAATTAAGACGATTTATGTCGCCGGGTGACAGCGGCACAGCCGGTGGAAGATCCGTATCGCGGCTGTTAGAACCTTATTCGCCAACAACCTCGTGAACTCCCGAAATTGGTGCCGGAATGGACAGCTAAAATCAGGGGTGCCAATATGAATATTTCCAAAACAAAATATCCCACGATGTTGGGGAGGTCTGTTAGAACCTTTTTCACTAAAAACTCGAAATTTGTATATTTGTCGCATAGAACGTTTTTCGGCGGAGCCATTCAGTTAGTAACAAGAGCAATTGTAAAAAAAAACTTGGTGCTATAACTTTAATATTTAATCATTATTATTTTACAGTAACTTGTAAAAACGGTTAATTTTCCTAATTAATTGTCAATAAAGGACTTTGTCCTTTTATGACACTTTGATAATAATAGTTTTTCTATCTTAAATGATAATTTTCTTAAATTTTTTTAAATTTACATCATATTTTCACTAAATATAATGTGGTAAGACCTAAGCCTGGTAATTTACCATAGTGTGTTTTTTTTTTTTTTTTTTTTTTTTTTGGGTCCCCAGATAAAAAAATACCATAGATACAAATACATATAGGTATACAAAGTCTTTGAAGAAGTTTGCCCACTAAATAATTATAATTCATGTATCAATCAATAAGTCACAATGGACTGCAGTATAGTTTTAATCTTTTCATTATGATTTTACCACCGGTGCGACCTGAGTGAGGTGATCCAAGACCTGTGCGTCTTACCACCGCGTTGCCTGTAGCTGTCATTAGATCGGTCCGATCCTGACAGCCCAGCAGAAGGCATACAGTTTAAGAATAGCTTGTTCTCTTCTTCGCTCACCTGTCCCTAGAGCGAGATCTTTCGCTTCAGTCGCTACATTACAAAAGAAACCTATTACAAGTGCTGCATTCAGTTGTTTACTTATTGATCTATAAAATGTCCTTATTATATTGTCTGTGTTTATTTTTTTAATATAAACTAAAGAATTGTACCTTCATACTTTTCTTACATATGTTTCATGTTATTTCTCATTTACTGGTGATTTTTTTGGACAGGCTGTTATTTTGTCTGAGTCCCTGAGATCATGGCCTTTAATTTCAATTCTCCCATATAATCCTGCAAAAGATGAAATGCCACAATTTTGATGGATAATTTTCACCTACAGAATTACACAGTCTATTATTTTAACGCACAAAATTTATTATTAGATTTATATTTTTAATTGGCGATGCTTTCAATGTATAAGCTATGTTTCTGTGAAGAACAAGCATTTATAACGACAATAAAATTTATTTGTTATTCATGTGTCTTTTTAACATCATAGCTTTTGAATAAAATATCTAATATTGATAAAACGTGTTATTTATGCATTAAAAGCTCTATTAAGTTCTATTTTAATGACTTTTCAACATAGCTCTTTAGTTAAAAAAGTAATGTAACAGTAATGTAAAAAGTAACAGTCTTTATAGATTTCTAAAATCTTAAAAATTATTGTTTCATATCTTCTTGAAATATTTTACAGTATTTAAATACTGACAGTTTAAAAGGGCTCAAAAACAAATAATTTTGTATTTGTATTGCCTTGGTTTTCTAATACTTGCATAAGACTACCCATGGCTTACATAAGACTACATAATATGCTTATGGGAAACCAACACAAGATAAGATTTTATTGGAGATTCATTTTCAATTCAATTCCAAGTGTCTAGGTCAAATGTGAAGGTAGTATTAGTCCTACTTTAAATGTGAGTATAAAAATAAAGTACAAGTATCTTTTTCTTCAATTTTATTTTAAAGCAAATAGGTTTACTGAGTTTATATTCAACTTCTGTAGATGCTCATCTCTGTAGAATAAATGGTAAATGCGTCTTGTTCTTTTTACCATGGATTTCCAAAAGTACAGACCATCAGATAAATTTTAATCCAATGTTTTGGATTTCAAAGAAGTTTTTATTTAGACTTCAACTGCCATAATGAGACCACAAATATTTTATGACTCATCATTTTATAAATTAGGTAACAACAATAACTTTTTGCCCTCTACCAGTGTACAACTCAGGTTATATACAGAACATATTATTATTGTAATTGCCATGTAATTTAGAAAATTATATCGTTTATTGGAGTTTAAACTGAGCTTTTAAGTTTTTCTTCATTGTTAAATCAAATATTAGCTTAAAATTAACTAAAAAAAAAATTAAATTTTGGGCTGTAAAAAATATGAATGAAAGTTCTTTCTGTGTCTATGAAATGCCATGCTACATATTCATGAATTTCTAATTTCTCTCTGTATCTAGTTAATCATTTTAAGTTTTTTTCCTTATTGGAGGTTTTCTTTGACTTCTCAACGGAACTCATTTTTGACTCCAATAATAGGATGAAAAAAGTTTTATCCTTTCATCTCCAGTGCTTTTTATTATTCAATAAATATTTTATTAAATCATTATTGGTGTTAAAGTTATAATTTTAAAGACATTTTACTCACGTACGTTGCAAAAGATGCTAATTTTGTTTCAATTTGCTTTTTAAGGCTCAAATAAGTTTTATTTATGCATATGTAATTTCTAAATACAGCGGCTGTCATCAGGATCTATCTCTTTAAGTAATCTCCCATATGAACATCATTATAACATGTCCAACATTTTAAAAGGTGTGTTCCATTTAATCATAGCCAAAGCTCTGTGAAAGATGAAAGTGAAAGATAGGATTATAGCTACGTTGTATCAATGTAAAACCTCTCTTTAATTAACTATTTGTATATAATTTTGATGTATATAGTGTAATTCTCTATTTATTGATGTATATCAACTACATCAATTTATTATGTAAGTAATGTAATTATGAAAGTAAAAAGATTTTTGTGTCAATGAAAACGGTGGTTTTGATCTTTTTCTTACGCTGCAGGGTTACTTTTTCTTAGTAGTAAATGTTTATCTTCTAACTTTAAAGAAAACTTTTTCTAAGTAGGAAAAAGTTAAAAATGTACATTATTTGTAGAAATTATACACTTACATCAAATTAAGTAAACTAAATAATTTTTTATTATTATTTTAACTATTAAATTTAAAAATTTCATCATAATTGCTGTGGATATGCTCATTTAATATCGAGCTATAGATTTACTCTACAATAGCATATTAAATTACTGAAAAGCCGTATAAAGCACTACTTTTTAAAATGAAATATTTTTAATATTTATAATTGTCATTTGAGTTGTATCTTTCACAATGCTTTTTTTATTCTGAACACTTTATCTGCTTCACTGATTCAATAGTTTTTACCTTTATCATAGTTGCTATGAAAAAGTACTACCAAGAGTAAAACTGTTAGGTCTATATAAATAAGGAGATTTGTTAGAGACAAAAAAAAAAAAAAAAAAAAAAAAAAAAACATTGGTATATCTATTTAATGCATTATGTCATATGTACATTTCAAAATTTGCTCGCCATAGCATTTTTTTTTTTTTTTTTTAAGTAACCTCTGCATCGGAAGATAAATTTATCCCAAACTTCCTCCTGAAAATTGAAACACACATACATAAAAACAATGGTTTTACAAGTTAGCTTTTGTATATTTTTTGCTTGCTTTTATGTGCTTCATATTACATGTTTAGATGTGGCTTTAGAAGTAAATAACTGTAAAATCTGAGAGTGAATGAACCTCTAAAAGATTTTTATTAGTGGTTTTATCTACATCAATACCAATTTAGTAAATGTAAAATGCCAAAATTTAAATTAAAACGTTTTTTGTCTAATAAAATTATTGGGATATACATTTTTACACATAAAACAAACAAACAAACACATCACACCAAAACTATCATTTGTTGCCATTGTCAGACTCCAGAAAAACATTTTTTGACAAACAAAAAACTGTGCACAATCTTTAATGCAAAAGGCATTACTCCATCTCTTGTTGTATACAGATTCTGTCGTTCTAAAACAGATTCATTCTGATTTTTAAATAATATATTTGGTAATCAAATGGTTTACTGCTTGGACAGTGTTTCAGTGATTTATTCTTATTTTTATGATCAGTTATGAAATTTTATTCAATTGTTTGTTTTTCTATTTTATCTTTGAAATGTTGCTTAAACATTAACAGTCATCACTAATCCATCCTTTTAAGGGACCAAAAGAAGAATCAGAATGCTAAAAAGGTTTAATCATCATCAGAGAGGCATATTTATTCACATGAAAACATGATAAAGAATGTTTAAATAAGCATTGACGAATACTTATATTTTCTCTTTGGTAGTCATCAATTAAAGAAAAGTTAGTAAATGAAACACTTAGATGTAGAACAAAGCATTGTTGAGTTTAGATTAGTTCTTTACTATATGACCTGTAGTTTTGCGAGTGGATAACTACTGTCTCTTCTGTGATTATTGGTATATTTCCACTATAGATTCATAAATAATCATAACAATCAATATTGACCTACCGCTTTATCAAAAATTACATGTTTGATAAGAAATGTAATAAAAATGAATAAATTATTTTCAGTCTAAAATTATAAATTTAATGGGAAAAAATTCATAACTGAACAAACATAAAGTACGATATTAATGTTGAAGGGACAGTAGTGTGTGAATGTGATGTTTCAACAGGAGTGTTAGCACCACTGTTTCATGTTATTGCACAAAAATCTTTTGCTTTTGCATGATGGACCGTAGCTTTATTTTATTTATTTATTTATTTTTCTTTATATAAAAACTACAATCATGAAACTTTTCAGGTACTATTGCCCAATTTTTAAAACTTGACCCAGCGTGAGGGGTTCTCAAGCATTGTTGGTGAAGGAGAAGGAGTTGACAAATTGAAACAGTGAAAAATGTAACGTGAGATATTTTATTTTTAATTAAACCTCTGAGTCAATGAAGTCAACCTACATAAAAAGTGGTTGTTACCCATTCATCTAGAGCTACAATCAGGATATCAACCATTTTATCTTCACTTGTATTACAAAAAAATCAGTTTAGTCCAACGAGGTTAATAAACTGTATTATATAAAGTGATACACACAATCCAGTATTGCAAACCATTTGACCCACAAAACCCCTTGTTTCCACACTAACAACCAACACTATACCTTTGTATCCTTTACAACCGGTTTAGCAATTTCTGATTGGTCACAACGAAAATATAAATTAAATAGGCTACAAAAATCATAAAGTAAACTTCTAACACATGTGATTTTATTGTTTGGTTTTAAAAATAATTTTGATTTTAAATTAGTTTTTTAAGTTGAAGTTAGTCACCATAGAAACGTTGGGTAAGTGTGCGTTACATGGCAGATTATATAATGTCGCTTAACCCTATAAAGGTCGCGCGGCGTCAAAAGTTCCGCGGCACTCCATTTTTTGTTTGTTTTACTACACAGTAGGGTGAGGCAGCATGATGTCAGTCAGTGTATTATCCCTCCACCGTCCCCTACCCCCGCCAGCAAAATATCGATCAGTGTATTGATCAAGCATTCAATCTGTGCTTACGTTTGTTTGTAGAGAGCGGTCGTTTTGACACCATGCAACCAAATCTGTCGTGCAAATTTTGTATTTAAGAAAACTAAATTTCATTTTTCTAAGTAATAAAATTTTACTATGTAAATGTTACATTATGTCTAAGTAAATCAAAATTAATTACAAAAAGATTTGATTACTTGTTTACTGCAATATATCCCAAAATACAATTTGCGGTCATTTTGACCCCATGCGACCAAATGTGTTGTGCAAAAGATGGGACTTTTGTAGGGTTAAGAAACAACACCGCCTAAGTAACATTTTTAGCGAAATTGAGTTTTTTTGTATCTATAAAGGAACGTACCGGTATAAATTTTGCTTGTCCTTAAGGTGTAGTTTAGCGAAAATCCAGCCAAATAAGCTGCTGATGTTGCCTATCTCACGGACTTAGAAAAACCCTGCCTACATCCTTCAGTTCTAGAATGATAGTCATCATGTCATTATGAGTAAGGTGAAACTTATTTGCCATTTTGATTGATTTCCATTGATTTTTAACAGATCATAGCTAGTGTGTTATTTATTATCTTGGTTATAAAACAAACATTTTTAAAGTCAAATTAATACCTTAAAGTGTTTAGGGGAGATAGGCGGAGTTATATCGTACTGTTAAAAAATAAATTTAAAAATATAATTTTTTTAAATTTAACTCATGCTGGGAAGTAAACCATCACACAAAATCTCTATATATGACTTAACCTAGTAGCTCTCAGTTTTTGAAAAGAAACAATTATAAAATGAAAGAAAATATCACAAAGAATCTTTGTTATTTATACCAAACAACCAAATCGAAAATAATAAGCAAATCACGAGATTTAAACCAAACAAAATCAACTAAAAACCAATAAAAAACTAGTGTAACATGTTTCCATGTAATATAAATGTTTGACATTAGCATAACAAACAAATACAAAGGAACCCTCATGTCTCTCTCTCCTAAGGTGAACCCGAAAAATGGATCAAGTTTTAAAAATCCTCTTATACCTTGTGTTGAATGGCTTTCCAAACTTTTATGTCCAATACCCAAAACATTTTATTTTGATGTGTCCCATTTAAATGTTTACTTTATTCTTTTCAGCTTTAGTATGGAAGAACAGACCAAGACATCTTGTTAATAATAAAAAATAAAGGTCCCTGTTAGCAAAATTAAGAGTCCAAACACATGTCAGTAAAATGGTTGATGCGTTATATTTTATTATTATTATTTTTCTACTTAAAAAAAAGAAATGTTAAAATCAATATTAAATAATGATTAAAGTATTTCATGTATTTACTACAAATCAAATAGTACTAGGCATCGTTATAAATTCTCAATCTAAAAAATATATATTGTATGATTACAATTTATAAATTTAAAAATAAATTAAATTTTATTCAATATTTTTTTAAATTTTCTAACGATAAATTATTGTGATATCTTTATTACGACAATTCAAAAAATGATTTGTATGAAAGTTCTTAAGATATTTTACCTTACAAATACTTCTTCAACTTAAATTTTTTATAGAAAACATATAACATTACTATCTATAATACATTTTATTTAACAAGTTTCTATTTTAAAGTCTCTGTCTGCTGTTAACTTCTTTTGTAATTAATTGATAATAACTATTAAAACTGAAAACTTTTCATTTTGATAAATGTTTAAACTTAGAGCATTTGTAACCACTATATAACAGAGTTTCAAAAATTTTACAAAAGATTTTGAACATGCAATACTTTTGAGTATATAAATTTATTGATATTTAGATTAAGGTTAAAATTGTTTAGGAACGAAATACCCTTGAGATCTCTTGAGATGTTTGGCTTTAAAATTTCAATTATTTGTTAGCACCTGTAATAGCTAAGGTGTTTTCCTCGCTAAAAATGTAAGAACATTATTTGAGATGTCAGCTCGTAAAAAACAGTGCCTAAAAATTGTAATATCTGAATTTGAATTTACTAATTAAAACTAAAGTACTAATGATATTTTTTTACTTACAACCTCTCATCAGACAAAAGAGGGATTAAAAACAAAATTCAATCAGACTAATTCTAAAAACCCCAAAAAATCTAATTAAATGTTCTTACATCTGGAGCGATGGCATGCATGTTTGCTTGAAGCCTTTAACCTTGCAAGAATGTGGTGGACTCATCAGAGATGGTATTTATAAGTCAATATAATATGTAGTTCAATAATCACATTACTCTTAAACTCAGTTGTTAAACTTTGATGAAGGAAACAAAGTGATGAAGATCAATCTTTACAACCATTTATATGCCATTTACTATGATCTGATTTAGAAATTCAACTCAAATGAGTCCATTGCAAACTTATGTTTATTGTCATTGAAGCTCAAAAAAATGATGTGTTACCCAGATAGCACATAAACGTAAAAAAGACGTGAAAAAAACGTTTCCTTTTAACATTTTTGACGTTATTATTACGTCAAGAAACGGATTTATAACGTTTTTTTCACGTGATTATAACGTGCGAGTGTCACACTTTTTTACGTTAAAAAAACGTAAAAATACTACGTGAATATAACGTTTTTGTTTCACTTAATTTTTACCTTTTTAACTTATGTTTTACTGAACATTTTACAAATTTTTTTCAAAAATTTGTAAATGAATGCTTTTTTTCTAACCAACACATTGAAAAAATGTAAATAAAGCCAATCAAAAATTTCTTACCTCCACCTGGATTTGAACCCTCAACCTTTCTATCACTGTCCTAGCGCCTTTACCCTCTCGGCCACTTCTGCTGTACTTCAGGTGGATTTAATTTACTATTTATACATTTAATACTCAACCTTCCTTGTACTTGAGAACAGATGGCTCAGTGTATCTGTGCTCATGGTTTTTGTAGAGTATATTTCAAAAATTGATTTTATTCGCGTTTTGTCTCAGATCAAAAACATTATTTTTGGATCTTTATGGCGGCATACCCAGATAGCACAAAAATGTTATTTTTACGTGAAAATAACGTTTTAAATTTTACTTTTAACGTTATTTTCACGTTAAAAAAAGGTGAAAATCACGTTATTATAACGTGATTATAATGTGAAAAGCGCACTCAATTTCACGTTAAAATAACGTGAAAAAAAGACGTGAAAATGACTTTTTTGTTTCACTTAATTTTTACCTTTAAAACATTAAGTAAAAAAAAGGTAAAAAAATTTTGGTGAAAATCACGTTTTAAATTTCACGTTTTTTTTTACTTTCACATTTTTACGTTATTTTCACGTGAAAAAAACGTATTATTTTTTTCTTTTACGTTTTCACCTTTTTTTCACGTGAAAAAAACGTGATTTTCACATTGTGTGCTGACTGGGTAGCCACTTCGCGGCTATATATAACCCAGTACAGTAGACTCCCTCTTAACCGGCCACCTTTTAACCGGTCTCCGCTTTAACCGGCCTACCCTGACACAAAATAACATCTTTTTAACCGGCCATTTTTTATCTCAACATCGCTTTAACCGGCCGCGTTTCGCCGGAAACGTAATTTTCTTATCTAATGTATCATTCAATTTAAATTTATTTCATTTTGTCGTTATCAAACCAATTAAAATGTAACGTCCTGTACGAAAGTGAATGCCACCGGAAGTCAATGCGCTTGGACCTACTATCCAGTAGACCACAATAAAGAAACGAATTATTATTAGTTTAGGTTTGTTGTGGATTTCATGGGTGGTGGATGTTAGCTATAAATCATATATATACATCATTATATTTGAGGTTGTTTTTCTAGTGATAATTATATTTAGGCCATATAAAATTGTAGGTTTGCGTTCTTAAATGAACATCGGTTTAACCGGCCAATTCATTATCCGGCCGGTGCCTGGTCCCGAGGTGGCCGGTTAAGAGGGAGTCTACTGTATATATAACCCATTTGGCTGTGTCTGCTCTGGCCGAACATTCGTGACTAACTTGGTCACAAAAAAACCAACAAACCATTTTAAAGAACAATTACCTTCTATATGATTTGTTTTGGAAATAAATATTAACAACCAAACCAAGGTTCGGAAGAATACTGCCCCTCGAACATGTTCATCTGGCAAGCGGACACTGCTTTAGAATAATTATACATTTTGGAATTCTACATCTTCTTTTTATCATTAAGGTTAAAAATTAAAAAAACTTATTTCCATATTAAAAGTCTGCAGTGTTAAAAATATATTGTCACAAGTTTTATTTATTAAAAACTGAGTTTGTTATAATTTTTATCCTCATGGGATTTGATTGTATTTTGCTTGGTGGTAATATTTTCAAAGAATGTTATTATTTTAATTTCTTATAAAGAATTTTTAAACAAAATATATTAATAAAATAAAATTAAACTCTGGCTTTTAAGTTGCTGCCTTTGGATTTTTCAATCAACTAATAACAAAAAAATTGTTTTGTTATAAAAATCTAAATAAAATAAGTTATTAAAAAAAAGTATAAAATTACTGATTTTATTGCACAGCAAATTGGTTGCGGAAATTACAAACAGATTGGGTTTGTAATGTGTGTTACTAACATGAGCCAGTCAGACCAAATTTGCGGCCTCTTAAATAATTCCAGATCAGTTAAAAAGAGTGTAGGTACGTCTCTGTCATGGATTTTTGTAACGGTGATGAGTGTGAGTGTGTCATGTAGAGCGACGTTTGTACACCTGATGCGGGCTGCGGAGGTGGATCGACGCCGGTCTGAGCGACTGTCCAGCGACGGCGGCTCCCCTCCTCTCCCCCTCCCGCTCTCCTCCCCCCTCCACGACCCTTACGCAACTATAGACAGAGACAGGGACAAGCGTCGTGCTAGCCTCAGGGTGAGTATCACATTGCTCCTTTACTGATTTTATTGTGATTTTTTATTTAGAATAAAAAAAAAATTAATGTCAGGAATTTTATTAGGAAAATTTAAAAGATAACTTTTTCTACTATCTGGAAGAATAATGTTTCTATAAGATTGAAGAACGTAGAAAATACATCATCAAGTGTTTTATAAGAGGGAGAACAATAAAAAAGTTGTTAGATGAGTATTAATATAATTACTGTACTACACACATTCCAATAAGCTGTATATAAGCTAGTGTAGTTTCAAATTTTGTTTAGAAATGTTTCATAGATTTTTATCAAATATAAAGTCTCTAAAGATAAAAATATATAATTATTCCAATTAATGTGACAAATCCATATCCATTTTAAGTGCTTGCCAGTGTGTTAATTGTTTAAGGCACAGTGTACTGTTATTCTCTTAATATCTCTCTTTGTAGAAACATTACCATAAAATAACTCCCTGCAGTATGCAAAATTTCCCTTTTCTTTTGGTAACCTAAAAGAAAACATAAATACTTAATTTTCTTAAATTTCTACATTAAAATAGAAAACAATTTATTAATTTTGAAACAATTATAAAAAGTAATAATAAATTTTGTTTTTCCCTCACATGCTTACAGACCTACAGTTTGCTGTATTTAAAAAAGGTTTGTACACTCATTCAACTGTAATTCCATCACTTACAAATGACAATTCTTTACTGCACATCACATCTGTTTTGTTATTACAAAGGTAATATTCAGACAGGTACATTGTCAATACTTATAGGCTACTAAAAGAAAAAAGAAAAACAAGAGGTTTTTTACTCCATCTCAATCGTCAATCTTTTTACTCCACCAAAATCTTTTCTACGATTTAACTAAAAATGTCTTGAAAGTTGTGTTACATGTAATATATGAATGAAATGTAGACATCAAGAAATATCTGCTGCAAAAATGTTTTCAATTTATTTCAAAACTAATGTTTATACCTTTAACATGTAATTACTCTAATGATTTAATGGCTCAATGATTTAATGTTATGGTCATGTACAAAAATATTAATTTTATTTCTATGCTTTAAAGTTCCAGAGATTATAATTTATTTATAAATGTAAATCTAATTGTTTTACATTGCCTAATGGAGATTTTCCAATTAAAATGTCCAACTGTAATTTTTATCTTTCTGTTCAGTTTTCCTCCTGGAGGAGTTCTCAGGTAAATAGAAAAACAACACTCACTAATACTTTAAATGAAGCTCTAAACAAAGGTCTATTGCAAACAAGTGACTTAATTAATAGTCAATAAAATTCTCTTTTATAAAAAAATGGTATTTATAAAACGATTTTTCCTATCCATTCTGTACAGTAAACCATTTCTAATTTTCTATTACTCATCTAAACTTATCTATGTATTACCGGTACTTATTTAAAAATAACCTTTTCACTTGAGATTTATACAGTACTTACAAATGTTATAATTCTTTCAATAATGAACTGTGAACTCTAATACTTAGAATAATGTACATAATTTTAATAAATCAGTGGCTTGGCTACATGGTGGAGTACTCACCATATGATTAAAGATTGGCCAGATAGTTAAAATATTTGTTGAAAGGGTTAAACTGGATGTAGTTACTGAGTAGGTCTTTTAGAGAAGCCTAAAAAAATTAAGGGGCCTGCATGCTTCCCACCACCACCAAAGTCACATGACTACGGGCAGCTGATTTGGAGCACAAGTTTCCATAAGATATAGTAAACACTTATGACTTAGTAGATTTATATTTAAAACTAAATGTAAAAACTTGTTGTCAGGCTATAGCAATGATTTTAAATGGAGTTGACAGCTGAAATCCGGGCTGCATCTGTTCATGTTACCAAAAAATATGTAGGTCAGTTAGTTTTCGTAGGCCCCTCTCTGATTTACTACGTATCTCGAGAAACAAATCAACTGTTGACTGAAGCAAAACCCACGTATGGAAATATAATTTACTGGCAGTCTCACATATACAAAAGTATAATACATAATTGAAGATTGTTGTGGGTTTAAAGTGTTTCAATCTAGACTTTTTAATTTGCCTGACAACTGACCTCATGTAAAACAGTATATCTTTTAAGATGGGAAAAATATCCACAAACTTAAAGGCGGAAAAATATTGGGCTAAAGCTCCCAAATGTTAAATCTGGTCCGGTTTCTATCACAGTACCAAACTAGATCAAGGATCATTCAACTAAAAGTTCATTGATGTCCAGGGCACTCTAAGTCGAGCATTTGGTCTGAAGTCGCGATCAGAGGACAGAGACAGAGATAGAGAAAGAGTGAGGGATGACTTCCACCTTGGCCCTCCCCCCTCCCCCCCTTCTGAGACCTGCTCCATGGTCAGCTGTCGACCAGGTAAAACAATTTTTTTATTCAACCAAATAATAGACAATTACAATGTAATTTTTGTTCTTTTGCATTTCAATCTGACATATCTAGCAATTTTGAACGTTGACAGTAATTTTATCTTCTCTATATTTGAAATATAATTATTTCAACAATAAACCCATGCTTATATCAACATTCAATGCAATCGAAAAACAATAAACAATATAACTTAGAAAGCCTGAGAGGCAAGTAGTTTGGTGTAGTATTTCCAAAACCCAATAAAAAGTAGAATATACTTAAAATAAAGAAAATTGATGTATAGAAGTGGCCCCTTCATGTCTCCACATGACATGTTTCCACATGACTCTTAATACATTCACTAGGCCTATCAGGCAGCTCATATGATCTACCAGTTATGGTGGAGCCCACAATGCAATCATCTCTTGTGGGTGGAATGGCCTTGATTAGGCGGTGTCTGTATGTACCATTATTGCTCACATATGAGTGACAGCTATTTTGTGGATAATTGTGCATGATGGTGTACCATTGAAAGTGTTAGTCTAGCACAGAATCACTGTGAAAAACTGTTACTGACACATTGATGGTTTAGGGTCACCACCAGTGCGGCGCCGGCCGGTCCGCAGGCACCGAAGGGTTAAGAGCATCGGCGACATTGACACACTCACCGTCACGCCCGTCTGAGGACAACCCTCGGTGAAGGAGCCTACAATTAGAATAATTTTAGTATAATGAGTAGTTAACCATTGTAAAATGTTGTTCAATGAAAAGGAGCACAGGGATCAGCCCACATATCTATTTGTTATGAAGTGCAATAAATAATTTGATCAATGAATGATTTTAAAAAAGTGAGCAGTGAAGAACTCAATTTTTTAAGTCGTTCTTTAATATTTTACTTTTTAAACTTTTTTGTAAGTGAGGATTAATCATTTTTATTTGTAAATTGAAACATGATAACCATTAAAGGATTAAGTGAGCTGTTTCAAACTTTTAGTTCACAATCATAGAGAATTGATATCAAAGCTGAATTGCCAAATGAAATGTGTTTACTTTGTTTTAATATTCTCCCAAATTTGCTTTGAAATGGAAAAAAGACTATGTTGTACGTGTACATATAGTTTTCATCACACTGCATCAATGTCACCTGTTTTCGACCCTCACTTCTAACAAAGAAAATCATTCTTTTGAGAAAGTTTTCGGCCCTAGACCTCATTGGTTTTGGTGTTGAAACCAATGGAAATCGGTAGTTGATGTGAAGTGGTTGCTTAGCAACTGGAAAAACCAGCAGTACATCCCATTAGGTTAGTTTAGGTTATATTTTGTTTGTTATTGGTGATTAAAAATATTTTTCACTTGTTGAGAATTTATTGCATGGTGGAGTGTGATGAAAAATATCATTTGTAACTCGGCCAAAAACGTTGCCTACTCTCGATCATTTCAAGTTCAATGCCTTGAACTTGTAGACTTTAAGTAAACTTGTTCTTTAAGTGCTTGTTGCACAAAATTTTGAGTCAATTTATTTATAAAAATGACCAAATTGATACCAACTTAACTAATTTAAAATATTGAATGACAAATACTATAAAATATCATTACAAACTCCTTAGCATTTATAATAATATCATCAACACACACTCTCTTTATTTAAAAAATACAGTTAAGGAATTTATTTTAGATTAAGTACAGTCTAAGCCAAACATAATGCATCACTTAAGAACGATTAAGCTTTAATCTTTATTGCCTTTACGCTTATGGTAGCTCTCTAAATGTCATTGTAGTAATTGTGAATTTGTTCAAGTTCAAGTTTATTTAATTAAATTAAAATAATTGACAGACTGGTAGTTTTAGTAAGGAGTTGTTACTTTCAAGAGTAAATTTACCACAATTGTAAATAAACATAGATGTAAGTTAAATGTGTTTAAAGACAATTTTCATATTTGAGATCTCATAATACTGTTTTCTGTGATTGCAAATTTTTTTATTGTTATTGCTCCACAAAGTTTTTTTAGTTTTTTTTTTATGACTAATGTGGGGACCATACCATTGAATGGTATAAAATCATATAATTTTATTTACAAATCTGACATATCAATAAAATTTATTATTTAAAGATTTTTTTCCCGGGATATTTTAGATTTTTTATGCAAGAAAAGCAGTAAGGAAAAACCCTGTACGGCTTTTTAAATTTAATTTTAATGCTGTTGTTGTGATAGTTATGTAATCATGCACAAAACCAAGAAGACAATACTTAGATGATTTGTGCAGTACAAGCATAAATAGCCTATTATTTTAATGACCAAAGTATTTTCACCTAAAAAGACCTCAAAGTATGTTTTGTAATGTTTTTTTTGTTATTTTTGTGTAATCTTGTGTCGTAAATGTTTGAAAATAAATATTACATACTTTAAAGAATTGTCTCATTTCAAAATTCCTATAATTAATGAACCACAACCAGATTCTTTGATGATAAGCAAAGAATTATTATCTTAACAATTATTATCATAAAAATGATAATCAGAATGATCTGAGATGTCATCACAGACAACCAAAAGAACAGTGGTCCTGACAACTCAGTGACAACTTGTTAACTTGTTCTATTATTGACAAGTATTAACAGTTTTTCGTTTTGACTTATTTTCTCTTTTGTAAAAAAAATATTTTATTTCAAAGCCAATTTGACACGTCTATCCAGTGGATCTAACCTAAAATGTTCAATAACTAGCTGTCAAATAGCAGCTGATTCATTGGTCAGGTTGGCCAACACCTGCTATTAAGGCCCGGTCCACACGAGCGTCAAAGCACTCTGCGTCGACGCGGCCATGCTGCAAATAGTTCACACGTAGCGTTGGTTTGGCATTCACTTGCGTTTAAGCAACATGTGTTTATAAATTGCCATAATAGTCATTTGGATTTTAAAAATTTTCTGTATATTCATGCTATCGAAATATTGATCAGTGCTAAGGTAAATAATGGAGGAATATAAAAGAAAACTGTAGTCTTTGTATTCTTAGTACATAATCAAAATCAAAATCAAAATCAAATCTTTATCGTCACATAACGTTTACAATTCAGCATATGCTAAAAAACAGGTGACATTGTCAGAATATTACATCATATTACATCAAACTACTTAGTGTAAAGAAATACATGATTTTGATGATTTTGAATCATATCCTAACTATAAAAAATAGGAAGCACTGGGTACATCCTTTGGTGAGTTCCTATTTGATAAAAGGAGCATTTGTTAGTTTTTTTGTTGTTTTTTTTTTTGTGTCCTCCGAAGTGACGATATAAAATTTTCTAATTACTTTACCGGTGTCATAATTACAATGAGTATAATAATTATTACAATGAATAAAATAATTACAATTAGTTCAATGAATAGAAAGGTACAATAATTACAATTAGCGTCGGTGATACATAAATGCACGAGTTCAGCCGGGCTGAGGATACATGCAATGAAAAGGTGGAGGCAGAGTAATAAGGTGGAGGACAGCCCTCATTGTTTTGTGTGGCCGGCGAGGTTGTTTTAAAGCTTCGAGTTGACAAACATGGCTTTCAGATGACTTTTATAAAAAATGTTGTTTGAAGTTGAATTTTCAAATGGAAAGGTTTCAACTACAACTCTAACTGAAGGTAGCCTACCATTTACCTCAGACCATGTGCGAAACATTTACTTCAGACCATGAATTCTGTACTGAAAATACCACCATAACGTAAACATCAAATATGGTAGGAGGAATAAATATAAACTATATCTTAGGGGCACCAGACCCTTCAATCAGTTACTGCATGACAGCTCATTGCTTGCCTCACGTAAAAAAACATGTTTATTACAATCGAAAACGTACAATGGTCGGAATATACCCAATCTGTAGCTGTAAAATACAATTTTTGACAATTTATTAAAGCTAATACATAATTGGAATTTAAGTAATGGTATAATTGTAAAGGGTAAATATATAACACAAAAATCAATTATCATTGATATTATTTTTGCCTTATTGATGCATTTGAAGGTGTTGATCCTCGATTCTAAGTGTATACAATAATTGAAATAAATTACTACAAGATAACATATATCATGAAAATTTTTGTTTTTTATTTAAAAACTTTAGTACTGAGTCTTTAATGAACTATCTTAACTAACGTTAAGTCGTTATTTTTCATCATAAAAATTCATATTTCATAAAATATTAATTATTTATTTTATATTAATATTATTTCTATTAGTATTATTCAAAATAATTGTGATTTTATTTATGAACATGTGGCAACATGAGAGAAGAGGCAGTGCAGTTACGATTGGGCAGTGACGCAAGTCTCGAATTTTGCAGCCACGTTTACGCAGATATCCTGCTGCTGCACGTGCCTCGTGTGTACAGCACCATTTGTTTACATATACTGCTCAATTGCTGCTGCAGAAGGAAGCTGCGTCGATGCAGCTGCAAAACGCTTGTGTGGACCGAGAGCGTGAAGCTTGCAGCCACATTGACGCAGCATCACTGCAATACTGCTGATACGCCTCTCACTGCTTAAACGCCGCCACATTATGCTGCATCGACGCAGACGCAAGACGCTCGTGTGAACCGGGCCTAAGACAAAGCTGGAGCGCTCTGACGTGAAATGCATTTTGGCGTAATCTTAAAAGGCAGTGTCAAACAATCATTTGTTTTTGTCATGTTCTGTTTTTCGTAAACTAAAATAAAATTTTGTCATGTTTTGTTTGAAATAATTGTAAATCTAGTAACTTATAATGTTTTAAAATTGATTTTCCATTCATAAACAGCTTTTTTATTCAATAATATGGTTATTTAATATTGTGTGCCTAATTTATATGTGTGATTTTATATAAATTACAGTCAGAAGCATTAAATTAGATGCATGGATAACTTTTCAATGCTGTTAGTTTGAATAAACTAATTTTAAAAAATCACTTGTACTACAAAGCTTTGTTGACACAAACATTTGTTGACGACACTTGGTCTGGGTCTATGTGGGGCCTGGGGCCTACGAAAACTAACATTAAAAATTTCTCGTAGGCCCTGAGTGAGCGCTCGAGCAAAGCCATACTAGTATGGCTTTGGCTTGACAGTGTAAGATTAGCTGGCCAGTAGGCCTACATGCAACTAAATGCGATGCTATCATGATTCACTTCCACTTGCTTTGTAAAAAAAGGTCTATAGTTACAATGAATTACTACTCATTTCTAACTGACAAATATTTTAAATTTTAACCAACAAAATTATTATTGAACAATTTGTTTCTAAAATATTTATTCATACAGTTTTTACAATTTGTTGTGAAGTGTTTGAGCTATTATAAAACGGCCATTTCCCCTCGGCCATGGCGCCCGGGTCGTCCGCCCGCCCTCGGGACGGCCCTGGTTGGGTTGGCACACTATTTGAACTGTGAACATATTTAATATGGTCATATATTGGTGATAATTACGTGTTGATTAGTTTCAGTATTTGGTATAGTTGCGGGACCTTTTTAAGACTCCAAGTCATTGTGTGTGTTAAAAGATCAAATTAGATAGAATTTTGGGAAACGGGAATCATTGTCTGAAATCAACGGAAATAAAAACATAGAGCTTTGAGTTGCATTCTGAGTTGAATATATTTAAGAAGACTCTACTTGATTTAAATTAAATAAAGGTTGGTTCTTTTCCAAATTTTAGTTAACTAGTGGAGTTATTGAACAAAAGTAAAATATTTTTTTAATGATGTCTTTTTGCTAATTAATCAATTTGTGCCATGATAATTGATTTTAATTATATGTAAAATTATTTTATGTAAAATAAAATTATATATATAATATATACTAAATAACATAACAGTGATTATTGAGCCCTCCCACAATACCCACCAGCCGCCACTGATTGACAGTTAATTAAAGACATCAATTTTGAGCGAAGCTGGGTATAAAGGTAATAATTTTCATAAAGTGAAATCCTTTGTTTAGTTATAACTGGAGTTAATTATGTATTGTGTTAGTAACATAATTTATAGTTTTTCTTATAAAATGAATTATGAATTTGCTCTTCTTGTAGAATATGTGATTTACGTGAAATAGTTTAATGTACAGATAAGAGCTCTATAAAAGAGCCGTGTTGCAATATGAATTTTACATTTAAGAGTTGAAATTATTTAGTATGCTAAATCTATTTCTCCAAGTTCAAAATATTGTAAGTCATTAGAACTATATTATTTTATCCTTAAAGTCTAATTTTAGTTATTGTTTAGTTTTTATTCCTTTTTAGTAGTTGTAATTTGCATGTATTAATCTAATAGTCTAGAATTTGGAGAACAAAAATTTGCTGGGTAAGCTGATAGAATAAAAAAAATCGCATTAGTAGTTCGCATCGTATCTAGGGTAGCATACCCTAAAATGCCGAGCTCAAACAAAAGGTTTATTTCCCTTAAGACGAAGGTTCAAGAGTACTATTACTAATACCGGTAATATTTAGGTACACTTAAAATGAGCTCACTGTTGGAATCACTCCCCTCCCCAGGAGTTGGTTTGCTTTGCTCACTTGCCAGGCCGAATAAGAGTGTTGTACTCTGTTTGTTGTTGAAACATGTGTTGAAAATGAGTAATACATTTTGGTTTATTCTGGATGATTTTGATTAAATTTATGTTGCTCACCAAATTGTCCATGAGGATAACATGAGCTCTTTGAAGGACCGAGGACGGAAATTATAAAATTATAAATATGTTATGAACCTCCATCTACAGCTTCAATAAATCCAACTAATTCTGTACTACCATGGTTTTGACAAATAAATTGTCATCATCGGATTTAACTTTGTTGGAGATTGTTGTTTTTTAATATTGTATTATTTCTAAGAATAAGAAATATAAAAAAAAAAACAATGTTTATAATTAATAAGTAAAATTTTTTTTTTTTTGACAATATATTTATATGCTCGGACTACGTGATATGTTCATCAACGACCACCCCCAATATTTTTTAATTGTTAAGGCAGTTTATTTTTTTTATTTTTGAACACAAACTCTATAGGTTTAATTTGAGACTGCTTGCTGCGAAAGTGAATTAAATTTGTTTTTGACTCAATTAAGGCCATCCCATTTGCTTCAAACCACCTATGGAGGTCGGTCATCGCTTCGATGGCTTAAAATTATAGCAGTAGTGTCATCTGCATATAATATTGTTTCAGTTTGAAGGTTCAGAGGTAAATCATTTATATATAAAACAAAAAGTGTAGGACCTATAACGGACTCTTGAGGTACACTAGATTTAATTAGATCGAATTCAGAACTAAATTTTGTTTTTCTCTAACCATTTCAGTTTTCTGGTTTCTATTAAATAAGTAAGATCTGAACCATTCCAACTCCGTATTTTTTATTCCATATTTTTGTAATTTTTGTATCAAGTGATCCATGCAATCAAACGCTTTGGATAAATCACAGCTAATTGATACAGTAAATAGGTTAGAGTTTGATCAAATTAAATTATTACTGGTAGATTCTGTTAAATGAAGGTAGAATAAGTGTATTATTACTGCTAAATAAACCAATAAAAACCAGTGTATACATTAAACTAACAACCTGAGTAGGCAAGTGTGATGCAAACTTTGAATTGTTAAAATTAGTTCAATCGTCTAGCATGCAAGTCAATATTTCTCTGCACCATAGGTATAGAGCAAATTGGTAGCGATTTACCTTTAAAGACAGATTACTGGAAAAGAAGTCTAGCCTAATAATGTAATCACTAAAATTTAAATAACTCTTTGAACCTCAGAAATTCAGCTGGTAATCCACAAATTGATTTATTTAGGCTAAATTGTTATTTAAAACATTTGTATTGCTATATTTAAAAATTCGTCAATCAAGTGCTTCCATGAATTTACATTCATCACTTGTTGTTGTTAAATATTCAAGATTAAACCAAAGCTGGAAAATTAATTTTCATGTACTTTTATGCAATGCTTCAACTAAGATAGTTAATTTTTATATTTTGTGGAGTTCAGTGCTAAATTAAATTCATGTCTTTATGAAAAAAGTTAAGGATTATCACAACAATCAACACAAGTCATATTAAAACAAATACAATTTTTATTAATAATTTCTATAAAATAAACAATCGTCCATAAATTAAAATTACCATACTGTGATGTTCCTTTTCATTAGGAACAAGAAAAATGACGATCTCGTCATATAATGGCGGTGAAGATTAGGAGAATCTTCTTTAACTATTTCAGCCAAGGCCCTCTTCTTTGCATTCCTTCTCAATTCTTTTTTCGATGTTTTTCGGACCTTACCAAAAGAGCCAATCTTCATGATGCTCTCCAGATACAAACTCTCGATAGTGTCATTGGGAACTGCAGGAATAGTAGCCGCAAACGAAGTGATGACAAACGTAGCAAAGCACAGCGAGCCGACGATGATAAATAACTCTTTGATCATCTTAAATAGTATTCGAAAAAAAATATAAATCTTCACCAGAATTCAGAATAAAAATGACTATTTTACTGTGTGTTTCCATAGAGACATTAAAGTATTGCCAAAATATTTTAAAAACAAAATAGAATGTTCTGCAACTATATTATTTTTAAAACAAATAGGTATATTAAGAATAATAAAATGTTACTATTGAAGTAATTAGTTTGTAACAAAAAACAATTTATCACCTAAATCATTAAATCAATAAAAATAAATTAATCATATAGCTCTTTTTAACACGCTTCAAAAAAAGCTGCATTAAATTACTTAAAAGTTGCATTAAACTACTTAGTTGTTAGATTTTTACATTTTCATATAAAGACCAGTGTAAGCCATGACCTATACATCGTAATACGATCCTACAATAATATTTTTTAAGTTAGACCCAATGATGACAATTTATTTGGCAAAACCATGGTAGTATAGAATTATTTTTATTTATTGAAGCTGAAGACAGAAGTATTTAAACCAATTTATAACTGTCTTTGTAAGCTTTAGAGGCTTTAATACATGAATAAATTCAAATAACGTCTAATAGTGTGGTGGCTTAGCGAAATGATCGTGACCTGATGGATTAAAGCTACAGACTTTGCAAGTTTCTTCCATTCCCTAAATACAAACAATTTATGGGGGGGTGCCCGATTTTCAGGTCCGCCATCTTGAAATACGACGCCATCTTTGTTTTCTTTAGAGGAATTGAACTATTCATTGAAAATGGCCTACTATCACCCAAAAGGACGGATTTACGTCATTTTGTGTATAGCATGTTTTGTTCACAATTAAATTTACTATAAAATGAGATAAAAACCATTTCAATAACTCAAAGAGTCTTGAAGATATAAATTGTTAAAGTTGAAAATTGGATATATTCCTCCACGCTATATGTAGTTTTTGCTATATACAACCCAAACGGTCAAGGGTACTTATTTGTTATAATAATATTTTTTATTCCCAACTAAATTTGCTACAAAATGAGGTAAAAATCTCTTAAGTAACTTAAATAGTGTTGAAGGTAGAAACTGTTAGTTATAAATTTGTTATTCCTGTATGCAATATAGTCCAGGCTCTGAACAGGTTGAGCATGCACGATAAGTCTAACAAAATTTGACTTTGAATTATTGTTGAGGACATTTAGTAGATGTAAAAAACCGATGTTGCCACATTTCCAGAATGGGCACAACACGGGGGACGCCCTCTAGAAGAAGTCGTAGAGGAAACTGTATTGGCCTATGTCATGTTGCACATCATTTTAAAGGTCTTTGAATGTAGATTCAAATGCCACAAACCCGATCTCTAAAAGTCGAATATAACGCGAGTTATTGAGTTTTGAAGTTTCGGTAAAATCCTTTCACACAAAATTTGACTGCCTGCCATTTCTGGCTCAAACGTTCATTTGAGTTTGAGTTGGTGACATTGTTTTCAAATCTATTTAAATTCTATCTATCTCCTCGTTATAAAGATCCTGAAAATTAATAAGTTATATGTTTTTTTATTTTAAGTCTTCATTTGCCGTCTTCAATTGCTGTCCGAAATATTATGATTACATTATGATTTTCAGCCCGATTTGGGACAACCCATGATATTTTTTGTGAAATATTTAACGTAAGCTTTAGGATCATGTTTAACAGAAAGCAATGCCGCAAAGCCGAACTTAAATGAACGATCGAGTCAGAAATGGCAGGCAGTCAAACTTTGCATAAAGAGCATTTTGAAGAAATTTCAAAACGCAATAACTCGAGTTATATTTGACCTTTAGAGATCGGGTTTGTGGCATTTGAATCTACATTCAAAGACCTTTAAAATGATATACAACATAACATAGGCCAATACAGTTTCCTCTACGACTTCCTCTAGAGGGCGTCCCCCGTGTTGTGCCCATTCTGGAAATGTGGCAACATCGGTTTTTTACATCCACTAAATGTCCTCAACAATAATCCAAAGGCAAATTTTGTTAGACTTTCAGTGCATGCTCAACCTGTTAAGAGTCATCTTCACCCCTGTGCGAGTAGCAAATTGTTGCGCAGTCGGCAATGTTAATCATACGGCTTTTAATGCAAAACATGGTATTTGATTCCCCTGTTTCGGACGCCGTTTTTCAACCGATTTTCTTTAAACTTGGTAAGTGTTTAGTTGAATAGTTATATTAGGTCTCTCATACCTCGAAATTTTGAAAAATTAACAAATATTACTCTCTGTGACGTCGCAAAGTAACTCGATTTTCCTTAGTAATATTTCAAAATTTAGTAAAATTTTCAAAATTTTGAGGTATGAGAGACCTAATATAACTATTCAACTAAACACTTACCAAGATTAAAGAAAATCGGTTGAAAAACGGCGTCCAAAACAGGGGAATCAAATACCATGTTTTGCATTAAAAGCCGTATGATTAACATTGCCGACCTCGCAACAATGGGCTACTGGCCCAGGGGTGAAGATGACTCTTAAGGGCCTGGACTAATAGCCCCTTTGTTTTTTCCTGCACGTATTGAGTTAGAAGAAGGAAACTTCACACATCAATATTGGACCTAAAATAGTACTTTCCAAAGTTCTTGACTTTCTCCCCCCAAGGGACATATTCCCCCCACATGGGGAATGTGGGACATGTTCAAGGGGCCCACAAGGAGTAAGTGGAAAATCCTAAATAAAAGTATAGGTCATGATCAGTGCCGTCCTTAGGGTGGAGCGAGTGGAGCGGCCGCTCCAGGCCTTGCCCGCTAAAAAGTTAGTTGCATAAACGTTTAGGTTGAATAAAAATAATATAATAATGAACAGATACGTACCTAAAATATCGGTTTAATTACTTGCACAATATGTTCAATAATTGTGATTTAAAAACCTACAAACGCGATTCTTATTAGTACGTAATAGTAGCGACCAAAAGGATGCAATCGCAAAACATCGTTTGATAGCGGCGGCCGGCGGGCGGTTTGGCGGGACCGGGACCAAGCCTCGCGGCCGCCGAGCCATGCTTGCAGATGCCACAACCATGCATGACCGACTTTGCCTGTCTCTAGCCGTTTTTCAACTGTTTGTCTGTATGTGATTTTTTGATTGATCCATTATATCTTTGAAATTATTTAAGGTAAGGAATTAAAACTTGGCACAACTGTTAAGTGTGTTAAAGCACAAATGCAAATGAATTTGGACATTTCTAACATTTATGGATGCAAAATGTCGGCCATTTAAATTTTTCAAAGCTAAATACCGGTATCTTAAAAACTGCAAACAAAAAATTTGAAACTAAGTTTGGTTTGTAATGATCAAACGAAAAACAACAGATTAATCTAAGTTTTTACATTTTTTAAATCATAAAGATTTACATAGGCCTAAGTTTACGAGAGAAACCCGTGTTTTCTCAAAATAAGATATTAATTTCTCCACTATCCATTAATTATCGCCATCTTGAAACTTGAAACAGTAAATGTTAGAAATGTAAAAATTCACTTGCATTTGCGACTTAATACAGGTGTCTCTGAACTCTCTACCTTCCTTTTCAGGTATTATTCCTGGACCAAAGACAAGCCAAAATCAAAATATCATATTTAAAAATTCCAAAACGCCATAGTTACTTGTACAGCCACCATTTTGTATTTTTTTAAGAATAATTTTTAATTTAAGAACGGCTTGACGTAATAAGTTGAAATTCGGTATACAGCTTTTTGAAGTAAAGACCTAGCTAGAAAAAAATAATCAACTGTTTATAATTCATGTTTACAAAATGGTGGCCAATTAAAATCTTTAAACTTAAATTACATAAAAACTACCTACAGAAGGTAGCAAAGTTTATGTTCTTATGTGTTTTTTGTAAAATTTAATTTAACATCCAACGATGTAAAAATCGTGAAAATTGGTTCATGAATAAGCAAGATAGAGCGATATAACTGAGGCTAGTCACGGTCGGACCGCTTCCCCGGGAGCAGTTTTGGTATGAAATCAATTGTTGAGCTGGCGCCGCAACCAACCCCCTTTTTGCCCCCCTTTTTTGGCGCCGCTTTTTGCGTGAAAACCCCTCTAATATGCTTGACTATTTGTATTAAAATCACTAAATTTTAAATATGATGTTTTGGCTTGTATTTGGTCCAGGAATAATACCTGAAAAAGAGGGTAGAGAGGGTAGAGGGCTAGAGGGTAGAGTTCAGGGAGACCCTGTAATTAATAGTTGTGCCAAGTTTCATTTCTGTAACTCAAATAATTTCAAAGATATAGTTGTTTAATGGATCGATTACATATATAAACAGTCGGAAAACGTCTAGGCATAACTTGGACACATGTTATTGTATGTTCCATACCCCACAACCCCCCAGCAATCACCATTAAATACATTGCAAAAATATTTTGCTCCAGGCCTCGCATTTCCTAAGGACGGCTCTGGTCATGATGTATCAAATTAAAGGTCTTAATGAGTAAAACACGTTGCCGCAATCTGGAGTTCAAAAGAACGATCCAGTCATAAATGGCTGCCAGTCTAAGTTTGCATGAAAACTCCATAATCAAAACTATAAAATGGTATAACATTTGACCCACTCGTCCTTTTAAAGTGCGGTTTGTGGTAGCGCATTCTACTAGTAAATACTTTTAAATGATACGCATCATGACCTATACTTTTATTTAGGATTTTCGTCTTACTCCTTATGGGCCGACCCCCCTTGGGGGGAAAAAGTCAAGAAGTACTTTGGAAAGTACTATTTTAGGTCCAGTATTGATGTGTGAAGCTGCAGTCTTCTGACCGAATACGTGCAGGAAAAACAAAGGGAGGGTGTACTTTTAAGACTCACCGACATTGATTTTGCGGAGTATATTAATAGATCAATACTTGCTAAAAAGATCAATGCCATTTGTCAAGAGCTTGGAGAAGAAAAGTTGCAGCCACTGTCCTTTTACCATGCATTTACAGGCTCAGACACGACATCTCAATTTGCTGGCAAAGGAAAGAAAACTGCTTGGAGAACATGGAAAGTCTGGCCATCAGCTACTGAAGGATTCGTGTATCCCGTAAAATATCCTTTTGAGACTATAGATGAGAAATCAAATGAATTTGAACTTATTGAGCGATTTGCATCTGCATAATGGAACCACCGAACTAGTCAGTATTAACAGGCTAAGAGAGGATCTTTTTGTGCAAGGAGGACAAGTAAAGATGAAGCACAATCCCCCACCCACACGGGGCGCACTAATGCAGCATGTAAATCGAGCGCCTGGAATCCCACGGTAATCGCCAAAGTATCGGGAATTGCCTGGAATCCCCGGGAGAGCGGTGCAATACCGTGCACTTAAGCTATATTATTTTTCATCTTTAATTGGGAAACTTCAGTGAAAGTGGAAAACATCTCATTTTGAAGGAAATTTGATTTGCCACAAATTTTCTATTTCATATTTGGAATTTCTTACTAACTTTGAGTGCTAAGCCCATTCTACAAAACCTTCACACTGTGCGGTATTGCCCGAAGTGCCAGGGCAATACCGTGCACCAGTTAAAAATAGTATAAAAAATTAAATTAATTTAAATTATTTTTTAACATCGAATTAATAGAAAAAAGAGAAAACATAAGCTAACACTATAATACAAAACAATACATAATTAAATAAAACTTTATTTAAATTTTTTAAACATCGAATCAATAAAAAAATTAAGCATAAACTTACACTATGATTCAAACAATACATAATACATTTTTTACTTGTAATGAACACCTTGCATCCTGCACGGCATTGCCGCATGCAAGCAGTACGGTATTGAACCAAAATGACATGGCGTAGCATTTCCAACAATATCCTAAAATAAAAACATGTTCAGCCGGGGTTTTGTTTAAAATAAATAAATAAATAAATAAATAAATATCGCTTTATTGTCACAAAACATCTCAAAATCCCAGCGGAGCTGGTGAAACAGGTGACATTGTCATAGCAAAATAAGACTAAAACTATGAAAACTAGTGTTACAAATCATACCACATTTATTGGTCATTCAAATAATCTGTAATTGAATAATAATTCTTTTCTAAAAGGTACTTCTTAAATTCACTCTTAAACTTTGAAACATTGTTAATATCTTTTAAATTAGCGGGTAGACTGTTGTAAATCCTTAAACCCATGTATTGTGGAGACCTTTCATACAAGCAAAGGCGATGTCTTGGATACTGTAAATTTTTAAAGCGTGTAGGATACTGATGGGTGAATTGTTTATCATGGTACATTTGATAATTACTTTTCAGATTTACCATCATTTTAAAAATATAAAGTGAAGGCACCGTTAATATCTCATATTTAATAAACAAAGGCTTGCACGATGTTCTCTTTGGTTTAAATGATAAAATTCTTAAAAATTTCTTTTGAATTTTAAAAACTTTCTCGGCATACGAAGTTGCGCCCCATAATTCTATACCATATTGCAAGATAGAGAAGAACATTGCATAGTATACTGTCAGTTTGGTCTGTAAATCTATAATACTTCTCAGAACATACATTTGAAAGCAAGCAGTATTCAATTTACTAACTAACATATTAATATGTGGTTTCCATGTCAAATTCTTATCGATTTCTACGCCCAAAAATTTTGCATGTTCAGCAAAAGATAAAATATCATTATTATAAAATAATTCAATGTTGGAAATTTGCCTATTCTGAATAGTTTGAAATAACATAACCTGTGTTTTAGAATTGTTAAGTTTTAACCCGTTGGCTGTAAACCAATTAGACAAATGATGGATAGACAGAGTGAGTTCTTCTTTAAGATTTTGTAAATTTTTTGATTTTTGATAAAATAGCGAAAGGTATGAGCTATTCAAAACCACTAGTTTGAATACAGTAAGAAATAGCAAATTTCACTTACATTATTTTAAGTTAGTCATTAAAATTAGTAGGAAAGTTGACTGAACAATAAAAACTTTCGTCACACACGCATTTGTCAAGGTGGACGCTCCCCGACTGTCTATCTGTTTCGCATTTCTTCCGCTAGATAGCAGCACCTCCTAGCACTCACTGCATCCTTCAGCTTGTCTGAAAATACGGTGAACGGTATTGCCCTGACGCACGGTATTACCCCGCTCTCCCTATCAGTCAAGCATATGCCTGAATAGTTCGAAAACACTCCAAAATAACTTGGATTATACTTAATAGTAAATAACTAATAGTAATAACTTGGATTTGTCCCCGGCCAAATTTGGATAGAAAAGTAACAGCGAAACTTGGCAACTGATTTGGCTGACCATTCCAGAAACAAGTAAAAACTGTAGAGAACTGATAAAGTGTGGATGTAAGGCTGAACCCCTCTGCTCCAAAAGTTGTTTTTGTAAAAAATCAGCTATTGTCTGTACGGCTCTTTGTAACTGCAAAGATCACTGTGGTGAGAAAATTCTCTCAGTGTGAACAGTATTATATTTTCAAGTGAATTTTAATACTTTTAAGTAAGCTATTTTGATATAGAATGTAATAGCGGTTTTATCATTTTTTAGCCAATACAGTACTATCATCACAAACATGGTTTATTTTCATTTTTAGTACATAAATTAAATTGATCTTTTACTCCGCAAAATCAACATATTGCATATTACAGGAATAAATAAAATTTATAACTTTCAGTTTCCATCTTCAAAACTATTTAAGTTACTTAAGAGATTTTTACCTCATTTTGTAGCAAATTTAATTACGAATAAAACATATTATCTATATCTATATATTAATACGCAAGCATGTTTCATTTCCTCCTTTTTTCTCAGCTCGTGTGCATCGTAGGAGAAATCCGAGCATACCGTTAAAAAGGTATAGTCCTGTATATGAGCAGAATCACATTCTAATTCACATCGGACTCCAGGGCTGCGCCCCACAGGCTTTCAAAGTTCCAATGTTAATCTTATGGAGAAAGGAGAATTGAATGAATCATTAGACAGCTGTTGTAAAAACAACTGCTAGAAAATTAGGAAGAATAGATGTTTCATTTATAAAACCTTTTAAATTATTCAAGATGAGTTGAGTTTTAGGTCGAATTTCGACCAGTGGGCGTTACCTAGTACAGTATTAATACGCAAGCATGTTTCATTTCCTCCTTCTTTCTCAGCTCGTGTGCATCGTAGGATAAATCTGCGCATACCGTTAGAAAGGTATAGTCCTGTAGATGAGCAGAATCACATTCTAATTTACATCGGACTCCAGGGCTGCGCCCCACAGGCTTTCAAAGTTCCAATGTTAATCTTATGGAGAAAGGAGAATTGAATGAATCCTTAGAGAGCTGTTGTAAAAACAACTGCTAGAAAATTAGGAAGAACAGATGTTTTAGTTCTAAAATGTTTTAAGCTTCTTGGGTCCAGATCAACCGAAATTTTGATCGAATTTCGATCAGGAGGCGATCTCTAGTTATAACAAATACGTACCCTTGACCATTTGGGTGATATATAGCAAAAACTACATGTGGCGTAGAACAATATATCAAATTTTCAACTTTAACAGTTTATATCTTTAAGACCCTTTAAGTTATTGAAGTGGTTTTTATATCATTTTATAGTAAATTTAATTGTGAATAAAACATGTTATATACAAAATGGTGTAAATGTGTCCTTTTGGGTGATAGTAGGCCATTATCAATGATAAGTTCAATTCCTCTAAAGAAAACAAAGATGGCGTCGTATTTCAAGATGGTGGACCTAAAAATCGGGCACCCCCCCATAAATTGTTTGTATTTAGGGTATGGAAGAAATGTGCAAAAGCTGCAGCTTTAATCCATCAGGTCACGATCCTTGCCTATATTGTCTCTAAGCCACCACACTAAAATAACATCAACAACCTTTTAAGACCTGGGGATATTCCAGATTTAATTAATCAATCATTTTTAAGTAACCTTTTAGGCCACAAAAAAGAAAATCTCAATTAAAAAAATGTTTTGAGACATTTGTTTTTGAGAGGATATTCATTTTTAGTTTGTTCACGACAAAATCCAAATTTGAAACAAAAAAATCAAAATTGGTTTTAGTTTAGAAATCTGCTTTCTTAGCAAGCTGCGTGGAACTTGTCATCATTATATACACAGAAAATTAATTTATTTGATGATTATATCTTGCTAAATCATAAAACAATTGAAACTAAATTCCATCTTAGAGGTAAAGTGATCCTTAAGTCGGGTTCAGGATAGAATTTGTTATCCTTACCCTGATTATTTAAACATTTAACGTAACATAAAAGTTTCAGTACTAGCATGGCACAACTTAGCACTCTGCTTGGGCTGGCTTTGTTGGCAACAGTGGCACCTTGGTGTCAAAGCTACATCAACGTGAAGAGGATCCCAAGTATGGAATGTCATAAATGTACTGGCTCCATTTTCGAGTACAGTGCCACAGACATATGGCAAACCACTGAAATTCAACTCTCTGATTTCCAAAACAAGGTATAATGTCTACATTATTTTTAAATAATGAGTATAGGTTTTTAAAAAATTCCCTGTAGATAGTATGCTATAATCAAACAAACAATTAAATGTATAATGTCTAAAATTTATTTTTGTCTATTACCGACGTGTTGGGTTACTTACTATGTAAAGGATGTTTATTTTAGTATTTATTAATTAATTTGTCACTTGTTATTGTTTAATTGTTAAACAACATTCAACAATAATTTTATTTCCATTGCATTGTCATTATTTTAAGTTGATGTTCTACATAGTAAATTCGTGTGACATGGATGTGGAGCAAAAGGAGGTTCTACGACTGTAAAATACCATATTTACCATATTATGATACTCTCCTTACAACTCAAAATATGTCAAAAAAAATTTCTTGGACACCTTGACATGACAACTATCATATATGATGATCCAGGATCCCAGATGTTTTCAGAGAAGTCAACATAAAAAATATTATGTTCATGAGATTTATATCCCTTGCAACTTCCTTTATAATAAAATCTCTAGTTGACATCCTTACACAAAGTATGATAATAACAGCATTAGATAAATAAGTACATTTCATGAAGTGGCATTTTAGTCAGATCCAACTTTTCACTATTAACTTGGCATTATTTCCAAACAAGTTTTAGATTTCTGTGGTTTGACACTTTTTACCCTTTCTACCTGGTTATCATCTTGGTTTTTACCTAGTTTCCATCCTGGTTATCAAGTGATATAATCTCCTTCTTTGAATTAATTGTTTTGTGAGTACTGCTCATCCTAGAAGTTATAAACTATAGAAGTTATAGAAGTAATAAACTAGAAATAAATAACTTATGCAGTTTTTGACAAATTTATAAAATTAACATCAGTTGTATTGGCTAACATTATGACTATTTTAAAAGTAAATCTATGACTGCAGTTGGTACTCATTGTCAACACGGCCACATACTGAACTTTCTCTGTCCAATACTTGGGTCTGAATGCACTACAAACCCAATTTAAAGATAGACTAGTTATCCTTGGATTTCCCTGCAATCAGTTTGGATTGGTAAGTAAAGTTGGTAATTATTGTGATCAATAGTCTTAAGATAAAAAGAACTCATTTTTAACAAGGAGTTTGTATTTATGTAGCCTGTAAAAAAGACTCACATTAAATTTCTACATAGTTCCAAAGGGTACACTGAGCATTCACTCGGTAAACTTGTAAGATAAGCTTGTTCTCACGCTAACTAGCCTCATGACAAACTCATAAAAAAACAGTGCTAGTACTTCCAAAAACCACGACTTTCATCCTCCATGCCCAGCATGGAGTTTCAAAAGTGGTCAAACACATTAATTTACTTAATCACTTTCTAAGATGCCAACGCTACCTATTTATCAGAGGCGGATTTTGAAATTTGCCGCCCCTGGGCCATTCAAAAAGTGCCGCCCCCTCCCCCCCCCCCCAATAATTTCCTAATTTATATCTACAATTATTGCCCCAATTCCTATGCTATTTCGACGGGGTGGGACATAAAAAACTGAAAATAGTGATTATACGGAACTTAAAATTAAAAAACTTTAAATAAAAGATTTTGCGTTGCGATGCAAGAACTACCTAAGTGTGGCTCAAAGCATGGCTATCAGTGTTTGACTGGTTCTTTGACCAATCCGAGACAGTAACAAGTGCCGTTGCGACCAGTCGAAAACTAGCCTTTGTGCGCATGCGTAGTTCACGGCCGGTAAAATAGGGCGGAATACTGTGACCTTCGTTCCCAGTCCCAGTAGATTTTTTGAGGTTTGTTAGACACGTCTGAGTGTAGCAATAATAAATTGTCATAGTGATTTTAATTATATTCTAGATACAAAACCATACAGGCCTACTACAGTATTTAAAATGAAGTATTAGATAAAGTGCAATAGCTAAATTACGGCTATTTATGTGTTTTCTTGTTTGAAGTAACAATAGTGTCGATAGCAGTATCAATTATCACTGCCACATAACCTGACATAACCTCGAATCACCCATCCCGAATCCGAATGCACTGGTGCAGCTCGGCGGTGGCAGATGAATATACGGGGGGAGAAAGAGGGGGCGGCGAGGTGGCAGATGGTTCTTTTGTGCCGACGTGTGTATCGCTATCGTGACAAATCAACGTAGTGCGAGTTCTCCCAGCTCCTCTTTAAAGCTCTTTAATGACCACTTGCGCTAAGATATTATGATCTCCCTTAGAAAATATGCACTCTCTGTTCTCAAATTTTTCCATACAATTGTTAAAAAAAATTTCCGCCTCCAATAATTTGAGTTTTTTTTTTAATTTGAAGCCTAATAAATGCCGTTTTTCTAAATTTGCCGCTCCTCGAATTCTGCCGCCCTGGGCTATAGCCCATTTCATTTAGCCCATATGTAAATACACCCCTGGGTGTGATGCCTTGTGTAGCTATGGTACTGTCTTAGATCAGCTGATTATTTAGACAGGGGCATTTAATAGCCCAAAAAAATGGGAGCTGGGGCCAATTTTGAACCATTAAAAAGCTAACTTATCATCTGAGGATCGAAACCGGCAACCCTCAGATTGTCAAAGACCAGCTCCTTTACATTCATGCGAGGGATCAGTGAGAAATTCCTAAGAGTGGCATTCAATAGTGTTTTACTTATATTTCTTCTATCCTATGTCATTCCCTCATTTGCATCTTCTTTGGGTCCTACTCACAAATAATTTTTATCTAGAAACTAACAGCTACCGTAACAATGTTCTATGGTGATCGATATTTATCATAGTTTCACTATTTACATCTGATCCCCATTTCTCAACAGCAAGAGCCAGGAGCAAATGCCACAGAAATCTTGAATGGAATTAAGTATGTCCGTCCTGGAAACTACTATGAACCAAACTTCCCAATGTTCTCAAAAATTGAAGTTAATGGTGATAATCAACACCCTCTCTACGCCTTCCTCAAGGTAAGTACTGGTAATAAAAAAGTTGATAGTTTGTAAAAGTTAAAATTTTCATTACAGTAGAAGCCCTCTAATCCGGTCTCGGATGGTTAGGCCGCCGGATAATCCGGCCATTGTTTACCGGAAATCAAACATTCAGATGCAGACATTTTTTTACCCCTATAAAACACCCACAAGACAACTGGTTCCATGTTCATTTACTAAAATATCTCAGTTCAACTGCTGACCTTCTGTCAATTCAGTTTCAGACTAAGTAATATAAAAATTCTGCTCTTAATGCAAATTTGGTTGTGTGTTTATTTGAGGTGTTTTGCGGCCGGATCATCGGTGTTACACCAAAGTTATTACGGTCATGAGACAAATTCCATCACTAGTGTGGTCCCATTTTTATGTTAGGACCTTTGTTGTTAGCCAGTAGTAAGCTAAAATATTATTTGATCGGTATTAGTATTGTAAATTAAAACACATTATCAACGCTGCTTGTCTGCTGTTGTTCAATCCTCATTTCCTCCCAAGCACAAAGTCTGAGGAAGTAAATTATGACTGTTAAAGTCCATAACAAAACATTAATTCATTAGGTGAGAGTGCTACTATTCATAGATATATATACACAACACCCTAACAGTTTACTTTTATAACATACCACGTTTTCTGTAAAATTGTTTTAATAAACCGCCTGTTAATCTGGCTATTTAGAAATCTGGCTGGGTGTCCGAACTCGAGGTGGCTGGATTCGAGGGCGTCCTCTGTAAATCTTTTTTTTTTTTTTTGTCACCATAACCACTCAAAACTATGTAAATCATCAATGGGTACGGTACACAACCTAATAAGTAGAGACATGCCATGTTAAACAATTGTAATTTCGCTCCCTCATTTTGGAGAAGAATAAAACTCAGATTACTGTTAGATCTAATCGTAGTATCTAACAGATTCAAAACAAACTTACGTTGTATGTTTATGAAAATAAATAAATAACATCTAAAATATTCTTTTAATCTGCTGTATTTGCTTACAATCAGCTTAATCCATCACTAAAACTTGAAACTATAGTAGGCTAATAAAATGCTATTTTATCCGTTTCTTAGCAGAAAGATTGTGTTTCTATTTGTTCTAATAGAAATAAAACACCTTGTTTATTTCAATATTTATATTTATTTGTCTGCCAGTGCAATTTATTTAATAGTGTACCATTAGAAATAGAATTTATTATTTTTCTGACTCTGATGATAGTAAAATAACAAAGAGGTTTACCCAATCAAAATGTGTTGTTGATTTTGTATAAATGACCCCTGTCGGCCATTTTTCAGAGTTGTTGCCCCACAACCAGAGATGGGTTTGCAGACAAAGACTATTTATTCTGGGAACCTATAATGAACTCTGATATACGCTGGAACTTTGAGAAGTTCTTAATAGATTACTCTGGGCGGCCTGTCCGGCGCTATGATCCGAGCACTATTCCTCATAAACTCATTGAGGACATCGAAGATCTCCTCTATTATAATGGAGATTACCCAAATCCAATAATAGAATATCCATATGGGTAGTTAAGTTGTTGAGTAGTATCATAAGTAGTTAAGAAGTACAATGAATGTTGTTGTAGTATTCTTGGGATTGAACAAACATTAACTAAGTACAATAACAACTATCCACTTTTTTAGCTTTTGATATCCATCTTCTCACTTTGTATGCATGTCACAACGGCAATGATCTCTTTTGAGCTTTTTTGTTACATCGCACCCCTATAGTGATTTATTAATTACACAATGATGGTGTTTAATAATGGTTTCAATTTATTAAAATTGTATGTAAGCAATGAGTGACCTCCTTTTCTGTTTTTCAATGGTATATGCATTTCTGTTTTTCAATGACCTTCCTTTTGCATGTTTTGTAGGTTTATATCAAGTTAAAAAAATATTTTTTGAATTAAACCATTAACTTTCTAGGGTTAAGATTGACTGGTGATTCTGTACCAAATTTCTCTATCAAATTTCTTTTAGATTATGATGGATTTACCAGAAACTGTAAATGGTGGGTAAATCTTGATGTTGTGTGTGACATTTTGAAGTTCTTCAGTGCATTCAAACTTCAAAATGTAAATACATAGTAAAAGTTTTTTTGATTTTGGAACTGGTACAGATTTATATTATAAAGATGTTTTTTGTTACAAATTATATTCGAATTAAATATTTTAAATTCAGTGTTTTCAAATTCAATCTCCCCATAATACTTCCAATATATACAGATTCAAATAAGTAGGGATATTATGTTAAAATATTTTAGTTTTGCCCCTGAAAACCAGAGTAAAATACACGCTGGTGCCAGGGTTACTTATGATTACTTAGGATTATGATTGGATGGGGAAGCGCTTCTTTCCAACTCTGAAATGTCAAAATGAGAATATTAGAGAGTTTTTGCAACATACGGTAAACATTACGGTAAACGCTAAACGCTATTTTTATATTGGTGAATTTATTAATAATTCACAGTTCACGGTGGTGGAATCGGATAAATAATGTATAACGTTGACCGCTGATCACTTTTCAACATGTTTTTCATAGCTTCAAGTAGTATAAATATTTAAATCAACCATAAATGAAATAGCGTTTAGCGTTTACCGTATTCATTTACCGTATGTGCAAAAACTCTCTAATCTTTTACAAAAAATTAACACCATAACAAACATCTGCAAAATTATTCTAGCCATCTGTTTCCATTCTATGTGTAGTGCATGTATCATGTAGATTAAGTTGACAATGTCGATTGCTAGTATCTATGAGCTTAAAGACAATAAAGTTCTGATTCTGATCCTGATTCTGATTCTGATTCAACCAAATGCATAATTCTTCACTCAAAATTAAATCGTGGTGGTGCTATCTGTGTGTATGGGGTGGTGTTTTCATTTCCCCATAAGGATGTCCCTACAATGATTATCAATTTTTTTAAATCCCCCTAGTGAAAATGTCAGTGAAGAGTTTTAATGATATCAATTGACATCAGTTGACTTTTGGATGATATCAGGGCCGGCTCTACCATATAGGCGAACTAGGCGACCGCCTAGGGCGCCGGTGAACGAGGGGCGCCATCGCGGCGGAGACTACGCCCCTGATTTTAAGTAAAGTGTTCCCGATCAGCGGTAAAAAGCGCCCCGACCGGCGGTAGATAGCGCCCCGACTGGCGGTAGATAGCGCCATCGACCGGCGGTAGATAGCGCCCCTGATCGGCGGTAAAGAGCGCCCCCGACCGGCGGTAGATAGCGCCCCCGACCGGCGGTAGATAGCGCCATCGACCGGCGGTAGATAGCGCCCCCGACCGGCGGTAGATAGCACCCCTGATCGGCGGTAAAGAGCGCCCCCAAAAGATGGTTAATAACCCCTGGATTGGCGGTAAAAGCGCCCCCGATAGGCATAAATAGCGCCCGAAATCAGCCTCAAAAATCGCACCCAACCATCGTTAAACAGCGCCCCCAAATACACGTGATCAAAGTTGAATTGCGCCCCCAATCGGTTGTAAAAATGTCCCCTTCATGGCCCTCTAAGCGCCCTAACTTAGCTCTCTAATTGACGGTAAATAGCGCCCCTAATCTTAGTTAAACAGAGTTACCCACCAGCGGTAAAAATCGTCAAAGATCGTCTTTAAATAGCGCTACTGATCAGAGTTGAATACGAGTAGTTTTTTCCACCGGCGGTAAAAATCGTTCTCATTGACGGTAAATTAGCGCCCCTGATTGGAGTTAAACAGCGTCCCCCCGGCGGCGGCGGTAAAAAGCGCCCATGATCGATGGTAAATAGCGCCCTGATTATGACAGCAGTATAGAGCGCCCCCGACCGGTGGTAAAAATCCCCACAACTTACGGTAAACATCGCCCCTGAGTTTCCCAATAAAATGAATCTTTGCATATTCCCAATAAATAAGTAATTGTTGTTCAAATTTTGTTTATAATAAATTTATGAATTATTTTTTTAAGTTTGTTTTTTCTGATAATAAATTGGTAATAAAAACTTATTTTTACTTTAAAAATTATTTTTTTGTAATATGTTGTAACGCCTAAAATAAATGCATCGAATGGATTCGTTGTGGGCGGGGGGGGGGGGGGGGCGCCTATCAACAATTTCGCCTAGGGCGCCAGAAAACCTAGGGCCGGCCCTGGATGATATCACCTAATATCAGTTGACACCTCAGTAATATCAGCTGATGTCAGTTGACATCTCTTGACTATTGGTTGATGTCACCTGATATCAAGTGAATTGTTTAAATGATATCAGCTGACGTTTCTGAAGGTTCACTGATATCATCTGATGGCAAGTGAACTGTTTAGGTGATCTCAGCTGATGTTACTAAAGTTCACTGGTACCAGCTGGTGTCATCCAATTGTGTTTAATGATATCAGTTGCCATCATAATCAAAACTGTGGGAGGGGATATTTTATGGGAACCGATAAATATCACTGAACTTCTGTCGTACCCTAAAGTAACAATTTAGTTTAGAAAATAAATATAAGAATTTGGTAAAAATATTAATCGGATAACAATGTTTAAGTTCAGCATTGATACATAAAAATAAGTATTTTAAAAATAAATATACAAAATCCTGGTATAGTTTTTAATTTACTAAAAGTTGTAATTTTAAATCATTTTAATAGAAACAAATTATTTATTTTGGAAAAGAATAATTTGTTTAGCAAAAAAATTCCAAACAGCACTATAATTTCCCTTCCTTGTACCTACTTAAAGGGTTTTTAAACATGTATTTATACACGGCCAGTTTAAAAATCATCCAATAATTTTGTGCTATTTTCTTAGTTCAAATTCAAAAGTTTAGCGCCAGCAGTCCGCGGCTTTTTCTTTCTTTGCTATGCTGTTTGATTGGTTCAGCCGATACAGGTGGTGCTAACAGTGGCACTTTTTGACATCTATTTTCAGTTTCAACTTTCAACTTCAACCGTCTTCCGTCTTGTTTATTTCGGGTGGCTAAAATCTAATCTAACAGAAAATTTAGTTTCAGATACTAACTGCATATTTTTTGTGGACTTGAAATGATTAATATTGAGTTACGGATTTATTGCGGTGTACGTTATACTGAGCTGCAGACGACTAATAGCACATCTTACATCTAGGTGCTGGATTTCCTATACTCATATTTTTGTGCATACCTATTCAGGTGAGTTTATTTAACAATTTAATATTACGTATTAAAAAGTATTAGTAAAGCCTGTGCTTTATTATTTAAGTAAGTTAGGACTTTGCATTGTTTTCCCTACAATCAATACTGCAACAAATTAGGCTAACACTCAATTGGAGGTTAATTTTTTCTAAAACTTTGAGATTATTTTTTTTAATTGTAGCTGTTTTTGTTAATCACAATTTTGAGTGAAACCAGCCAATTTCTTAAACCAATACTTAGAAACAGTGTCCATTTGTGTAAAACGTACCCTAGTCTAGGCTGGTATTTCAACTCTCCCCTTCTGATTAAGAGGCTCCTAGGGATAACTTACGGTATGTTGTATACGATATGTTGTAGGCCTATACTTTGACCTAAAGGCTAAAGTTCGTTATCAGACCCTATTGCTGTTACCGGTGATTCTAATTTTGAGTTCATCTATATTTCCAATACCATTTGTTAGTTGAAATCAGCTAGCCTATAACTTATATATGCCTAAACTGCAATTAAGAAGTCAAAGATCACAGAAATTCGGTCAGGGCCTAGGCAAATAGGTTTGTTTTGTTATTGTTTCTAATTTGCTATTCATACAAGTATCCTATTTTTTACCTTTCAATATGTTAACAATGTTATGAATCGCATTTAAAAAATGGATTACCTAATCATTACTTATAAGGTTGTTTTATTGTTAGGCCTATTGTAAACATTGATTAAACTTAGAGCCTAGTCGGATAATAAACTTTTGTCAAAGAAGTAGGGTAGGCTAACATAAACTTTTTTTAAGAAGAGTTTTTGTTGCTAAGCCTTGTAACTAATAATATCCTATGGTAGGTTTGGCCTACCGTAGTAAGTAAATTCTTAACAGTATGTGTAAATAATATTTAGTTAAAAATCCCGATTGGCACACCTGCAATTTAATCCCAAGGCATTTGAATGGAAAATAACTTAACTTTGCAATGGGGTGGGGATATCTATACTTATTTACTTATTGTTGTTCTTTGTTACAGGTTACATTAGCTACAATTGTTACTTGTTTTGTTGTTATTTTCAGTTACTTGTTTGAATATATTTGTTTTATTGTCAAAAGGTTGGTTTAATTATATTAGAATGAAACTAAATCAGGTGATAAAATCGTAATCATATCGTGTAATTGTATCATCGATATAATAGCAATATTATCGCAATTTATCAAAATTTCCACATCGTTAATAATGGTGGAGTTGGATAACGATGTTTCGCTTAGTTTTAAATCGAAATTCAAGTTCTTGGTGTCGTTGGATAGGGCTTGGTCTGTATTTGTTTTCACCAAAAATTGATGAAAATCGGACATAAAATAAGAGTGCTGTACATAAATTAAAATTGAAATTTTCCCATTAGAATAACATTGGGTTTGGGTGAAAATTTTAAACATCTGTTAATGTACAGCTGTAAATACATGAGTAGTTTTTGTGATTACTGATATTCACAATATTGGATTGGTCGGATGTTTTTATTTAGAACGAGATGTTACTTTTGTATTGTATTAAAATAAATTGCTCGATTTCGAGCAATAAGTAGGCTAGTAAGGAATAGAAAGAGGTATCTGAACATAATCACCTGATTAGCTGACTTTCTGCATTTGTTATATTAATGTTTACAGTTTGGAATTTATAAACAGATCATTCTTTGTGCATTGCACCTCTTGCTCTGCACATATTTTACTGATCTTACAACTAATTATATCCTCAATTAAAGTCATAGTAAAATTCTAAACTGTGTAAAGAGCTACAAAGTTTTTTGTTTCAGTTCCAGAAGAAAACCTCTGACATAAACGAAAGAGAATCAAGGCCTATGCTTGGATCATTCGGAAGTAGCCTGGTAGTGATACTACCTTCAAAATCCTACAAGCTTCAAAATCAAGGAGTAAGTAGATCTATCTTAATAGTTTGTAGACCTTTTACTTAGGCTAATTGCTTTATAGTTATTATCATGTCGTTTAACTATATAGTAGTAGCTGAAAGCCCTCATAACAATTAAAATTTTAATACTGTATATCAAATAACAAACACTTTATTTTTTTAAGCAGAGTGAGGAACTATTTAGTTTCCTTTCCCGCTTAACCTGAGTTAACCATATACACTTTTAAATGTGATCCATTTTGATCCATATGATCTTGAATATTCAAATTTTCGGTTACTGTATATTAGGCCTACTCTTCACACTGTCTGATCGAAGTTTCTTGGTTGCAGGTTGCTCCCAAAAACATGGAAAACTGAGAATTAGCTGGAATCCAGCAATTGGAAGCAGAAGCCAAACGTGATATATTTTTAGTGCGGACTCGGTATCTGATATAAATTGGACTAATTAAAAAAATAATTACGGAATAAGTGTAAATGTTATTTATGAAATGTTTTAATTATTTTTTATTAAAAAATCTTTAAAAAAATAGTTTGTTAATTTCTAAGCCGACCAGTTTTTTTATTTGTTAAATTATTTGTAATTTGTTTTTATCATACATTTTTGTGGGATTGAAAAATAAACTCTGAAGTGTAAGATTGTGGGTAAAAATAATTTATTTAGGCTATCAATAATTACTAGTATATTGTTTAGTTTAAAGTTTTGTTTTTACAATATGTGGTCACTTTCGTCTGATGTTTTTGTGTTATGAAAAGCCACCAATCGATTTTAATTTTGATTAATATTTGATTTTTTTATCTCTATTGATCATTTACAGTAGTGGGGAGGGGGGCAAAATACCAACCCGCGCACTGGTGGCGCCAAAATTTTGAATTTGAATAAGCAAATAGCACAAAATTATTGAATGATTTTTAAACTGGCCGTGTTTAAATACATGTTTCAAAACCGTTTAAGTACAAGGAAGGGAAATTATAGTGCTGATTGGAATATTTTTTTGTTAAACAAATTATACCAGTTGATACCAGTGAGGGTCAAGTGGTTTTGGGTGGGCGAAATACTACCCAATACCAGTTGATACCAGTGAGGGTCAAGTGGTTTTGGGTGGGCGAAATACTACCCAATACCAGTTGATATCAGTGAGGGTAAGGTGGTTTTGGGTGGGCGAAATACTACCCAATACCAGTTGATGTCAGTGAGGGTCAGGTGGTTTTGGGTGTTTTGGGTGGTTTATTAGAGGCCTCTAATAAATAAATGTAACAAATAAAATAAATGTATATTTTTCAATAACTTATCATTATTGTAAAAATTTGTAGTATTTCAAAATAAATACACAAAACTACTTTAAAAAGCTTAGTTTTCCATAAGGGCGGTAACCAATGCGATGATTCAAAATACAAAACCGTTTGTTTTCATACTAAATTCATCGGTGAAATTTAAAATTAGACTATTTAAAATGTTTATTTTTTAATGTTTTCCTTATTAAAAATAATAAAAAATCCATGCATCTTTCTTTTTTGAATATCCAATTTCAAACATTGATCAAACGTTTATTTGACTTCCAAAACAAAATAAGAATTAGATATTGTAGAAACTAAAACAAACATTTACTCAACGTTTGATAAATATCTAATTTAAATGTTTACTTACGTTATAAATGTTTGATAAATATCTAAGAATGTTCAGAAACATTGATAGACGTTTTAAACCTTATTTGAATGTTTTATAGATATTTTGTGCTGTCAGGGAGATAACACGGAATATCTTGGCCTGTGATGACCGTTTACAGTTCAAAGAATTAATTGGAGTAGAGTGACTGTTTTTAGTGCCATATGTTTACCAATTTAAATCCAGAAGTGGATTATGTCAGAGGCCAAGATATTCTGCGTTATCTGTATTTATGTTGTTCTGTCAATGAATATAAACATATAAAAAAGGTCACATCCCATGTTAAAAATTGGCAAACACATTTTTTCAATGGGAGCACTCCGTAAACTGAAATTGGGCACTACAAATAGAGATAGCACCAGCAGAACGTAAACATAGTGCGAAAGAGAGGGAGATATTAAATTTCTTTAATACTGCGTCTGTCGTTAATAACACACTTTAAACTGATGCATACCTAACGTTTTTGGTAGACCCTATCATTGGAAAGCTTTTTTCTATGAGAATCGGCTTGAACATATAGGCTTTCAAACTCCCAATTTTATTCTTATGGAGATATATATTTTTCATCATACCATTGTGATAAACGTTGTTTTCGGAATGGTCAGCTGTGATCGAAACTAGTTGATTCCCGGTGGGTTGGATAAACGTGTTGGTAAACAAAGTTTTTATCATTCTGCACGAAATCAGCCAGTTTTTTGTTCTCTCAATAGTACCAAAACCGATTATTTTCTGTCCTAGGACTGAAAAATCATCTGGAGAATTTTTTAGGTCCTAGTACTGAAAAGTCAGCTGTTTGCCAAGTATATTACTATTGATTTATTTATGTTGATGAGCAGAATTTTGAAATTCAAACGTTATGACAAGCATTGTTTGTAAATAAAAGAAATATAAACACTGCATATTACTTACTTTGTAAATATAACCTCGAAAATAAAACTTTATAGTTATTATTTTTAACGATCAAAAGTCTAATTTTCGCATTATGATAAAAAACTTTGTTCATCACTCGGAGCAAAAGTGTCTTTTTGATACTCGGCTGCGCCTCGTTTTTAAAACAGGATTGCGCACCAAAAAGACCCACTTTTGCTCCTAGTGATAAAAACTACTATTTCGGGACTAGACCTCGAAACAGTGGTTTTCAGGACTAGGCCGGAAAAAAACTTCCAATGTTTGACACCACTAGCGCTTCTATTCTGCTTACAGTAACTTAAACCTCGTTGACTCCAATATATAAATGTCAAACAGCTAATTTACAAATTTGTATCAACTCTGTATATTTATTAAAGGTGGTATGATGAAAAGTACTGTTCGTAACTCGTCCGAAAGTGGTATATCGGTGCTCGATCGAATTCAAGTACTCGGCTTCGCCGCGTACTTTAAACTCGATCTTGCACCGATAACGACCACTTTCCGGACTAGTGAAAAATATACTATTTTATCATACTGTACGCAGAACAGCCGTTTTCTGGTCTGTATTTAGTCCACAAGGTTGACCTTTTCTGTATCCTTTTACAAGTGCACCGAAAAAAACATCTGTTAATTTTTTCTGTGCGCTAACCTCAAGTTGTTTTTATCTTTAGCAAAAATCATACTAATCCACGACAAATAAGGCCAATGTAAACGAAAAACGACTTGCAGACGACAATTTTTATGCAAGGTTTTGACATTTCTTTAATTCCACGTATATATCAGCTGTTTATAAGGAATATTTAAATTAAGATGGAAGTCAACTAATAAACGTAAACAGATAATGACATTTTAATTAATTTACTTTTAAATTAGTTATCCATTTTATAGTTTTGCAGTATGATGAAAAACATTGTTTCATAGATTGGTGTTTTACTCGGATGGAAAGTGTTTTTTCTGTGCTTAATCGCTATTACCGAGCTCATCTTTGCCGCACTCGTAAAACACGATTGTGCACAGAAAAAAGCCACTTTCCGTCCTAGTGATGAAAACTACTAATTCAATCATATGTTAGAAAAATAATCATGTACGAGTTATTAACATTGTCATGGTATCTCATTATCCTACTATTTTCAAATCTGGGGTTCAGAAATGAGCACTAAAGTAGGCAGAGGAATAAATTGTTCCTACAGTAATTAATTATGAAAGTAAACTTTCGTAGGTTATGTATGATTTGTGAGTGTGGTGCGTGGACGAGAGATAATTTTTGCTGGTGACTATCTGCATGAAAGACAGAATGTACACTGACTTTTTAGGTTGTTGTCTCGTGCGGGCTCTCATGGTGGAAGAGTGCCCTACTACGTCGACCAAAACTTTCTTAACCATTTTGTGTATGTGTTCTTCTTTATATTTTTGTATTCATTGGTTCTGTATACAATAATACTTTTAAGAATATATAGAAATTGTCCAAAAAAGAAAAAGTTGAAAGTTAATATAATTAATTAAATCTCTACTAAATGAAACCCAAATCAACAAATGCAAAAAAAAAATTAGAAAGTCACTCCCCACTTTAAAAATTAGAAATTTTTTTGCTGGGTGTGAGAGTGCTGAAAACTAAACTTGGGCACTCATTTTTATGTGCCTCAATCAACAGAACCAGCGGAACGAAACCATGTCATGTATTGTGTCGTTAATAACACCCATTGAAAGAAATATTTGCCTAGCTCATTTTGTATCATTGGAAAGCTTTTTTCAAGCTGACATCCCCAAAAAATTGAACAAGCTGTCATCCCATTAAATTTATATTACAGTTAATTTATCATAGTATTTGACTAGTCAATCGCTATTTGCAGTGGTTTTTTTGTGGCCTGATTGATAATAATAATAATAACGAGTCGTTGCCAGTCGATACTCGACGAATACAGCTCGAGTTTGAGCGCTAGGCAGATGGTGTGACACTTGTATAAAATGTAAATAAAATATAATCACATAATTAAATAAACTAATTGTCACCCCCTAATACTCTAAATGAAAACTGCATGAACTATCCCATTTCGTCAGTCATCGTTGTATTTAAATTTGAAAGTTAACTGATAAGTAAAAAGAAAAACTAAATAAATTAAAATGACGAAAGGGAGACAGGTTGTTTTTATAAAGACAGCCATTTGTTTTAATGAAATGAATCATATGTTATAGGTAAACTTAGTAAATTTTCTCTTATATTTAAAATACATAGAAACTTTAAAGTCCAATGGGGTGAAGCAGATTGAACTGAGGGCGACAAAAATTATTCCATGAAGTCTACAGACAATTCTCTCTAATTTGACACCTCAATCATCAAAATCGGTTCATAAATAAAAGAGTTTTGCTGCTCACAAGAAATTCCTTACGGAATTAGTAAGATAGATAATAATAAATTTTATTCCGCTGACAATTATTAACATTGATTGATTGATATAGATAATTGATGATAGATATGACCAAATTTAGGCTATGGTCGTTAAGGCTGTCACATTTTGGTAACTGTCGAATAACTCAGTGATTTGAATCTGAGAACTAAGAAAATTATCTTAAAGTAAAAGTCATGCTTTGTCAAACTCAAAAACACTAGGACTCAGAAACGTATTTGGAAGCGTTGTTTGCCAGCTACGCAGATGAGACTTTGAGACGAGATTCTGTCACAGTTGTAGCCACTTTACAAATGTACGGCCGTTTAAAGTCAAAGTTACAACAGTTGATTGATATTTTTAGGCATTTAACAAGGTTCCACACACACACAACATATACTAGGTAGCTTGAAAAAGTCCTATGCATATGGGACCTCGGCACCAATCGAGGGGTGTGCCATGTGACTGCACCGCAACAACAGACAAAAGAGGCGCTGATACACCAAGAGTGTTGGCGCTACACCAGATTGAATTTCCAGAAGAGTCATAGATTATATGAGTTTAACATATTATAATAGAGTTTGATAGATTACAAATTTTGTATGATCCGATATAAAACATTTTCCAGTTACTTCCCCTGCCTTGTTTCCTTAAAAAAACATTTTTGTAGGCTAAATTTTTTAATTTTGGGAAACAGAGATGGACCACGGCAATCCTGCCTAAAACTTGAGGGGGGGGGGAACCTAAATAAAACAAAAAAGGGCAAACAAACAAAAGGGTCTTTGAGAAACACGCAGGCGGTGCCAGGGATCTGGGAATGGTTTGGCTTGAATTTCAGTGGCAAATGCCGTGGCTGAGCTCATCCCTCACCCTGGCTTAAGCCCTCCCCTTGCACTCTGGCCAGGGTGATTGGGGGATGCTTAATGGAGAAAAGTCACTTTTGCGATCTCCAAGCCCAAACTAGAGGCAGCTGGTGAATTGACCTCAGCAGGTGAAACTGCAAGTAAGCAGCCCCTCCACGCTGAAAGCTGTGAATCAGAATGATCAGAAACGGCCTCAAGAACCATGAACTAATCTATACTCATTTAATACGCTAAGGGTTTTTTTGTGTTGAGAACTCCTCCTACAATTTTCAACCGATTTTCAAGTTTTTGGTGTCGTTGGATAGGGCTTGGTCTGTAGTTGTTTCCGCCAAAAACTGATGAGAATCAGAATGAAAATAAAGGCGCTATCCACAATTGAAATCTCAAAATTTCCCATGAAAATAACATTGGGACCGAATAAAGCATTTTAAACATCTGTTAATAATCAGCTGTAAATTTGTATAGTTATTTGTGATTACAGATATTCACATTATTGGATTGGTCAGATGTCATTGATTTAGAGCTGTACTGTATGAAAATAAATTGCTCGATTTCGAGCAACACGTGCACTAGTTCCCTAAATTTACAACTGAGCCGAGGGTGAGGGATGTTTGAAGTGGTTTGGCTGGCATCTGATGGCTTAGGGCCATGAAAGGCAAAGGAGTGATTGGCAATGCTCCAAATGAACCAGGGAGATTTCAAAGAAAAAATTAAAAAATAAGGACTTTTGATTTGGAACTAAGGCTGACTCAAAGAAGGATATTACCAAGGTGAGTGAAAAAAGACGGTGAGAGTAGTAGGACGGGAAACCAAGCTTTTATCCTTCGAAGAAGTGTCAACGGATAGCTTCGATGTTTTCCCAAGAGGATTCAACGATGGTTAAAAATGCCACCATGACCTCACCACCTCAAAAGAAGGAAAAAGGAGAGGCAGCAAGTACATGATTGTTCTGCATAAGCTTGCTATGTTGCAAGGAATGACCAGGCAACGAGCACACCAATGTAGGGCTAAAAAACTAAACTAAGATCTCCTTGACCAAACCCAATATTTGTGAGCAACGATTAGCAATGTCCAATCTTGATGCCACCACAGGCCAAAGGCTCCTGTAGAAGGAAAAAAACAAGGCTGGTTGGATAGTCCGCTGAGTGCAAAAGCACGAGTAGAGGCCCAAATGCTGCTTTGACTGCTTGGAATATGGACACACTCGAAGAGAGTGCAAAGGGCCTGACCGAAGCGACGCGACCATCTGCAGGTTGGAAAGATGTTGGAAATGCGGAGGTGCCTGTCACAAGTCCTCTTGTGACAAAGCAGCATCTTACAAAAAAGCAACTAATGAGACGGGGACGTCCCTTGTCTTTGTGACCAAGCCTTGCAGGCCAAAAAGTCCTTCATGGTTCCCTGATCGCACAGGATGAGCTGGGCTGCGCTGCACACTGGTGAACAGTTCCTGTTGAGGCTTGCTAATGGGGATGGTGAAAATTTTGCATGGATCACTAGCAAAGGAGTCAAGTTCGTGAGCTGTTATTTTTCCCCATTTCCTCAAAACTCGGAAAGCGAATGAGCGGCCAGCGTTGGTGGACCAAGACAGGTGAAGTGGAAGCTGTTGCTGACAACTGCACAGGATATTATGCTCTATATGGAATGGAGATCTGGCCAGATGTACCAAAGTAAAAATACCAAACTCGTATGCTAGCTGTGCAGAGGCTTGGTGCTCTGAGAGTCGTGTCGGCACAAAGAACGGTTTCCGAAGCGGTTGTGCTGGTCATCGTTGGAGCCATCCCCATCGATCTGCTAGCCCAAGAAAGAAATTACACATATGCATGTGCACCAGATGTTGAACAGGCAGAGGCCGGCCAGGTGGCCCGCTGCGAAACGATATCCACTTGACAGCGTCAGTGGGATGAAGGGACTACCAGAAGGTAAATATGGCGCCAGCTGTAAATATGGAAACAGCTGGAATGCAGTGGCAAACTTTGATCTGTCTGATATGGAATTGTGGAGGTAACCTTCTATCTCCCAGTCCCCGATGGGTCATGGATACTTTCACTTGCATTTCCATTGAAAGGGTATAAGCTCAACTCACCCAGATGCAGTTAATGCGGATGTTATGAAAATGACATGCCCTCACTTTCTTTGTATGCTGTCACTTTAAAGAAGAAAGATTTGTCCTTGCGGCTTTATTTGGAGTCAATCTCTCCTCTGAAAACATTGTGGGGAAGATGCTACATGATGGAAACAGCTGGAATGCAGTGGTAAACTTTGTTCTGTCAATACGGTACTGTGTCTGAAAATTAGTGATGGGGTTTGAATAACCAACCAGAGTAAGGACAGCAAGAGGTTTCATGAACTCAGATGTAGGTAGTATCATTTAAAAAGGGACAGAGCCCATACATTACAATGTGGGAATGAGCAATGGTTGGGTTGATCGCAGTGCCGTGGTGACAGTGCAAGGGGTTTTTTACCAGGTGCCAGGAGAATGTAAGACCAAATTCCACAGCACAGGGCTCATAACTAGAGCGTGTAACTCTGGTCGTCGTTTGGATATGGCATGGAGGGTGCACTGCACCGAGATGCCATTTTTCTTTGTTCTTATTAAGTGGACTTAAAAAAAAAAAAAAATGGCGTTATGGAGAAGTTAACACTTAGTCAGTGTTACATTCTAATTTGATTTTGGAACAAACATTATGTGTTAGTCGGAACATAAATTACAAGTTTTGCCTTGAAAATGCATTATGAAGTTTACGCTCTTCTGGTAAAATATAATAGGTTATTAATATTTGATTGGTTGGCCCATAATATTTGATTGATTGGTTTGATAAGAGCTCTATAAAAGGTCTGTGAGTATGAATCTTACAAAATAGTTCAAATTATTTCAGCTAGATGCACTTCTCTCAAATGTAAAAATTGTAAGATATTAGAAGTATTATCATTAAAGTTCTTATTCCCGTTTTTATAAGGTTGAATTTCACTTAATACCGGTAGTTGTAATTTACAGGTAATCGAATAGTCTATAGTTTCAGCATTGCATTTTATGAGTTTTTTCATTATTATTATTTTCTCGCTGAAGAAACAGAATAAGAATCATGTCAACTTCTTACGATTTCTTATTTCAACTTCTTAATTTAATTTAATTTCGTCAATTTAATTTATTTTTGATTGGTTATTGATCTTTAATAGATATTCAGGCAAACTTGAGGGGCTGATAGTACTTATCAATTTGAACAAAAAGTGCTCTATTTACATATGTTAAAAAATCCTTCGTCTAGCCGTCATTTCGTTTTTTACACTAAATAATTTTAATTACCGGATTTTATTTTTAATGGACATGAAGTTCATATTTGGCATGAATCTTTATCACACCCATGTTCATTGACAGGGAAAAATATTTTTTTCCGACATGTAATTTCAAAATGTGGTCACTTTAAATTTAAAAACTCAAATATCTCAAAAATTATAAATTTTACAAATATTTTATATGGCACATAACAGTTGAAAAATTAAATTACCTAACCAATAATACAAAAATTGTAATGATTTGACAACAAATAATGTGGTTGTTGTGATTTTTATGTATAAAAAAAATTGGAAATCTTGTTCACACTGTGTGCAATTAGTTTGTTATATTGTTATACAAACAGTTATAATTTATTTAGTATCTTACTAAATAGCAAAACATTTATTTATTTATTTAATAATACATCAACTGCATGCCAATTCACGAATTTTTAAGTTAACACATTACATAGCTATAAACTACATATTTACACTAAACCCCTGGTTAGAAGTAAAGTGATCGGGAAATTCCGGTTCAGTACTGAATTAGTTAATTATGCCATCTAACATTTTGTAATATTACCAGTACCAGCATGGCACAACTTGGCACTCTGCTGGGGTTGGCCTGGTTGGCAGCGTGGGCGCCTGGGTGTCAAGGTGGTCCTTGGACTGGCATCAAGGTGAAGAAGATCCCCAGTGTGGAATGCCACCGTGGTAACACTGGCTCCATATTTGAGTTCAGTGCCACAGACATATGGAAAACCACTAACATACAACTATCTGATTACCAAAACAAGGTATAATGTCAAAACTTTTTAAAAAGAAATTTAGTGTAGTTTCTATTTACATTAAATATATTTATTTAAGTATAAATTTTGATATATTAACCAGTGCTGTAACAAGTTTTTCGTTTTCAGATTCAGTAAATGTGTGGAGTCTTTTTTATAACACAACTCACACATGTCAAACACGTTAAATAATTTTTTGGACACCTGATGATTCTCATTAGTGATAGTCCAGAATCCCAGATATTTTCAGAAAGCCAACATTTAAAATTTCATTTGATGGCTCGGTGTATTTGTGTTCATGTCTTTCGATAAATATACTCTAAAATTGACTTTATTCGCATTTTGTCTCAGATCGAATGCAACATTTTTTATCTTGATGAAGACCTAGATACAAAAGACCGATGTTTTTAGAAAAGTAACCCCAACCCGTTCCGTGTCCATCCTCTTTTTTCAAAAGCCATGAGCACAGATACAGCGAGCCATCGTATCAATGAATACAAAAACGTAAAGAAGGTCACATCCCATGTTAAAAATTGGCCAACATTTTATTCCGCTAGGAGCGCTGTAAACTGAACTTGAGCACTCCAAATAGAGATAGCGCCAGAGGAATCGGCCTAAACATAGTACGAGAGAGAGAGAAATATAAATTTTTATTAGTATTGTGTTGTTAAAACAATATTTTAAACATTAGTTACCTAGCTTATTTGGTATCATTGGAAAGCTTTTTTCAAGAAGAATCGTTATTTTAAGTCATTAAATCCTTTTATTGTTAAAACTTTGTCGAATGGGCTTTCAACTTTAATGTTATTCTAATGAAGATATTTTATTGAATCATATGTTTACAAAAATAAACTATAAGTTATAAATGTCGTCATGGTATCCTGCTATTTTCAAATTTGTTTACTTAGGCAGGGCGCGCACTACTTCGGAATCGGCTCGGCTCGGCCGGAATCGGCCCGGTGAGAAAATTTGCTTTGCGTGTAACATAATGCCGACGGCAAAATGGCGATCCGTGCCGTGCCGTCCCGATGCAGTGCGCGCGTCTCCATTATGTTACACGCAAAGCAAATTTACTCACCGGGCCGATTCCGAAGTAGTGCGCGCCCTGCCTTAGGCTCCAAAATGAGCACTAATGTAGGCGGACGGAAATAGTGTTCCTACATTAATTATGAGAATTGGTCCAGTAATGGTTAAACTGTTATAAGTTATGTATATGTGAATGCAGCGTGAGGACGAGAGAGATTCTTTGCTGGTGACCATCTGCAACAAAGTCAGAATGTAATCTGACTAATAGGTCATTGTCTCGTGCGCGCTCTCATGGTGGAGTGCGCTACTAAGTCAACAGAAACTTTCTTAACCATTTCTTCCATAAGATGTGACCTTCTTTACGTTTTTTTATTCATTGATGGTATGCTATAGTAGGATTCACGAAAATAGTCTGATGAGAGTCGACACATTGTTGCCAAATTTATTCTGAAACACATTTTTATACTGTATTACACATGGTAAACATAACATGCCAACATTGCAGGGCGAGAGGGAGCTCAGCTGTTAAAATTTCCATAGGACTATTTTTGTTCATCTTACTATAATAAAAAACAATACTTTCTTTTATGAATTTTAGAAACATTTTGGCCTTAAAAATGAAATGTTAAAGAGCATTTCACTAACAATTATAAAACATGCAGTGGGAATGTTACGAAATCATACCTACACTATGAAATAAACATCTCAAGGATAATTTACAGTTTTGTAAAAAAAATCTTAATTAGTAACAAATAGTTAAAAAATTAGTGTTGTGGTAACCTTTGTACAGCAGCTTTAATTGTGAAAGAAGGCGAAGATTTATTAAATAAATTTTCTTTGTATATACACATAAATATATTTTATGAAATGGCAATGTTTTTATTAAGTAGCCTCGTTCTGACCGAACATTTGAGGGGAACTTGTTCGACGAACACAAAAAAATCAACAAACATTTCTTACAAACGATTACTGACCATATCATTTACATTAGAAATGATTACCAAAAAACAAACAACTGTTCAGAAGAACATTGTTCAGCGAACATTTTAAGCTTCTTGTACTTCTCTTAATAGATTATTTAAATGACTTTGGATATTTTTTAAGCTTTCTATGTTATTATTAACCCGATGGTTTCTTTACCTCGTTTCAATCCTGTTGTCAAGTGACATAGTTTACTTCTTTAATTTTTTTTATTTTTTTGAGATTTTGACTCAAAAAGTACTGCACATTCCTAGAAGTTTGATTAATATCAAACTAGAAAGAAGTTTGCAGTTTTTGAAAAAATTTATGAAATTAACTTTACTTGTAAATGGTAATATTATGACTATATTACTATGATATTCTGACCGCAGTTAGTACTCATTGTCAACGTGGCGACATACTGACATTACACCCCCCACTACTTGGGTCTGAATGCACTACAAACCCAATTCAAAGATAATCTCGTTGTCCTGGGATTTCCCTGCAATCAGTTTGGACTGGTGAGTTTATGTTGGTAATTAGTGATAGTTTTAAGATTAATATCCTCAATTAAAAAATAGTTCATATTCTATGGAAAATTAGTTTTTGTTTAACTTTCATTAAAGTTATAAAACATATTCTTCCTTCTCGTGGTCTAACTGTTATCCTCTTGATTTTTTGGTGGTGTTGCAAATTAGGGAGCTAACACATCCATGTGAGGTACCATTGAGTGATTCCGAGCAGTGGTGTTCAATGTGCTTAATGATGGAGCTTGAACCAAGCGACTCCCAATACAGTAAAGAACATTTTGCTGTTTTTGCTACAAGTTAGTTTGAGTTCAAATTCAATGAGACTAACTTGCTACACAGTATTTCACTTGTATCTTTGTTATCCTCCAAGACCATCAATCATTTGAATCTTCCTTATTGGAGGAGTAATAAAATTAAGATCTGTATATGCTCATACCATTAGAAAAGTTGTGTCCTGTAGAATCCCATTATAATTCACATCGGTAGCAAGGGCTACACACTACAGGTTTTCAAGGTTTCGATGTTAATCTTATTGAAGAAGAATAATTGACTGAATCATTAGAACAGATGTTTCAGTCATAAAATATTTTTCAAACTAATTAGGTCAAGATCAAGTAACAATTAAACTTATTGGTATTATTGGTTAGATAATTCAATTTGTTAACTTTTTGTCTTGTAAAATTTTGTTAAAATTTGTCGGTTTTAAGATATTTGAGTGTGAAAACTAAAAATAGCCACCATTTTGAAAATAAACGTTAGTAATTTTTTTTGGAAAATGAATATTGGTGTCATAAGTTGATTCCAAATATGAACTAATATAGTGACCCGTTACGGAAATAAAAATCATTTAGTGCAAAAAACGAAATGGCGGTTGATAGCAGCTAAATAAAGGAATTTTTTTACATATGTCAAAAGGACGTTTTTGTTCAAATTGACGAGCGCTATATCAGCCCTTGAAGTTTGTGACATGGTTTAATGAACACGCCTGTACACCAACAATTAAAAGGTAAAAATTATGCCAACACTGTTAAAATAAAAGTGCTAAAAACAAAAACAATGACAACAATAATAGCAGCGGCATTTAATTATTTCTTTTTTCTCAACAGCAAGAGCCAGGAGCAAATGCCACAGAAATCTTGAATGGAATTAAATATGTTCGTCCTGGAAACTTCTTTGAACCAAACTTCCCAATGTTCTCAAAAATTGAAGTTAATGGTAATAATCAACACCCTCTTTACGCCTTCCTCAAGGTGAGTACAGGTACAGTAGACTCCCTCTTAACCGGCCACCTTTTAACCGGCTATTTTTTATCTCAACATCGCTTTAACCGGCCGCGTTTCACCGGAAACTAAGTTTTCTTATCTAATGTATCATTCAATTCAAATTTATTTCATATTGACTTCTCAAACCTAAACTATAACGTCCTGGACGGAAGTCACTGCCACCGGAAGTCAATGCGTTTGGACCTACTATCCAGTAGATAACAATAAAACAAAGAATTATTATTAGAGTAGGTTTGTAGTGGATTTAATGGGTGGTGGAAATTAGCCAAAAAATCATATACAGTAATGTATTTAAGGTTGTTTTTCAAGCAATAATTATATGTAGGTCATATAAAATTGTAGGATGACGTTCTTAAATGAACATCGGTTTAACCGGCCAATTCATTATCCGGCCGCGGCCTGGTCCCGAGGTGGCCGGTTAAGAGGGAGTCTACTGTAATAAAAAAATTGATAGTTTGTGAAATTTTAAAACTTATTGAATATAAAAAAATCACATAAATTTCAAATTGGATTAAAGTTAAAATGAATATTATCATCTATTGCAATAAAAACGAGTTATTATAAGTACCATAAATGAGAAACCAGACATCCACACTGGTACAGAAACCAGGGACATCCATATTAAACCAATTTTTTTTTTGCCTTCTACAGTATTATCAGAGAATAATAAAACCAAAGAGAATAGAACCTTCATGTTACTCGCTTCTCTGTGATAAAACTCAGATTAATGTCACTACTTCTTATAATTGCCATTACTTTTTCTTTGATAGTATATTAAAGTCTGTATTTTTATACTTTAAATATACTATTGTATGTTTAAGTTACAAACATAGTAACTCGGTACATCTCAAATGTTAAAACAAGCTAATATGCAGTGCCTTTCCAAAAAAATAATAAAAAAGGGCTGTAGAATTATTTTGGTCAGCTCTGTTTGTATTCAACAAAACAGCTTAATCTTTCATGTAAAATAGTTCCAATGAATATACACTATATTGTGAATATACTTCTTATTCAATGCATTATGTTTCATATCAAAATTTGGAAGATGCTTTGCCATAGATGATGTAATTATTGAGCTGGATTTAAAATGATGCAAAACATTAATTACAACATAAAACTAACCCTTAGTTATAAAATGTTTCATCCTTAACCATTAACCATTAACGAAGTTAAACTAGATTCATAAGGCCGGTTTCCGAGTCCGGGGATAGTTAATCCTGGGGTTAGTTAATCCATGAAATAAGATAATCAATGGGTTAAAAATATTAAGTAATCGGGTTTCGGAGATCGGGGATAACTTACTTAACTCTCGGATTATCGTAGTCCGAGAATATCTTTATTCTTTAACTTATGCCATCGGTTAGGAGGGAATTGCTGGGAATTCTCTATTTTGAGTAGTGGTATTCACGGTGTACAGCCTACAGACGACACTCTGTCAAAGGATTTTGTTTAAGTTTTTGGCCACAGCTCCCGTGTCTCGTCCCTTATCAGTTGAAAAGGCAACGTTCTGTCTTGGTGGTGTGCTCTCTGTGTATGTGTGTATGAAGGTTCTGCGTGACATTATGTTCAATAACCTGCTTTGATTAAATTTATTTAACTATGGCACAAATGTGAGGGAAATGTAGAGAAAGAACTAACTGAAGAATAGAAGGAAACTGTTTTAGTTTATTAAAAAAGTATCAGTGTGATATTTTTTTAACAGTGATATTTTTTGACATAGAAACAAATGATTGATTATTGAGATTGACTGAATGTCTTTTTAATTGAAAATTTTTACTGACACTTCGTAAAAAGAGGATCTTTTCAAACCTTTTATTTTACCATATACTAGTAAAAAATTTGCATTAAACGACTTGCTTATTTAGACAACGTTTGTGATTTTATTTGATGAAAATGATATTAAAAAATAGGAACATGTTTATGATATTATGTAAAAAAAACACATATTTTTTGTCCGTAGTAGCGTTGATCCCGTCAACTATACCTAGAACACCGAGGAACCCATTTTGCTAAAAAAATATTTTTTCGTAGAATAGTAGCCTGTATAAAACTTTTATGCAACAGTTTTTTTTATTTCCATTTAAATATACAATACTTCCCGATGTACAATTTTGCAAGCAGACGCTTTTGATATGTGTCATGGGGAGCCCTGCGATCATTTTCAGAAGGCCTTGGGGCAATCCGTCTCGCAAGTTCATGAACACTTTCTTAACCTAAAACGGGGTTTAAATTGTTCGTTACTTTGTGTCGTAAAATGGGTTTACAGCTCGTAAACAAGTCTCAGTTGAAAGGGTAGAGGCGCATATCTGGGGTAGTCACAATAATCGAGGCATTCCATATCACATTAATCTAAAAACAACCATAACCTAAATGTCTAACTGCCAACCTAGTATAGAGTGAATCTCATCACTAATCTCAGGTTACAGCGCCTACTGAAAAAGATATTCCTCAACTTAACCCTACCCTTCGCCAGGATTAAATATGCTCAAAGATATTCCTCAACTTAGCCAAAAGATAGTCCTCGACTAAGCAGTTGTGGGTTAAATTTTAACTTCGAAATTCAAAAGAATAAAACTTAACTTGAGGATTAAATAACACCTGACTCGGAAACCCGCGAGAGTAAGTCCGGGAATATCCCTCCCGAGTTAACTCTCGGGTTAGAGATATTCCTAGAGTTTATTTATCCTTGAGCTCAGAAACCCAATTTCTTTAGTCCTAGACTAAAAACTGGTTTATACTGGATTTTAGTCCGAGAATAGAGATAGCCCTGGACTCGGAAACCGGCCCATAGAATGCTACAAAGATAGGAAAGTTTCCCTTGTTAGTTGATTGGCGCCATTTTACCCAGAATACTTACTGTTTCCTTAGTAACCGGTCCTTTTTTTTTACACTTTCCCACCAGTGATTTGCCATTTTACGCATACCTCTCCAACGTTTCTATGGTAACTAACTTCAATAGCCTGTTTACAGACTATTAAATCAAAGTGATTTTAAAAACAAACATCTTATGTTTTAAAAGTATAATCTGTAATTTTTTCAGCTTGTTGTGACCAATCAGAATACAACTGGTAACCAAGGAAATAAGGCTAAAGTGTGGGTGGTTACCAAAGAAACATCAGGAATCGTGGGTAAAATGGTGCAAATTAACAAAGTATAAAAAAATAACATGTGTTTATCACTGCATACTGTATCTAGTTTAACCTTTGGGGAGTTCTGATTTACCTATCATAAGTCACTTGTGCTTCATTTTCACCAGCGTAAATTGGTTTCAAACACAACTATGTTATGAAAAGGCTCCTCACTTATACAGTACTAGCTTTTACCTGCAGTTTCGCTCGCAATGTAGCCATTAAAAAACCGCTAATATTGAAAATTTTCATTGAATTTGTTTCTTAGCGACCAATAAAAAAAGATAAAATTGATTTTCAGGTTTTTTTTACGAAAATGTTTTTTTTAATCTTACATAAAAGATAATTCTTTTAAAATAAAAAGTATCCTATGTTATTTCTGGTACCTCCAAGAATATGTGTGCAAATCTTAATAATGATCGGTTGAATAGTTTTCGCGTGAAAATCTAACAAACAACAGGACATTTACATTTATAATATTAAAGTAGGATAGGAAGTAGGATTGTCTATGGCCCAATTATTGTTTCCCATTTTATTCTGGTCATTTTAATGTGTAACATTACTATTTTACAAATAGCGTTGGATTACAGGGCCCAGTTTAGGTAAGGAAGAATGGGTCTTCCAGCTGCCACATCGATGAAGTCATTCGGGAGGGTTGCCACAGAGGGAATTTTAAGAAAAAATTTTATCTGGAATCAACCGATCAAATAAGATCAAACCTGTAATGTTTTGACAATAGCTGATCCCACTGCTATTGTACTCTCCCAAACGAATTTTTGGCCTAAGTTTTCTCGCTTATTATTAAAATTCTGACAGGCTAGCCCCCTCTCCCCAGAAAATCTTAGCTAGTGCCACCTACTAATAAAATGCTAACTGTAATTTTCTTATTCTTCTTATTATTCTGTACTTTGGGTGCTGAAAGATATGTGTTTCTATTTTGATGTCTGACCTTAATATCAACCTATACAGAACCAAATATGCGTTGTGTGGCAAAGAGAAATTGCTGAGCTCAAAACTCAAACAGCACCACCACGAGTCATCTTTAGGGATGATACAGATGATCATCTTTATGGATCTTTAAGCTGATTTGTCAAATGGAATCACTTGGTCAGATTTATTTTACAAACCATTGGGTGTTGTATAATTATTGTTCTTGGCGTTTGAAAGTTAACGAAAGGTAACTCATCTTGAAATAGCCATTTGGAGAAGTAACACTATTATAAGAGCTAGTATCATATTTTCGAGGGCAAAACTAATTTTTTTTACTCCCAATCTTACTCCCATAAAGGGTATAGATGTTTTTAATTTTATGTCGATAGTAAAATCTAAGTGGATTATCTAATCTATTAATTGTGTGTTAGTGATTATATTGTTAGTATCATTATGTATTGTACACTTTGGATATTTTGCAGAGTTTTTGTCCTCCAACCAGGGATGGGTATGCAAGCAAAAAGAATTTATTCTGGGAACCAATAATGAACTCTGATGTACGTTGGAACTTTGAGAAGTATTTAATAGATTACAATGGGCGGCCAGTGCGGCGCTATGATCCGAGCACTCCTCCTGAAGCGATCATTAAGGACATTCAAGTTCTCATCAATAATTACATCACACCTTTTACTCATTAAATATCCGAATACCCAGAAGACTAAGTTTACATGAGTTGTTCGAAAGTAGACATCAATGAAATTTTTGTTATGGTATTTACAAGGTTGAACAAACAGTAAAATACAAAATTTTGTTCAGCTTTTGATACCCATCTTCCCACAGTTCATGCAAGTCCAATTGGCAATGATTTCTTTTAAGTATTGTATTTCCCTCATATTTGTCCCTTATAAAAGAGCCACCTTTATGCATTGAATTTTTTGCTCTTAATATAAGTTAATGCAATTTATATTTAAAATTTAGCCTTTATATAATTTAATAATATATTTTGACCTTTCTCTGATTTGTTCTGGTTTTTACATTACAGTAGGTTGTTTTGAATGTTTTTATCAAGTTACAAAAATTTGTTTTAGACCTAGATCATTAAGTTACTAGGGGGTTAAGATAGAAAAACAAATCTGTACCAACTTCTCAATCAAATTTCTTTTAAGTTATGATGGATTTACCACAAACCGTAAATGGTGGGTAAATCTTGATGAGTGTGACATTTTAAAGTTCTTTAGTGCATTCAAACTTTAAAATGTAAATACATAGTAAGAGTTTTTTTGATTTTGGAATTGGTACAGATTTATTCAGATGTTTTTTGTGCTTATTAATAAAATTTTATCCTGTGTTTTCAAATTCAATGTGCCTACTTCTAAAAATATCCCTTAACCACTTGAATAAAGAACTAGATTTACATTTAATTACATTTGAAGTCAAAAATTCATTCGATACAGCAAAAAAAGTAATAGAGTCTCACTAATCTGGCAGATATCATGTGTGAAAACGTATCTATTGAACGTATCTATTAAACGTACTAGTGAAAAAGTAAATTTAACATATTGCAGCTGAACCAGGCAGTATGAGCAGCAATTTAAAACTGCTTTGAATACCAATCAAACATAATTAAACTTGTTAATGATGATCAAACCATGACAAGGTGGCCAAAATAGCACACAAAATTACATCGTATCACCTGCATTGTTTTAAATATTGAGAAAAACATGAAAAAGCTATTAGGGTCGCCGAACAACCACCAGAGTACAGTACAGGCCAGTGGCCTGTAGGATGGAGGGGATATCTACACCACTCTACTAAACTTACTCTGATGGATATCATTATAAAGGGACTATTGTACTGTAATTCAATTTTTTTTTTTTTTGTAATTGTTGTATAATCTTTTTTGCTATTTTAAACTATACCACTTTGTTTATTTATATTGAATTCTTGTAACTGAAAATTAACAAATAATTTTATTCTTGGAAATAGCTAAAAGTGAAATTAGAATAAGGTTCTATTCATGTTTGAGATTAGGAACCAATTTACATATACCAGCAATACCCTCGTCGCAGCAGACGTGCGTACTCAGCAAATTTCCTATGGAATTTTATGGTTTCCCCATAAACACCATGGGGGTGAGTATGTAGATTTGTCGCCATATGAGTTTTGTAAGCAAATATAAATTAATTTCTACTTAAAAGCGAATGTACATACCAAAAGTTTTATCAGATTCTGTTATTTTTTTATTTTTTCAATATTTTTTCATGGGGTGAGTTTAGTAGAATCCAAACGTAAATAAGCCCCCCTCATCAGGTAGAAACCCTTCCTAATCCCTTGTTGTCAAAACAATGTCACCATTCTGGGCGGCCAGCCGCATGGCCTACATCCGCTTGCTATTCGAAGAAATTTAACGCCCCACTTTAACTTTCAATTAATTGATGTACTAGTCATACATTACTAAATTATGGCTCATGCTTTTCGACTTACTTAGACAAACTGTATGGGTAGCTGAGTGGTTATAGTGCTCGCCTTTGAAAAAAAGTTTGATCCTGAGAAAAGTAAGTAGCTTTTCAAAGGTTCGATTCAGGACCCACAGTTACCATTAATTTGTCATTGGGCTATTAATTAATGATGATTTCTAACAACTGTTCGATGTTAGATAACAAGATCGGAGGTAGTTTGGACCGCTCCCCGTCAAAACGTAAAAAAAATTCCACTGGCGTAGATAGACTACACTAAAATAATAAGACAAAACCTAAATCTCTGTTCTATGACAGTTGCTAGATTGCTCTGTTTGCTATCTAACAGTTGTTATGCAAGTATTTTAAAGTTTTAGTAGTGCGATGTTCACGATGTTTAAACACCCGAAATTCCCAAACATTGCAGAACCCAATCCATCGAACAACATTTTAGAAAAATCTCTTTCATACTTGTGTTAAAAATTTATAAATGCCCCAAGCGCATGAAATAAGCACTTACACCCAGAAAATTCAAGAGGTCAGTGGTTGAATATTTGACTATAGTAGGAGTCGCGAAAATGCGAGCCTGATTTAAAACAGAGTTGCCGATTTGTGCCGACTCATCCAGCTATTGGTATCTGTTGTTAATTACTGCAAACGTAGCAAAACATGAGAACAAAACAAAACCAACAACATCGCTAGGTAAGAACAATGTAAATCAGCTTCCAGCTATTTAAATTTCCAAGCTTCCAATTTCGTGGTGTCTAGTATAGTAACTGCTTCTACAGCCTGGATCACGAAATCCCACTTTTTTAAGATGTATTTTTCCCTTTTTTTCTATGCAAGCAGTTTGTTAGTATTTTATTTAGTATTTGTAATTGTAATACTTTTATTTTAGTGTTTGTCAGTATTTGCCAGATGGGGATTCATATATGTTTTTAATATATGAACATCGTGAAAATATGTATTTAGAATAGGAATCGAGATAAAGAATCGTCTTGACAAGTCCCAGGCAAAAAATGCATGTAAGAGCGTGATTAGACACTGTTAATAAATAAATTCATAACTATACTCGTGTAGGCAGATAAGTAGGGTTTGGTAACTCTAACAGTACAAAAAAGATAGGTATGTGAACAAATATTGCTGGAGGTAGTGAGGGGGGGGGGGGTGACGTGGCTATTTGTCTGCACCAGGCGTCTTTAACCCTAGGGGCGGCCCTGCGACCCTGGTGCTTGCGTAGGGAGGACTAGTAGAAAAATATTTAAATATTATGTATAAAAAAGATAAATTTGAGTTAATTCTGATTTGCCTACAGCATTACAAACGAGTTCTGCATTCTCCCACATAGCAAAAAAAGCTTAGTTCGAACTTGATTCAAGCTTGATTTTTGAAGATTGAAGGTTTGATTCAAACCTTAACAATCGAACCTGAAAACTTGATTCAAACTTGATTCAAGGCTCTTAGTCACCGTGATGTGAAATCGATTTCAACTTGAATCAAGTGTTTCATTCAATTCTTTTTCAAGTCACTTTCAAGCCTTTAAAGTCTTTTTCAAGTCTTTTTCAAGCATCTTTCGAGCCTTTTTCAAGTCTTTTTCAAGCCTTTAAATATTTTCAAGCTCTTTTTAAGTCTTTTTCAAGGGCCTTTCGAGCACTTTTCAAGTGTTTGTCGTCGAGCCTTTTTCAAGCCTCATTCAAGTACTTTTCAAGGCTCTGTCGAGCCTTTTAAAGCCTCTCTCGAACCTGTTTCAATTGTTTTTCAAGTCTTTTGATTCTTTTTCAAACTTTTTCAAGAATTTATACATTTTTTAGCCTTGTTCAAATCTCTTTTAAGTCTTTTTAAAGCACATTTTGAGTCATATAATACCTTTCATACCTTTTAAAACGGGGGTTCTGAGTACACAATCAAAAGTTAACTTAAAATAAAAAACTTACAAATAAATAACTTTTAAATTTTACTGAGAATATGGTATAAACTTACATATGCCTAACTCAATTTTACAAATTAGGCCTACAAATAATTTGAAAATCGAGATACTCCCCCTACTTAAGTAGTTAATCTAATTAATTTGTACTTAACTAATTTCTGTTTTAAACTAAATAAATTACACTAACCACGTGATTTATTATTCCACTTTAATGTGTAATATCAGCTGCAGAAGAACAAAAAGACTTAAAAGAGATTTGAACGAGGCTAAAAAATGTATAAAGGCTTGAATAAACACAAGACAAAAAACTTACTTAAAAATCAGAACAGTAAAATACACATCCGATAACTTCGGAGTCTGGTAAGAAAGTAATGGCGTCGGCCCGTCTCGTACCGAAAAATCTATACAATATCGATGAGAAATCGATCCTCGGGAACCGTGCACTGCATTGTGGGACGGCGTTGGACGGCTTGTGATTGGTCGGGACGTCGTGCCGCGAATCGGAACCGATTCGAGTTCAATTCGCAACGTGAATTGAGTTTAGTTGGATAATCAAATTCAAGGCTTACATTGCAATTAAAGGGAGAGGGAAGTTCAAGCCTTCTTTTGGTGCTTTCAAATCGGAATCGATTAGATGATTAAATTCAAGGCTTACATTGACATTAAAGGGAGAAACAAATTCAAGCCTAGCTTGATTATCTTTGGTTATTTCGAATCGGACTCGAATAGATGCTCAAATTCAAAGCTTACGCTGCAATTAAAAATCTAGGAAAAGTCAAGGCTTGATTCAAGCTTCCTTGCTATCTGGGCTGTTGGCCATTTAACAAACCATTACATGTATATCCAGTTAAAAATTTTTGTTTCTCTCTGAAGAATGATCTATATCAATAAATCATCTGTGCATTTGTATATCATTTATAGTTTTTTTAAAGGCTGATTTACATGCTGCCAGCTGGGATTCCAATGGAGGTTTCGAGTCACTGGAACTCAACTAGCGTCCAGTCAACTAGCATCATGTAAACAGGCTTAGCCAGTCATTGGAGAGACCAGTTAACTACTGTCGCGCCAGTACCTGCTGAAAGGGCCAGCAGAACAAAAATTTTGAGACTGGCATTGTGTAAACAAACGTATTTTAACAGCTGATTGTTATATTATCTTATATTTATATCCTATCCTATACTCTATAATACGAGTAAGGTATATGTATGTTTGTATGCACACTAATCTCAAAAACGGCTTGTACGATTTTCTTCAAACTTTGCAAATAACTTAGTTCTGGGATCAAATTAATGTGTATATTAATCTCCAAGCAAGAAAAAGTCTGATTTCCTTATAATCTAGGATTGAAATTATAAAAATTTTAACATTGGTCTTATGGAGTTTATTTATTTATTTATTTACTGGCTTCATGGCAACATGCCCATAGCTAGCCATACTAAAATACAATTTGTTTAAAACTATTACAATTTAGAGTTACTAAATCTTAATGTCATTTTCGGTTATGAACTTGCACAAAGCATCTAAAACGTCAACATTATTTTCTTGGAGAATGTTCATAATATTCGCTGGAAAACAATTTTTTTTTCTTGCAAACTTTTGAAAAAATTTTCTTGCTTGGATTTATATTTTTCACGCCCAAGTAGTATATGGTCGATCGAACCAATGTCCGTTCCACAATCACATTGATCTTCATTTACTATTTTCAGCTTATGGAGATGTTCTGGTAACAGCAGTGTCCAATCCTTAACCGAGAAATAGTTTTTATTTTTGTCCGTGATTTCTTAAAACTTGAAAACCATACTGGTGAATTAACTTTTGGCTTCAGTTGAAATAACCTATGTCCTTTATAAACAGATATGGCTTCCCACTCTTCTTGCCACCTCGAGTGTGCTTTCTGGGAAATAGAAAAATTGAAATCTTTAAAGCTTGGCAGAAAAACGTTGTTTTGCTCGTTTAAAGGACATGTTTGTTTAGCAAATGAGTCTGCTAACTCATTGCCTTTCAAGCCTATATGAGAAGGAACCCAAAATAAAATGATTTCGTAATTAAGATGGGATAATTTGTAAACTGATTTTATACTCAATGTAAGTAGTTCTGTGGTCGAATTTGCTATTTTGTAGGGAGAGGAGAACACTTTTTGAGTCTGATATAATGACCGCTTTAGACGGTGGCAGCGACTCCACATACTTCATGGCTGTAAGTATTCCAACAGCTTCTGCCGAATAGATTGACATGTTGTCGTTCAACCTGAGGGTATAATTACCTTGTCATGTGTCTTATCGAAGACGCAGCAACTTGTTCTATTAACGTCTTTGGACCCATCGGTGTAGATATGAATATGTGAAGGCCAATTTGAAGTAATCTCTGATTCGATGCATTTCCTTATTGAGTTTAAGGAGCTTGAACTTATCTCACGTTTAGAGAATGGTGAGAAAAAAACTGGAATCTCGGAAAATAAACTCTTAAATTGAACCAAAAAACAGGGACTTAAATATGACCTTTCCATTGAGATACGAGACTGAATAAGTTGGTTGTAGCTTGGAAGAAGAGGTGGAGAGTTAGCTTCAGTCCAGACTGAATTCAACTGGTTAAAATTGTACATTATATCGAGGCTTTTCAATAGAGGATGGCTAGTTAATGCGAAGGTCTTATGTAAATATTTGTCAGCTAAGAATTTTCTTCTAATACGAAGAGGCATGATCCCACTCTCCACTTCCATGGCATGACATAGGGAAGAGTTCATATAACCCATGCTTATTCGATTTGAACTAAATTGTAATTTATCTAGTTTTTCTATAACTATATTTGATGTGTTTCCTTAGATAAAACAGCCGTAATCAATTATCGACCTGATAAGAGATTTATACAGGGACAAAAGGCAAGCCGGGTCTGCACCCCAACGTTGCCCAACAACTAGTGCGAATGAGGTTTTGACGCTTCAAACACTTGTTATAAATATAGTCTGTATGATGCTTCCATGATAATTTACTATCAAATATCACACCTAAAAACTTGTGGACATTTTTCATAGGAATAGTTTTATTATTAAGTTTCAAGGCAATAGCAGGTACGTTCCTTATCGTAGAGAACACCATGGCGGACGATTTGTCTGCTGATAAATCAAGACCATTTTGAATTGCCCAATGAGAAATATTAATAAGAGATTGATTAATTTTATCTTGACATTCGAACAAGCGATGACCTTCAGTATATAAAACAATGTCGTCTGCAAACTCAAGGGATTGAACTCCTGGACTCAGCACCCTGGATATGTCTTTTATGTAAATACAAAAAAGGAGTGGACTAAGGGCTGAACCCTGAGGCAAACCTTTACTTGTGACCCTCGAATAACTGATCTTATTATTGACTTTAAGTTGAATGGAACGATTTTGATATAATTTTGTAAGGAATAAACATAAGTTTCGTGGCATCTTTAAGTGGAGTAATATTCGGTGAAGCACAGCGAGATCAACATTGTCATAGGCTTTAGAAATGTCGATAAAGCTTGCTAAAACATTTTTTCGGCCAGCAAGGGAAGTTTGAATATCGGTTGCTAACACCGCCAGGTTATCAAAGCAGCTTTTCCCTTTACGAAACCCAAATTGGGTTGGGGAAAGGATACAGTTGACTTCTACCCACCACTGGAGTCTGTTGTTAATAAGTTTTTCCATCATTTTGCATAAAGTGGAGGAAAGGGAAATCGGTCTGTAAGACGCAGCACTTTTTGGATCTTTCCCAGGCTTCAGTATTGGTACTACTAGGTACTCTTTCCAATGGGACGGGATTTTTGACGAAATAAATATTTCATTGAGAATCTTGATAAAAACTTTATGAACGCTTTCAGGAAAGTGAATGATGAATAGGTTAGGAATCTCATCTTTACCCGGAGATGAGTTTTTCAAGTTTTGAACTATATATTTATATTCATCTTCTGAAAAGGGCAGAGATAGGAAATCAGATCTAGAGTCGCATTCTTGAAAAGCATGTTCATTCAGAGTATTAAGGACATAAGGAGGAGTTAAAGATTCAAGAAATTCATCAGCACATTCATTAAAACAGTTCGCTATTGGGAGATCATTACTGTGGTCGAATCTATGTTTCATTTTTCTGACTTGGGACCACACTTTGTAAATGAAGTTTCCCTATTAACTGATTCGCAAAACTTTATCCAACTCTGCCTTTTACATGTGTTGAGGAATCTTCTGGTGATCGCCTCTTGTTTTTTGTACTTTATAAAGTTTTCTAAATTTATGGTCTTTCTCTACTGCATAAATGCTTGTTTTCTTTTATGAACTTCTTCTGAACATTGGGGAGTCCACCATACAGAGGGAGAGAAACAGGGCTTGGGAGGAGAAGTCTTAGGAATAGTTTCATTGGCTATTGTTAACACAGGATTATAAAATTCATTGTATGATTCAATGGAATCAGCATCAAACTGGAAACTTTGAAAAATGTCTTCCAATTGCCTCGAAAATTCTGACCAGTTCGCAGATGAAAGTTTCCACTTAACTATATCAGATTTTTCTGAATTACTCTTTGACACTTTAGGACCCGAATTTAAATTAGCATTTAATAGTATGGGAAGATGTCGGGAACCGCATCTATCTTCTATCACTTCCCAATCTAGTGATGATGCAATTTGAGGGGAAGCCAATGTAACATCAATAGCAGAAGATTGATAATTAGGGCCTGCTAAATATCAAGAATAAAAAATCAAGAATCAAGAATTTTATTCTCATAAAAAATACAATAATGTACATTGAGAACATGTCTGTAAACTTAATGTAATAACTTATTTAAATCAAAACAAAATGCTCCTTAATTACACTTACTGTGTAGACTATTGAAATGGGATATCTAGCTGCTAAAGGGAAATAATGTTTTCAACAAGCATTTCTGGGCAATAGAATTTCATCATTGTAAAATTCCGATAATGAATAGTATGTGATATGTGACCCTGAATTAATGATTGAAAGAAGACTCTCGCATTTACAAAATTGTAAAATTGAATACCTTGCCAGTCATTAAAGTGGTTGCCATAACTCACGTGGTGAGCGTTCCAATCACCGAGAATCAAAAGTGGCTTTGGAAATTGAGAGAAAAACGCATAAAGACTTTCTGACGTAAGTTTGTGTTTCGGAGGAGCATAGACTGAAAAAATACACGTATTCCAGTCTTTGTGTTGCAAACGTACTGCAGAAACATCAACATTGTAATCCGTAAAGAGGGCGGGTCTTGTAAAATTAAGTACTTGAAAACTTAAACTTGAACAAGTATCGCTGTACCACCACCTCTCCGATTCGTTAGTCAATCATTCCTGACCAAATAGTAGTTTTTGAAACGTATATTCATAGACGGAGTGAACCAGGTCTCACTAAGAGCAGCTACATGAATTTTATATTTGAAGAGAAAATTTTCAATGTCAACCTTGTGAGCAATAGCCGATTCGCAATTCCATTGTAAAATATTAATTGAACTTGTCATTGGAAATATCCAAAAGAGAATACAAACAAACAGTAGTAATGATGAACTAATAAAAATCTTAATATTCTTCATCATAGCTTTGAGTCTGCAAATTGTACTGGTTTACCTGCATTGCTGAATTGTTGGCAATTAACTAGTACAAAGCGGGTATCAAGCTTGTAATTGGAAGAACATTATTCTTGAATTCTGTAAGGATTGATACGAGTTCGTCCTGACTTGATAGATTCGTGTACTTATCGCTGCCACCACCCCCGTTAATCTGTGTTTCTGTTTCCGTTGAGGGGAAAGCAGAATCAATTCTTCCGAATACAGGGACTGAGGGAGACTCCAAGTTGTAGTTAAACTGATTATAATATTTGTGAGTATACTGAGGTGAAATGGGGATTGAATAATTACGAGATTGTTTGGTGAATGTTCTTCTTTCATGAATCTTGTTGTGTTTGGATAAGGAATGCTGTGAAGAACCAGCCACTACTGACATTTGAATGCAGAATTTCTCTCTCAAAATTAGATTATCTTTAGCAGGTTGACTTGACTAGGAAACTGTTCCTAGTGAAGACCTCGATCCAAGGCACTGGAATAAGACTGAACTTTAATATTACTGCTATTAGAGGATGGTGAGGTAATAGCCCGCCTAGCTTCATTATAGGAGATATTTTCATAAGCCATATATTGGCTTATTTTATATTCTAAGTCTCTGTGGGGACAGTCTCTACTCAAAGCCGAATGATTTCCTCTGAAATAAAATACAGCATATGGACTTCTAGAATTTGGGCAGTGAGATTGGTGTTCAAGATTACAATTGCAACAACGAGTTTTACTTCTACAGGCCTTGGCTGTGTGGCCATATCGTAGACAGTTGTAACATTGAACGGGGAATCTTACATACGGCAGTACATTTTGTAAAAAACTAAGTCACATATTCTGGAAGGCGCTTTCCCTGAAAGGTCACAACTATTAAAGGCATTGGCCCTAGTAGCATGGATATATATAAATATAATATTTAATATATATCAATACATATTTGATACATGCCTGTATTTAATATTTTTTAAATATATATTTTGTAACTATTTTATATGTATTGAAATATATCGCATGAACATATTTTGAGGTTATATAAATATTAGTTAAATATATATTTATTATATATTAAATTTATGTTTAATATGTTCAAATCATAAAAACAGAACACTTAATATAAATATATATAATATATATTTTATACATATGTTATATGTATTGAAATATATCGGATGGACATATTTTGAGGTTATAAAAATATCAGTTAAATATATATTAATTATATATGAAATATATATTTAATATGTTCAAATTATAAAGTCGCTCACTTTGTACAGATATATAAAATACATATTTAATATAAATTACATACATACTTATATATATGTGGTTAATGCTTCCGGAACTAAAAAATATGTATGTAATATATATTAAATTCATTACCCACAAACATTAACCACGTATATATACAGGGTGTCAGAAAATCGTTTCAAGATTTGGGAGATGTTTACTATTACAGGAACAAAAGTTTCTGTCAACATGACCTAATATGCTTTGTTAGGCCGCTGGCCGTCACACATTTTTTTATTTGATAATTTTTTTCTGTAACAGATCATTGTATGAAGTTCATATTTGGCATGGATCTTAACTACATCAATGATAATTTCCAGGAAACAAATTTATTTTTTATTTATTTATTTATTTATACACGGCAACGCCATTTTACAAAGAGAATGAACATAATCATTACATTTATATGCAACATAATATGACACTACAGGATAGTGGCATAGTGGATAAATATACATATTATTTTCATATGTATATTTTCAAAATGGAGATCATTTTAGACTTTAAAACTGAAATATCTCAAAACTGGTAAATTTCATCATCATTTTAAAAGAGACAAAAAAGTTGATGAATTAAATTATCGTGACAAATTCCAGACACTTCATTAGTGGGATTTGTCACGTGGCAGGCAAAAATGTAAACAAACCTCATTGCGGTAAATGCGGTGGATGCTTATGAACGGGCTGAATGATCCGTTACTGAAATAAAAATCATTATGAAGTGTAAAAGACAAAATCGTGGCTAGCTTGCTTTAAGAAAACATTTTAGGACTTATTTTTTAAGGATTTTTTTTTTCTTTTAGGCTCTAAAATAACACCTCGATCTTACAAATCTGTTAGGTAGGTCAAGAGAAAGCAACAGACAATACCCTTATAGAATTAAGAAGAAAGATTTGTATATGCGCTTACATATTTTTTTTATAAAATATTTAAGAAAAAAATCATACAAATTAGATAATCCCGTTCAAGATATTCATTTCCGTAATTTGGTAGTTATTGAACAATATGTTTAAAAAAATTACTTAAATTTGGTTAGTTTGTTCCAAGTTCCAAGTAAGTTAAAGTGAAAACAGTACAGTTTTACATGCAGTAAAACAGCAATTAACGGTAGTTTGTTTGTTGAAGATATAATGAACGAATTAAATGAATAAAATACATTATTTTTTAAATATACCAATAATAATTTGACCTTTTTTGCACATTTTAATAAATTTAAATTAATTCAAAGTTTACATCAAATAAAAAAAAATAAAAAATTCTAGTTTTTACATTATTTTGTGTTACATTCGAATTAAAAACTTTTGTGGTAACGTTTTGTCACAATTTCTTTGCTTTAATTAACAGTTCAGCGTATTGGTTCAATTAATACAGCTGGTGTTCTCTTGGACGAATCACAAACTACGAAATATTGCATCTTGCAGCGAGGAAGAAGAAGAAAATTACAAGGTCGGAGGAACGGCGGTTCGGCGGTTGGGCGTTGCGTTCATGCGTTGGGAGGTTATGTGTCGTCTGTCAAATTAATATTGCAATCACCGGCGTCGATGACAGTCTGTTTCTGTTACCTTATTTTGTTATCTTCGAGTTTTAACGTTTAAAAAGTTAGTTTTGATGTTGTATACAGTTCTTATAATATCCAAAGTATCTGTAGACAAAAGAAAGTTGCTTGTAGTGTTTTTTTCGTTTTGGCTACACATTTGATGCCAGGATTTTCCATGTTCAGGTGAGTATCAATAAAATACGTAAAATATATGTTAGTTTAGAGAGTGAAGTTTATCATATCCTTGATTCTCACAGTAATTCTTTATGAACATCAGCAAGTAAAACTAATAAAGACTTTGAGGTTAGTTTTTAGTAGGCCTACAAACTTCTTCAGAGAACACAGCTCAAAACTTGCTTAGGTTATATTGTAGGCTAGTCCTATGTTTAGATAGATACATTCTGAATTCATGGTACGACTGGTTTTCTTTGAGTTAATGTACATAGCCTTAGTTACATAGCCTTAGGAAGGCTAGATAAAGACCCTCTCTTGAATAACTAAATAACTCTTGAATAAACTCTTGAGTCCAATGCCTAGTTCAAATAGAAAGTGGTTCATCCGCCCTAAACATTTAAACCGGTCGATTTAACCATCAGCCTTAATTATCTGGGAATCGAGAGACTTTTGGACGTACAGTTTCACAACTGGGCTACGTTACTAAGTTATCGAATGAAAATATCGATCAATCAGATCGATATCGTAATTTGCTCTAATCCTAATCTAACTATCATAACATAACATAACATAAACTAATCTCCATTAATATAAGGTACCAACCTATGTCCTGGAAAGTTAAAATGTGAGAGTAGGCCTAGACCACACATAAGTACGATAACTTATACATTGGAAACTGTTTTTGTTATATGTTATTTTGTCAAAATTAGGCCTGAGTTGTCATTATCATTATTAGGGTTTAGATTTTGATGCGATAATTGTAGGCTTATAGAGCCTATGTCAGGTTATTCTTGTTTTTAAATGTGAATATTAAAATAAAAAGCTAAACAAAACAGGGGTAGTTAGTTACAGCGATTGGCTTTGTTATTTAGGTCTAGATTGAATCAATAGTTAATACAAAAGATATGTCAATCGGATCGATGGATATTTTCATTCGATAGTATCGTAGCCCAGTTATGAAACTACACTCGAAATAATTAAGGAAAAATACCCAAATTCTGAGATCCTACCAAATATCGTAATTTTTTCACCAATAATAAGAAAACCGGCATTCATAGACGTCCATTTCATCATTTATAACCTAAATTCGATGTTTTGAGATTAATTTTGAACGAATCAGGCAGTCTGAACAAAAGGTACCTTATTATTGTGGATTATGATGAAATGGTATTCATAATTTAGGTTACTCCGATACCCCAATATCGGTTTAACCTATTAAATCGTTGTAATTGTACCCCAACACTTTTATCAATGGATTTATTATTGGGGAGATAATAAAATATGGTAGTTTAGAGGTTAGCGTATTCTGGGACAGGCGTTTTTTCAGTTATTTTTTTGGATGTCATTTAACATTCATTGCCTCTGAAACTAAGAGTCACGGATTTTAGCAGCACAATCACGGACATTTGGTCACTTGAGTCACGTACTTACGTCAGAATGGCAAAACAATGTAACGGCATTATTTAGGGCGATAGTTAAATTAATTTCACGTAATGTTACAAACAAAAACCATGGATTTGCCACGAATTTAATAGCAAAAAACTAGTAGACCCTAATATGATATAAATTTGTGAAGTAGCCTATTATTTATTTTTTCATGTAGCCTACAGAAAAAGAGATGGGCTTCCCTTAAGGTCTCGGTATTTGGGTGATTTAGCCTACCTTAAACGTCTTTGAACACTACTCGATATATTTACACTTACACTGTAACTATATAACTTACAAGATGGTAAGTATATATGAAAGTAGTTTTTGTTAAATGGGTATTAACATATTTTAATTGTAATGTTTCAGAAAAAAGAACTTGTATCACATGCAGAAACCAGCAACTTTTAAAATGTGCAAGAAGCACCTATCTCAGAAGCGCATTATCTCAGAAGAGATTTGTAATAAATTTAGTCTCAAGGGCCAGAGGCGCAAGGATCAAAATGACAGAAAACTTTTATTTTTGAACACTAATGCATAAACATTATTAAGAAGTAAGTATGGCAAGTGTTTGCAAATAAAATTTTTACTAACAACTCAGGACAGCTTTTAAATACAAAGCTGTAAATTAAATTTCAAAGTAGTACTCATGCGATACCTAACTAAGCCCTTGACCATGTTCCTATTTAGGTTTTCTCTAGAAGTTTATTCAAATTCAATACAGTAGAACCTCGATAGTTCGACACTTTGTGGACTTAGAGAGTGTCGAACTATCGAAATGTCGAACTATAGGGAGTATATGGGAAATTTTAACACTGGGAGTATAAAAATCATAATTTGAATTTAGGAAACACTAAATTTTAGTGAAACCATAACCTAATTGAACTTTAACATAAACAACATTCAAATCATTCGCTAATTTGTTTACATTTTCAACTTTGTTTGGCTCCAACATGGACACTATCGGTCATTATTAACATGTTAAGTTGTCATGGACCATGTCGAACTATCAGGAGTGTCGAACTATCGAGGTTCTACTGTATAAGTTAAATATATATTATTTATATTGTTAAATAGGATGGTAAAAAGTCTGGAAACGATATAATATCTTATAAAGTATTTGAGTAATAAAACTAAAATTTTTGCAAAATTGTTTTTGAATACTGTAGGCCAATGAAGTTTTTACTCAAGGCTTCCTTAATAGGGAAATCCCTAGTTAAAGTTGTGAGGGAAACTGCATTGAATCAGAATCAGAATCATTTTATTGTAATTTTCTTTGCAGATTGGACAAAGTCAATAAATAGATAGATAAAACATGTTGTTTAACCCAATACATTAAACATATTAATAATACAGATATACGAGCACAGTCTGTACATTCATAACCACAAAAAAGTAACTTTGGTCTACGTCACATGATACCTAATTTCAAAAAGCTTTTCATTAAGTAATAAATTTTAATTTTTGATTTGGCTCAAATGTTTATGAAGAAAATTAAAAAAAAAATGTTTAGTATATTACAGTAGACTCCCTCTTAACCGGCCACCTCGGGACCAGACCGCGGCTGGATAATGAATTCTGTTAAATTAATGTACGGTACATTGAAAAACGCCAACCTACAATTGTAAATGACCTAAATGCAATTAATTTTGACTTGAAAAACAACTCTATATATATTACTGTATACAATTTATAGCTAATATCCATGAAACTCATGACTAAACAAAGTTAATAATAATTGTTTTATTTTATTTTATTGTATAGTCTATTGGATAGCACGTCCATATGCACTCCCTTCTGGTGGCATTCACTTCTGTCCAGGACAGTACATTTTAATTGGTCTGAGAACATCAATATGATTAACATCAAAAGTTGTACAGATAAAAAACAACGTTTCCGACAAAACACAACCGGTTAAAGCGATGTTGATATAAAAAATGGCCGGTTAAAAAGATGTTTTTTTTTTGTGTCAGGTTAGGCCGGTTAAGAGGGAGTCTACTGTATTCTTATAGAAAACCAATAAACCCTGCAATTTCAAGCTTGAAATATTTGGTACGTACGTTCACTATAGGAAGGGTATAACTTTCATTTCCATACAAAACCCATGTGGCGGCAAATCTACATACTCACTCCCATGGTGTTTATGGAGAAAATATAAAAATAACAAATAGGCTATATCAAATTTGGTATGTACATTCACTCAAGGTTTAATTTATACTTGCTTATAAAAATCCATATTGGCACAAACATACACGTACCACCATGGTGTTTATGGAGAAATAAAAAACGATTTATGCCAAATTTCCGTTGAAAATTCATTGAGTACGCAGGTATGCTGCGAGGTATTATTCCTATTTCTGTGGGACAGGACATAGCCCCAGGTCGCCATCATACTCATGTAAGGTTTTCTTAGAGTTTTTTATTTGAGATGTTTATATGATCACAACATATGGCAAAACAATGTTTCTTTATAATTAATTCCATAAACAGCTGTTCTCATTTTTAGTATCGAGGACACAAAAAGTCTAACAAATGCTCCTTTTACTAAACAGGAACTCACCAAACGGTGTACCCAGTGCTTCCTATTCTTTATAGTTATATAGGATATAATTATAAACTAAGAATGCAAAGACTACAGTTCTCTTTTATATTCCTCCATTATTTACCTGAGAACTGATCGATATTTCGATAGCATAACTATACGGAAATTCAAAAAAAATCCACATGACTATTATGGCAATTCATAAACATATGTTGCTTAAATTCAAGTCAACGTCAAACTAAGGCTACGTGTGAACTGAATATTTGCAGCACAGCCGCGTCGACGCAGCGTGCACGCAGAGTGTTTTGACGCTCGTGTGAACCGGGCCTTATAGACTTGAATGAGCTGAACCTGACGGCAGTGAACTATCCAAGGCTGACGGCGAGTGAGGCACAAAATTACTGAGATGGCATTGTAAAGTATGCCGGGTAACAGCTATTAGTTTAATATAGAAATATCTTTCCTTTTGACAAAAAAGTTAATTATTAAATGAATTTTTTAGCATTTTCACTGTTTTGACTACGCCTACATAAAGGAAAATCTACATCTTTTTTTTACATAACTGATACCTATTATTGTTTTACTTAAATAAATAATTGTTTTCTAGGGGAACGAGTCTGCCTAATGTACTAAACTCATTTACTGATGAAGTTGAAGATTGTCAAGAAAAATATTGTCAAAAAAATTTATTGAAGATTGTCAACATAATTTACGGATTAAAGTTACCACTAAACTAAGTACAGTGCCTAACATTTTGGGGTATACAGGGTACCTGTAAAGTAAGTTTGATAAAATGTCAGCACCAGGTGGGAAAACTTGGATTGTTGTGAAATATACTGGAATTTCATGGACAACTGGCTAATAATAATAATATAATATTTTTGTCATACTCGACTTACTTGAATTTTATTGTTTATTTGTATGTTGAATGTTTTAAGGGCAGTTTATTACTTTAACTTATGTTTTTATAGTTTTTCTTTGTCATACTTGAATTTTATTGTTTATTTGTATGTTTAATGTTAAGGACAGTAGACTTTAACATGTGAATTCATAGTTTAATTTAACTTTTGGTAAACTAAAACTTAGGCATATATACAGGTTGTTTGTTAAGTATGTCACAAAACTTAAGTATGTCTAATCCACTGAATATATTTCACAAACCTTTATCTCATTAGACGTAAACAAATACTATTGCTGAATGCGCAAAACAATTACACGAGGATGACTCAGCCGGCCGGTAGAACAGATGTTTCGAGATCAATGATGCCAACCCACAAAACAGAAATTTACCAAAAGAAATAAAAAAGATATAATAACAATAATACTTATTAATGGCCTAAGGTAACTATAGGCAGCCAAGAAGCAATTAAAATACCTAACGTTTTAATGTTTTGACATATATGTACGTCAAACGCTCAGATTGACTTGCGTATATATATGGCAAACACCTGCAAGTGATGAGCGTCAATGGCGTATATATACGTCAAATGCTCGGAAAAGGTTAAAAAATATTAAAAATTTTAAACGTAACAAAATTTTATGACACAAAAACTACAAATTTCTAATCTAAATAATGACTTAAGTTTGTAAAGATCGAACAACAAATAATGGAGTTTTTAGGATATGCGGTTTTTAATATTTGCATTGTCCGAGATCTTAAAAATACAAGGAAAACCTCTTTTTATCCATTTAAAATATGAACTTCCTTCAACAATCTGTCACCGAGTTAAAATTTTACTCATTAAGTATGCAGAAAACAATATTGTGAACATCTGGGTAAATATGCATTTAAGGATATACTTTTAAGTGAAATTTGTCGCTATTCTGACACAACTTTAGTGACATACTTTACAAACCATGTTTATAATTTTAAAATGTTAACTGTTTTAAAGTATAAAATATAATTTTATGCCTTACTTTAGGGTATAATATGTGAAGTTAAAGAGATATGTTAAGACATGTTTAACCTTTTTAGAAAATACAGTTATTATTTTGTATATTTGGGATTAATTTTAATTTCCTTTTGAAATTACCTTTTAAGGTGGTATTGCATATATTTAATGTATTTTATATCCATCAAATAATTATTAAAAACATTATTTCTCACATTAAATACATATCAAATATATTAGAAGTGAATATTTATTATTTATTAAAATTCTTTTAAATATATATTTTACCAGGAAAAGTGTTTCACAAGAATATATTTAAAAACAAATCAATACATTCTGAATACATTTAATTATGTTATTTTAACTTATTTTATATATTTAAAATAACTATTAGACATATTTTTTCACCCCAAAAAATACATTTAAAATACATTATAAATATGTATAATTTTCCTAATAAATTTCTTTTCAATATATAGTTTAACAGGCAATTTGTTTCACGAGAATATATTTAATATAAGCTAAATACATTCCGTATACATTTAAATATGTTATTTTAACTTATTTTATATCTTTGAAATAATTATTAAATATAATATTTCACACTCTAAATACATATAAAATATATTATAAAATAAGTATTTATTACTTATTAAATTTATTTTAGATATATATTTTACCAGGCTTTTTGTTTCACGAGAATATATTTAATACATATTAAAATTTTATCCCATATATTTCAAATACTAATTTTGATATATATTTTATATATATCTGTGCTACTAGGGGGAACAAATTTTACCTTGCCGTCAGAATCAAAAACTCGTTTTTTCAAACGGCAAACAGTTGACACGTAGAAAGATTGGCTTAAATCGTAAAGAATATCTTGTTCTGGAATTGAAGGATCAACATCCCTAACAAGACCCTGTCTCTGGACCTGATACAAGGGTATGTATGCATTGACATTGTTTTCTGTCGCAAAACGTGAATCTAAAAACCTGTTGGCATTCTCAGCGCTGTCAAAGGTACATTTTAAACGATTTCTACCTACCTTTTTTAGTTCCACAATTCCTCTTACCTTATATGCTGCAAGTTTCCGACCTAGAGACATAGGATGGATGTTGCCAATGTTGCCTTGTTTACTAGAACTGTCGAGAAATATTACATAAGGAGCGGGATCGCTGTTAAGGAAACGTGTAAGTCTTTGAGAATTTTCGTTGTTCAAACTAGGGACATTCCTCCTTTCATCAGATTCTGTATCAAAAGTATTCTGCGTTTTTTCAGATGGTTGATCTTCATGTAGGTTCACGTCGTCATGGTGTACATTGTCCACTATAGTGTCATCTCCCTCGGCCCTTTGATCAGAGGGAGTCGGCGAGGTATCCATTTCTTTGTCTTCGCTAAGCAAATCCCCATTTCTCACAATATCATTAGTATTTTCGGTAAGCTTGTCATTTCTCGCCAAATAATCGTGATCATATACATGAGGAAGGGAGCCTTTTGAAGAAAGTAACCTATTATCACTACCTTTTTTCATCTTTTTCAAAGAAACACTTTTGGTTTTTCCATTACCAGAATAACGTTTAAGATTAACACTGTCTTCATTATTTTGGGGTAAAAAACGTTTATTGTTATTAAGTCCAGGGCTAATCGGGCCCATTGGAGGTTAAGTAAACAAGGAACGACACAATGAATTAAAATGGAACACAAACAATAAACAAATAACTTTTGTATGCGTTTATCAACAAATATAACAAACTACTGAAAAAACAAACGAAAAAACAATAAAAACACACGTTTTTGTGCTTTTAAAACTGTGGATAAATCACCTAAAAAGTCACGATGTCAACACGTCATTTTTTATACTAATTTAAAACAAAATTATGTTTGATATGGAGTTTAATATAAAAACAAAACAGTTGCTGTAAACAACTGACTCAACTGTCATATCACCAACCACGTGCTCCAGTATCAAACATGTGGTTTTTCCATTGTAGCCAGTAACTGAATTACTGTATGATACTAGTTTATCAGTTATTAAATAGTACATTATACTGTTGATTATGACTATTTAAACTAAGTTTACGTTAAACTGTTCGGAAAAACCGGCCCTAAATGTAACATTTTTAGCAAATAAATGGGATAGTCCAGATTAAATTATTGCTGGTTTCGAGCAAAACCTTTACTAGTATTTTAAATCACATGAAAAATTTAAGGCAATTATACTATTTTGATTACACTTTGGTATTAGGTTTCTTAGGTTATTTCTGTCATCACACTCTTAAGCATCTCATAATGTTTGTCAGCAAACTAGAGTTGGTACAGGAGGCATGCAGGATTCTGCGTTTTGAGAGTAGAATGCGGTTGAGACATTCGCTACGAGATGTGTTATTCCGATGGCCTTGTCAGACCAGTTGCAGCAGGAACTGGCATCGTTACCAGTCACCATTACATCACCAGGCCTTGGGTCCGGTATAAAGATAAACAAACATCGTAGTATACCAGGTGAGACTACCCAGACCGTACAATTAAATACTTACTAGAGGTAGCCCCCTGGTCGAAATTCAACAAAAGTTTCAGTTGCTGTAAACCGTCTGGACCCAATTTTAGGCCTGTTACGCACTTAAGTCGCACATCTACTATACGCGGCGGCACGCTGCACGAGACTGCTACATCACGTGAAAACCGACCAATGCTTTTAAATGGAAACTTACACACTACATTAGCGCCATCCCTGCCACGCCTCAGCTACTGTAGTGTGTAACCTAACCTCCCATTTAAAAGCATTGTTTATTGATTGGTTTTCGCGTGTGGTGTAGCAGTCGCAAGCAGCGTGCCGACGCGTAGCAGATACGCGCCACTTCAATGAGTAACAGGTCTTTGGTTTTTTCTTTCTTTAATTTGGCCAAAGGCTAACAAAAACCATGACAAGCCACACTTAACTTACAGGAACTTACAAATAATAATATAGAATCAAAACTGGCACGAAAAAAACAATTATAGAAAGTCACAAATTAATATCTTTTTCTATTATTGCTTCTGGAATTTCGATATTGTTCAATGATATGCTCGAACGTTCGCGGCGTACACAGAAAATCAACAAATTGACATTTCAAACGAACAATTGCTGACCATATGATTTATATTAGAAATAAATACCAACAAACAAACAAATGTCCGATAGAACACTGTTCGGCAAACATGTTCAACCAGTGCTGACGCGGTGGTCAGGTCCTCCCCGCAGTCACACAAACGATCATCAATTATTTTAAACCTGGCTTTTAATGATAGCGGCAGCTATATAGTATGATTCAAGCTTCAAAAATATTATATAACTGAAAAATCTGGTCTTCCTGATCTGCATTCGATGTTACAATAGCTGTTCCTACAATGATTCAATCAAGCACCCTTCTTCCATAAGATTAATATTGGAACTTTAAAAGCCTGTATAAGGCTGGGGAATGTTTCTTTTCAAGATTTGGCGGAAACAACTACAGACACCAAGCCCTATCAATGACACCTAGAAGTTGAAAATCGGTCTATAAAAAGTTCCAATTACATAAAAACCATTTAGCGTATTAAATATCTTTACATTACTGTACGTTGTTCGGAATAGTAATTTAATTTGGACTATCACATGGCATATTGCTAAAAATGTAACATTTATTGGTTGTCTATTACAGTTATAAATCAAATACACCAGACTAATTGAATATTATGTGATTTTCGGTTATCATCCAAAACTACTCTTATGAAAATGACGACATTAAGTAGCAGTAGTGATTGTGATTTATTGGATTCTTGGCAGTGGGAGGAAGGGTAAAAATGGGGGAATTGAAATATGCGTTTTGACCGCACATTTATTTTGAATGGGGTATAACAGATTTTTAAAATGTCCAACCATATCCCGTCATTCTAATAGGAAATTTTCAAATTTCAATCATTTATAGCGCTATTATTTTAAGACCGATTCTCATTTTTCAAATCCTTTCAAAGTATAGTATAAGAATTACTGTGTAGCTAAAACGAAAAACTGAACATAACAATATAATAATTATTGGGATAGGCTATTTATTTTCATACTTTTGTTATATATTTAAACTATATTTCAGAGTTAGCTACTGAACGTCAGAGTAACATCACAACCTTTATAACGAACTAGAATTTGTTTATACAGGGAGCGGCAGAAATACCTGACGGTTTTCTTATGGCTACAGTCTGAAAGTCGCGTCTCAGAGGGTTGAGGGGAGGAGCTCGTTCTGAAATTCACAAATCCACATTTCAATTTCCGTGGAGCAATAATCCAGTGAACATCGTGCGATCATCTTTTATACAAATTTTAAAAGTGGCAGTTCTGTCGTTGCCAAGTAACGGCATTATCGTAGCCATTAAAATGTGCGTCGTAGAGAGGATTAGTTAATTACTATCACAGAATAATTTTATGGCTAAACAATTTCAAGACAACTGTTTTAACTTATTTTATTTAACTTTTTGAAATTTGTTAAAAGTAGTGCAAATCATACACCTATAAAATAGTACAAAGTTCACCTCCCGCGGTTTGATCGGACCTTCTCAGAGCAGCAGCTTGCCTTCGTGCTGAACGCTGCAAGCTGGCTAGCAGGGGATTGCCTCACTCTCGTTCAAATTGGTGTGGATTTCTGGCTGACATTGGGCGTCCTTTGGACTTTCCTTTCGGAAATTAAAAAAAATGCCTCAAAGTCATGCTAATCTTTAAACAGTTTGCAGAACGAATGATGGATTGCTACAAATCAAACAGGACAATGCCGGCTATTTATCACTGGTCTTGCCAAGGAAAGTTGCTTATTCACTCTACAACTTGGCTGTGGCTGACCTTGGACATCATTTGCACTCTTGTTGTAAAGTTGGTACAGTTTAAATTGTTTACCCGTAAAATTATTATATCACGGAAATTAATAAATCCTTTATTGTGACGCACAGCCGAATGACTGCGAAAATGCCGTTGCTTGGCAACGACAAAATCGCCACTTTTAAAATTTGTCTCAAGAAGAACGCACTACTATGCTCACTGGATTATTGCTCCACTGCAATTGAAATGTGGTTTAGTGAAATTGAGACCGAGCTCCTCCCCACAACCCTCCGCCACGCGACTTCCAGAATGTAGCCATACGAAAACCGTCAGGTACAGTATTTGTGTTGCTCCCTGTATAAACAACACTAGTTCGTCGGTAAAGGGTTGTTACTCTATAACGTTCTATTCCTAATTGTGAATTATAGTTTTAAAAAAATTTAGTAAAAGTATCAAAACGAATAGCCTGTCCCTATGTTCTGTTAGTAAATTGTAGTTTTTGTTAGTTTCAATTATTGTTTTATATTATACTTCAAGGGGTTGAATTAAAGAGCCTGATTCGAATTTTAGTGGTTGTATATGGATTTACTTGTGTGTCTTTGTTAAGTACATCATTGGTATGTGTCTTATTTTATTTTTGATAAACAAATTAAATTTAGGGTTGCCTATGGTTTTATCCCCATGCCTAGCATAGGCACAGAATAAAAGCCTACTCCTAGCAAAATATACATGAAATAAAGCAACGATAAGAACATAATTAGGCTACAGAACTTTTATTGCTACGAAACAGCAATAAAAAAGTTATATCATGGCTATTGTATAAACAGCTATTGTGTTTGTAGTTGGTTAGGTGGTTAATTGGTTCCGTCTTTAAGACGGGAAGTGAGCAAACAGAGGCCTTGGAATATAAAGCTACTCGATCTTTAAAATGTTAACATTATTTATAAAAACTGCTTCAATTCAGTGCGTTACAGTTAGCATGCTCAAAATAATACGAGTACATAATAATACATAATAATACTCGTAGTAGTAACAAAGATAGGCTCCTATACCGTATAATATATTAGTCCCTTGATTAGGCTGGTTTATTTTACAAACATAAAAATATTTGTCTACTTGTTAGAATGTAAGATTAATACCGTGGTATTATACTTGGTGCTTGTTGGAAACATAAACTTATATAAAAGTGTGGCCAAAATTAAGGCATAACAAATAATTTAATTTGCAGGGGTTTTCCCTAGTTTTAATTTAAGCATTACAAAAATGATAGTTTTGGCACTTAAACGTAGGGTAATAATGAATGTTGAGGCTTAGCTAGATATTATTAGAGACCACAAATTAGGAGTAGGAGCTGCAGGAAGTCAGTCACCTTTAGACTTAGATAACTTTCATCGGCGAACGCTGTAGCGTGATTGGTCGACCGCGGGGTGACGTCATGTCAGGCCGGGGCGAGCTCTGGTGGAGGCGGCAGTAACTGTCCGGAGGCCAGCGAGCGAGGTGACTTCTTATCTGTAAGTCCTGTTACCTACTATCGATCTTATAGGTCATTTAATAAATACTGATTGATTCATTCATGTTCATTAGTGCCTTCAAATGTCATAGAAAATCTCAAAGTCTGTTGCTTGATAAAACATATTGTGAATACTTGGTAAAACTTAGAGCTCTGCAAGTAATTTGTTCATGTATAATTTTCATACGTGTTTCATCAATTTGTGCAAATGTTTATAGTATTTTCTTAAAACTAAAATACCTAAGCCAAAATATAAATGGTGTTAATTGCCTTCAATTGTCTCCTAACACATTTTCACCTTTATATTTAAGCTTATTACCTGCTAACATTTGTTGTCACTCTTACACGTTATTCTAAATGACAGATTGGCTTAATGCAATAAATTATTTTTTTCCGCTTATAACGATGATTATGTGCAATGGGTAAAACTAATAATGTTGCAATCAAATAATCTAACCGTTGTTATTTTTCACAGCTCTATCACGTTAAAATTGCAGGTTTTATCAATCTTAGAAATTGTATTATTATATTTTAAATACATAAATAATGTTACAAGATTTAATTTCTTATTGCATGTAAAATGAAAATTCGCGTTTGAAATAAATAACAAGTGAAAACAAAATACACCCGATGACAAATCAACCCAGCGCTATTCCGTAGCTGTACGTGTTTTGAACTCTAGCCAAGCCTTCACTTTACAGAAGACCACCAGTCACCAGTTAATGTCCAAGGACGATAGAGTCCGACAGTCTTGTTATACATCCTGTGGCCCTGTGGCTGATCACAATGACCTGTGTTTTGTGTTTTGACAACAACAATGGCTCAAATTTAGCCAATTCAATATTTTAATTCCAAAACAGAATAAGCATAAGTTTATAGAGTTTTACAGTTTACCACAAGATTTTTCATTCATACAGTTTTATTACCCATACATTAAATATAGACTTAATTAATTTACATAATGGTGTTTATTTAGGTGTTGATGAAAATATAGCAATGCTTTTGTTGATATAAATCATAATAAATTTTGACTTATAACTTGACCTTATACTTTCGTACAGTAAGAAGTTTGTACTTCGTTCTTAGGTTTTAATAGTACTGAAACCCGTTTTTTGTCACGTATGGGTTATATTATTATTAAGAAGTACCTAATTTCTTATTATAAACCAGAATTAGTTGCATATTAATAGTTTTGATTAAGACATCACTGCCATGTTATTTACAGTTTCATAGTGAACTTTAATACGATATTTTATTTTTTTGTGCTCATGATAAATCAAAATGTTTATTGTTGGCTGAGCTGAAGGACAGGAGCCTTGAAGGTTGTTTGCCTTCACGTAAAGAAAAAAATCTCTAGAAAATAGTTTTACAGTGTTTTAAACACATCATGTAATCCACATTTAAAAGAGTTACAAAAAACAAGAGATTAAATACTGTTGTGACACTCATATAGAAAAATTGATGAGGGACATTTTCAGGGATATATTTCCGAATAGGCGGACTAGGCGCGCGCCTAGGGCGGCAAAATTTAGGGGGCGGCAAAATTTGGAAAAGAAATAATTTTAAAATTGGAGTTTTAGTCCAATGTAATTTAAAAGTTGGTTAGTTAGATCGTAGTTTAAATGTAATTTAAAAGTATGTTGCATGCCTTCTTTGGTAATAATAAAAAAAATGTTTAGCAAATAATTTTGAGAAGGACAGTTCGGCTGTTTAAAATACTTTCATTCGGTCTACGTGAGCTCGAATGCCGCCTCGCGGCCGCGGCCATAGCGCTAGGCGAGTTTTATGGATGCAGAGGTTTACGGGAATCATGTTTTAAAATTAAATCATTAAGATAAAGATCGACTCTTAACTTTTTCTAAAAGTAGAAAGAAGGATCTCGTGTTCTTTGGTTTTAGAATTTTTAAATAAAATTTATAATTTCTGTCATGTCTAAAATCAATTGTTTTTCTCGATGCAAATGCAAGGGCTTTTTTATTAGAATCCTGTTATCTTCTTCTAAATGCAGCATATAGCTATAACTAAGCTGTCCACTAAAGAAGAATTACGGTGCTAAATTTCTTTGGTTACACTTATATAATCTCACTTTGGTAGTTTCATTAAAACTAATGGAAAACTCCAGTAAAAAAAATCTAGAAAACAGGTGATTTTAGATAGTTATAGCTGAAATTATAAATTTTATTAAAAAATTCTAAAACTAGAAAAGACGAGATCCGTCTTTATACTTTTAGAAAAAGTTAAGAGTCAATCTCTATCATAATTAGTTAATTTTAAAACACGATTCCCGTAAACCTATGCAGCCAACAAACTCGCTTAGCGCTACGGCCGCGAGGCGGCAGTCGGTGACATCACGTACTTCGGGCTCAGGTAGACCGGAGCCTTAAAAACTATCAAACTAAAGTCAATCATTTATTCACTACACTGCTGTACTGAGTTTTCCGTGCCGCCCTTTTCCTATTGGTCTGGCGAACGTAATGTCGTGTCGTTACTCGCTGCACAGAAAAAGGAAACAAAATCGTTTCCTTTTACTGCGGTCGCGGGCGTGGGCTTTCGCTACACCTTCCCGTGTTTACCTCGTACGCCACTTTCCTTTGCTTACTTCGTTGGCAGTGGCAGCGTCAGGCCCCAATGCCAATTGCCAATGTAAACATTGGGGTTTGTAGTAGGTAGCCTATATTTCAATTGTGTTTTATACCAACTTGTAACGCATAATTGTGAGTTAAAGTGTTTAATTTAAATAGTTGTCTCCAAGTATGAATTTATAGTAATACTCAATGGACTTAACTACAGTTATTGATTCATTTGCCAGATTAAAATTAAGGAGAAAAGTGTGAAGTAACTCCAACTAAACCACATTTCATATTATTATTTTAAGTGAAATTACTTACTTTTTTCGTTTTTATTAATTTAGTTTCTTGTAAATAAACCCGTTTTGTAAATACAAATATTTTATTTTTCAAAGACATCTTATCTTCACACGTCTATCCAGTGTATTTTATGTTCAATAACAATAGTTAAGAGTTAAAAGCCCTTGTATATGGACATTTCCATGTACCGTTTTCGCGCTGTAAAACGCGATTATGACTTCTGATTGGTTACAACAATGTTGCGCATTCCAGCATGTATCCAATGAGACTCACTTTTTGAATGAAAACGGCGCAATAAATACACTCTTAAAAATGCTCAAAATGTAGTATGTTTGTTGGTAGCAATTACTTATTACTTTTCTACAAATCAGCTGACACGGCATGTGAGGTCGGGGAGTGCGCTGACAAGTTTGTGGTGGGGGGGGGGGGGGGCGGCGGAAAACTTCGCTGCCTAGAGGCGGCAAATACTTAAATACGTCCCTGGACATTTTCTGTGATGCAGAGATATAGTTCAACTTTCGTAATTAATTGATTTATATTAGGCTGTAGTTGATTCGTTTCATCAAAGGTTTTGTTCATAATCTTTATCAATAAACAAGATATTTACATTTTCATGAATAATTTTGATTTTTTTCAAGAACATAAGTTTAACGTACCTTGAATTTGTTTGCCTTTTTCTTATACATACTTATATATTTTGTATACTTTATGCTGCCAACAAAAATATGAAATAAATTTTGTGAAATTTTGTTTTGAAATTCCTTCTTTCATAAAGACTTTCTAATAAATTATTTGAAGTTATGGGCAATGTTTGATTTAAAACTATTTGTCTGTAAAAAAGTAGCCTAATACATTAACATTATGAATATGGCACATCAACTTGTGTCGTTATAACTAAATTAAAACATTTTATTTTTTTTTATTTTGAAATTATTTCTATGTAGAATAGCTGTTATGAAAAAACTACTGTCTGACCTATTTACAAAGAAATTATATAAAAAAATGGCGTTCAGATGTAGAAAAGGTCTCATTGTCCTGAGTAAATAAAGACTTTGTCATCAAAATGCTTTTAAAGGGTTGAAAAAACTCCGGTACGGCACCTACATTACAATTCTACCAATTCCAGGCAAATTCTACTAATTTCAAAAGTTGCTCAATCATGTGTAGGTAGGCTCTGGATCTAGTTCCACATAATTTAAATATCCTGAAGATGAAGTAGGCCTATGCCCTAGGTGCGCAGGCGCAGACAACAACAAAGAGAACCGGTTGTCCTTGAGTGATGTAGGTTGGATGTGGCTCTCTAGCTCAAAGAGGCGTTATCATTCGATCCAGTACAGTACATCACTCCGCTACTCCGACCACCACAACCAAATTGACCTTTGACTTTCAGATAGCAATTATCTGAGACCTACAAACAAACTGCTTACATTTTAAACGATAACAACATTTTATTTCACTTGAAATAAAAGTCTTTGATGTAAAATTAAGTTGAAAATTTATTTCAAGTGTATGACACTCACTGTATTCTGTTCAGATTCAAAATTATAAAAATTTAGGAGATCTTTGGAAAAAGGCTGGGTAGTTTTGAGAAAAACGACTGAAAATAATGAAAGTGTTTAATTTGTAGTCCCATTTTTACTTATTAGAGTTTTTGCACATACGGTAATGGTAAATGAATACGGTAAACGCTAAACGCTATTTCATTTATGGTTGAGTTACCTCTTTACACTGCTCTAAGTTTTTTAAAAGTTGTTGAAAAGTGATCAGCGGTAATTGTTATTCGTTATCTATGCGGTTCCATCACCCTGAACTGCAAATTATTCATAAATTTAACAATATAAAAATAGCGTTTAGCGTTTACCGTAAGATTTACTGTATGTTGCAAAAACTCTCTATTCTTTCCAACAAATATTAAAATGTTTATATAATGTTGCCAAACCAAATACCAACTTTTTTAGCCACAAAAATCATTATAATTTGCCTTTTACCAGAAGCGTGCGTTAAAACAAAAAGTCAACATTTAACGTATTTATTCACCCTTATTCACATTTCCTTTTCACAAATTCTTAAAATAAGCCCTTCTTTCATCTTTTCAATGTTTGTCAATGTTCTTTAGATCTTCTATAATACTGATCACAAAAGCAATGTTTTTACTTTCATCAGATGTAATTTAAACTACAACATTAAAATTATTTAGAATAGTTTTAAAGTAACATTAAAATACAATACTTATTACTCCCTTTACAGTAGTCTTAACTCTATTCGAAAAGACTCCTCTTACAGTGGGGCGAAATTTAGTGACAACTTACCAGATGAGCTCAAAACCATCAACGCATCATCAACGATACTAAACACAAGAGGAAGCGATAGGTAATCAGACGCTACTCGCCCACAGACAGTACCAACGCAATTGAAGGGTTCATGAGTCGGAGGGATTGTTCATGAAAACTGTTCTCAATGCTTGCTGTAGGCCTATTTGGTCCAAAAAATCTATTTGTATTTTTTTTGCAATTTCTAAACTTGATGTTTATAAAATTAAGTGAATAGTCTGGTATAGTGATCTCAGGATAAAAGGGAAAGAAAGCATGATTGGCAAGTTTAACTAATATAATAATACAGATTTTTAAAATTTATTTTATTTTATAATTTTTGCAAGAAATAACGTACATAAAAGCAGGGGTTTCTTAGAAATGTATTACAAATTAAAAAAAGCCAAAGATTGCAAAATATAGAAAAAAATACGAAAGAAACGAAAAAGCAGTAAACTCATGACTTAAGTTCCATAGGGGAAATTTTTATTCCCTTTTACAGAAAACAATTAAAATGTTTTTGCCTAACATTATTTAAAATACCTTTAAAGCACTGGCCTTTGGTGTTAAGAGTGGATGTAATGTCAATTTGGAAAGTAAATTAAAGTTCCTTTATCACCAAGGTTAAGTATGCATACAGGTAATCACTGATTGAGATGCTGTATTAATTTAACATGTAACATGCAAAGATCAGCAAGTTCGATCTGTGCGGGGAGACGCCCGTAATAACTATAGAAAATTGTAACAAATTAGAAATAGGCTAACAATTAAACAAAAAGTATTAAAGTTTGAGATGGATCAGATGTAGATGGTGTTAGTGATCCATTAATTTGTACACATCTTGAAGAAGTCTGGCTCTCAAGACATTGATTTAGGTAGTCCGATGTAGAAGGCCAATATTTTTCCAGGAACAAGGTTCACTAATACCCCCAGCCCAGCAGTTTTCATGCATATAACCATAGTACCCAAAGGGTATGCTTAATCTATAATATACCATACCTTAATGTCATAATCGTATGAACAATTAGATAAACTGCAAGATGTTTTACATTCCTTTTCGTATTACACACTACCATATGTTTTATACTCCTTGGGTTCATGTGTCATTTAAAGTTAGTGTTGTTTTTGTTTACATGCCAATTAAAAAAAAAAACTTTGTCAAAATTTATAATGTTTTTTAATTAATAGAAGGGATTTTAAGGTAAACTTTCAAAACTAGTTTTATTACTATAATTACAGTAGGATTTTATCATAGCTTGACCAACTATATGTTTGTGACTAAACTTTTTCCTAGCAAAAATGTTCTAAAAATAAGTTGGTCATCACTAAAGTGTCACAACTATTGTTTCTTTTAGTAAGAAATTTTCTTTAAACTCAGATTATTGAAGAATGGGATACGTTATTTATAAAAACAAATACTTTAAACAAACCAAAGGCAAAATTCAATCGCATTTATTAGGTATAAACAAAAAAGAACTACCAACTATAAACTTGGTTAAGTTGTTGATATGTGATTAAATATTATTGTTCAATGAATCCACTAAAAGAAGAAATCTGAAAAAAATAACTTCTCATTGTTTTCTCCAATAGCTGACTATTGTCGTTAGTGCCATCTTTAAATGATCTGAACACATTTAAACTGCCTGAAACTATTGTAGTATATTCTGGCTACTGATGGAGCCTGATAAAAAACATGCCAACAACCTGTCTAAAAGTGATAAACAATTTTTCATCGGTTGACATTTTTGTGTGTCAAATATAAACTAAAACCAAATTTTTACTACAAACCATGCGACTTCTCAGTGACTATGAGAAAGATGATAAGACACTTATTGTTTAATCCGATTAAAAGCAGATTTTAAAGATAAAAGGATTTTTTGAATAATTTATCCACCTCCTTTACCTCGCAGCTCAACAATTTTTCACTAATGTTTTTACAACCTTTCCTCTTAATCAGTCACCATTAAAATTTTATACATTATTAGAAAAGCTGTGACATAAAATCCCAATCCCCAATAAATAAAAACTGCTGCCATCCCCTGTGTGATCAATGTGAATTTTTGTAATGTTTGTAATAATAGCTCTACAGGGAATTACTGAAATTTTAAATCATTAAGCATCACTATAAGGTTTACCACATAAGATGACAAATAGCCAAAAACAGCTGGAATGGACGGGGGGTGGGAGGGGGTACTTTTTCAAAAACACATGAAATATGCAACTAGCATGCATAATATGTTGATATTCATGGAACAAGCTGATCACTCAATACTTTAGAGTTCTAATAGTAGGCCTAGTGCTAATTAAACTGTCATGTGGCGAAAATCAAATTAATTTAGAAGTGTGTGATGAATGTTACGCGTATTTGAGTAGTTCATGTTAAGATGTGTCTGATTGTAGATGTAATATCTTTTATATTTTCTTCAAACGTGTGTATACAATGTGATAGTCTTGTGTTGCAGTAGCAGCATGGGGCCGCTAAGCACGTTGCTGGGCCTGGCCCTGGCCGTGGTGGCAGCAGTGGGGCCCGCAACTGCCAGCAAGGTGCAGAGGATCCCTAGCCGGCCTTGCCTGCGCCACGGGTACAACGACACCATCTACGAGCACTCTGCCAAGGAGTTCTGGGGCACCCGGGACATACCACTCTCTGATTACCGTGGCAAGGTACCACTTCTGCATGATGAAAAGCAATAGTAATTTTTCAAATGAATATGTTTGTTACTACATCATGTGGGTACCAATCTTTCTCCAAAAACTAGATGCATTTCACCGGCTCCATTCCATTACCGAGGATAAAGTTGAATAGGAAATTTTGTTTGATTATGCTTACCCCCATCCAAAAGAGTTCGAAGCGACTTAGAGCCGCTACCAACACCTCAGTTTTATGAGATGTATAAAAGTTTTTATTCAAATGCCCCCTTGCTTCAAAAAGAGTTGAAGAAGATGATAAAATATTCAACTATAAAATATCTAATTATGATTTATAGTGTTTTTAAAAATTTTCAGCCTGGAGCCAACATAATGATAATAATGCATAAAAATAATGTAATACTGAAGGTGTAAGTATTGTGTGATTGACGATGGGTTGTGTTACAGGTGGTGCTGATCGCCAACGTGGCGACCTACTGAGCCTTCACCAACCATTATTTAGGTTTGAATGCACTACAAACCAAATTCAAAGATGACCTCGTTGTGCTGGGATTCCCATGCAACCAGTTTGGATTGGTGAGTTTAGGAATACTCCCTGAAGCAAATTAGTAGCATCACAGACAAAATACTCATTTACTTATATTGCTCTGAATAAAAAAAAAAACCTCTAAAATTATGAATGGTATGACGTAAGCCGATGAAGTTCCCCTCAAGACATCCTACAATGGATGTTCCCAATGGAATCTTGGAGGAAACATCATAGGCTAGGCCTGTATCTTATCTTATTTTAAAAATCGAATTCTAAGCAATTTGCCACAATCCCGACCTCTAAATGCTAAATATGTCTGAAATTGTTGAATGTTACAGTTTTAGCAATTTGGTTCCAATAAGTTTTATAGTCTGGCAGTTTTGATTTGGTTATCCTGCTTTCAAGGTTGATTTTGGAGCATTATATACTGAGACTTTTAATCAATATGCATATCAACACATAAGGTTATCTACTTTAAAGGTACATTTAAGGTTATCTACTGACTCCTCATGGGCCGACCCCTATGAGAGGTGGACATTCATTGATAACACTAAAATATACGAGTTCAATTTGTAGAGTTTTACATTTGTAGCTATATGTTAAAATTATTAAGCCGTTTCCACACTTTTCGGCACCCCTGTACATTCACTAAGGTTTCCAATAAAATTTTGGAACTCAAGTAGAAGCCCTCAAATTCGGCCGACTTGGGACTGGACACAAGCTGGAGTACCAAATGGCCAGATTGATCGGTAATAAAACAGGTTAAACAGAAACCATTTTAATGTGTGTTCCAAAAGTCATAACAGGAAAAATTTAACTACCAAAAATAGCACCCCCTGATGAATGCTTTGTTATTGGACATAACTTAACAGTTATAACTTGCTAAGCTCAGACGTTTTAATAGGGCCAAAATGATGGTTGGACAGTCAAGCGGTCACTAGCAATGAAACTGTGTTTAATACGCAATGAAACAAAAAAAATGTAGTGTAATATCGTCTGTCACAGAAGGATTTAAGAAATGGTACCGTACTGCAATAGCGACTGACAGAATCCGTCTAATGAATGTGACTCTTAATTTATAACGATTAGGCCAAGAAAAACACCACATATAAAAATCATGATTAAAGACAGTAAAGGAGTAAAATATATCAGAAAACATCTGAAACTGAATAGTCTGGAAAATCGGGAATTGAAGTGATTGAATATTTTAGTAGGCCTAATTGAACATGGAACTATTACTAGTACTAGTGTCTATTTCAGTCATAGGAAACGTCCATGGCCAAATGTTTCATTTCCGGAGAGCCATGACCAGATTATCCGCGGCTGGACCATCCAAGGCCGGACTAGAGGGCTTCTACTGTACACCACCAGTGCTGGTTACAAAATATATTAATATGTTCTGTGCAAATGAAAACTCAGAATTTGATTCTAAAATAATTGCTCAAGAGGCACATTTAAAAGGACAGAATTTGATTCCATTAATTTTTTAGTTAATATTTTCACTGTGTTGTCAATAGCAAGAGCCAGGAGCAAATGCAACTGAGATCATGAACGGGATCAACCATGTCCGTCCCGGCAACAACTTCCAACCAAACTTCCAGCTATTTGCCAAAATTGACGTAAATGGGGAAAACGAACATCCACTCTTCACATACCTTAAGGTAAATCCATTAAATAATTAGCTTACACTATCAAATCATACATCGGTAGAAATGGATTTTATGACAAAAATTATTTTGCTTAGGAATGTCAGAAGAATAAACAAAGGTTGAAATAAAAACAGGATATATGTTACAAGAGATAATATGATGTTTTACACATTAGGTACTTATTTAGATGTAATATTGAATAGACACTAGCTATAACCTCGAGCTTTGAAAGTTAAAGTGGATAAAGATTTAGTTTAAAATTGATAACACTATATTAATACACCCCGTCGCAGCAGACCTGCGTATTTAGCGAATTTCCAAATTAGTAACATTAATTTTGACCAGATAAATCTGTAAACAAAATTTAATCACGTGCTCATAAATGTCTATTCTCCTGATAAATATAGGGAAAGAGTAGGTATGGGGAACACTAAAAGTACGTTTTTAGCATAAAAAAACGTATCTCGACCATATGAAACCCTAAACTTAGTTTCATCTATATCTGTCCATAAATAAACAAGTTTGCCTATTTTCCATATGATTAACATGGGAAAAGAGTATGCAGGTTTGCTGCCATGATAAGCACAAAAACCAAGATTTTTTACCATAAATAAATGAAGTTCAACCAAATGAAGCTAAATACCAAGTTTCACCCAAAAATATTGGTTAGTAAGTGAAATATTAATAAATCCTCATCCTCCATATGATTAAAATTGGAGCCATAAAATACAATGTACTGTCTTTAGACTTTTTAATATCTCGGTAACCAATGGAGATAGAGCAAAGCTTCAAGATACTAAAGTGTGTGTTTTTTTGAGCTTAATCCAATGGTGAAGATAAAAATTTAATATTTAAAAAAATTATATATGAAAAATGCAAAAAAACCATTTTTGGGGTACAAAACCCCCCAAAACTACCCCTTCTGGTAGGTCGATATGTCTGGTTTACGAACTCATCTGAATAAACGTAGGAATACACATCTCTACCAAACTTGGTGTCGATCGGACCGTTTTTACGAGAGTTATCGTGTCTAGGGACACATACATACATATATATATATATATATATATATATATATATATATATATATATATATATATATATATATATATATATATATATATATATATATATAAATTTTAATGACTATTATTTTTGGTCTCTGGGCACCTCAAAACAAAAAAGTAACGTTGTCCCGGGCTTAGGTCTTACCATGAGACCTACGGTAATAGCTTATTCCTTATAGGAAATTCGCTAAAACTGGTCGTTTGCTTCCCTCACTTGCCTATAAGTTCCAGTATGATAATACTAATAAATATATTAATTGCACTTAAGTCTATTGCATAACTCTTCAACTCTCTTGTATAAAATATAGATATTTATGAAATAGACCAATTTTTATGAATTGGAGGCATTTATTGCAATACTTTTCTTTTTTATATCTTACATAATCAGACCAAGAACTTCGAAAGTACTCGTAAGTATATTTATTTGCTCATGAAAACAATTAATTACAAATGCACCTAATAACTATTTTTAAGTATAATAATCAATGAAACAGTTATTTAAATGACTGTACTTATAAGGTGAAATGATAATTCATAAGGCAACACTTATAGAATTAAAGCCTGGCAAAAACAAACCAAATTTCAAATTACGTCTTTCATTAAATGGAAATTGAGAATCATATCCTTGCTTCCATAATAAAACAACTCAGTTTTGGAAGTAAATTAATTCCATCATCTTAAATCTTATGCGATGAACTGAAAAAATATCACAGTCTCCTGTTAGTATAAGTTAAATAGAAATCCTCCAATGAAGATACTTCATGGTCAGTAGAAAACATGATTAATAAAATAAGCTCACCACCAAATGTATTTTTGCAGCTCCACTGTCCCACAACTAGAGATGGGTTTGCCAGCAAAGGCAACCTCTTCTACGAACCATTCAAAAACTGGGATGTCCGCTGGAACTGGGAGAAGTTCTTGATAGACCGTTCTGGTCGTCCCGTGATCCGCTACGATGCTAGCACCCATCCCGATGCCATAACCAACGACATCGAGAACCAGATCAGACTGGGCGCTTAACCATGTTCACCACATACCTCATATGATTTACAGATTAGCCTTCAGGAAAAATTCAACCAGAGAATCAATTGAATCAAAGTCTCACAAACCCCTTTAAAGAGCATCGACAATCCAGTGTTCACATCATGTGACTGACATTGTGTAGATTAAGTTGTCAAACACTAATATCAAATTGTATTGGATATTTTAATGTAAATTATGTGGTTAAGATTTTACATTTCAAACCGAACACGTTTTTAAAGCGGCTAATCTTAAAATCAGTATTAAATCCAACAACTGTTAAAATGTAATTGATTGTTATTGAAAACAATAAGTCAAAGTTATATAAGACACCAGTATAATTGATTTTACACAATCTCAAAATAACTTTTTTATCCAGTCCCCATTTATGTGACATCGTACTCTTCTAGGTCATGAAAATAATTAATGTGTATATTCACTTGTAACTATATTAACTTTAATTTTAGTTAGATAAATAAGTACCTAAGAATAATGATTTAAGGATTGATAGCCAATTCTGAACTAATTTCTGAACACCATATCTCTTAAATTATGATGGATTTACCGGAAACCGCAAAAACGGTGGGTAAATCTTGAGGTCTGTTCAGTTTTTTGAAGTTCTTTAGTGCATTCAAACTTCAAATCACATGTGCAGAGTAAGAGATTTTGGTTTCAGGAATTACGCTACAGAATTATAGGTTTTTATTATTTTTAAATCTTATGTAACAGGTCTAGGATATGGACATTTTTCACAAATTTTAATAAAATTCAACCAAAGTGTATTTGTACTTTTTATTTACCAAATTCATCAAATTGAAGTTGATTGTAGATTAAGCTTTAAATTCCACAACGGGTTTTACATACGAAACAAAGTAAACATAATAACCGTGATCCAAAATTCTCAGGAATCAAAAGGGGAAATATTAAAAAAGTAACCATAAGTTAATTTTTTGGTTGGTAATTAGTTTATCCACACTGGTTAATGCACGCAGCAAAATTAGTTATACCCCATTCACAATAAATATGTGGTCGAAATGAGGATTTCAATTCCCCTATTTTTCCCGTTCCTCCCACTGCCAAGAACCCTACCGATCATTACTGAGATTATTACAGCAGTTTAATGTCTCATTTCACTTACATCAATGTTTTGCTTTTTGTAAATAAACACTCTTATTTTGACATTTGATATGTAAAAATTAACTTTTGCAACGGCAACTAGGGGAAGTAATGCGATCATCAGCACTATTATCTACTCTGAATTTCAACTGCGAAATTAAATTAACATCTTAATGTGAAGAAAAGTAGTGGAACTCAGGAAGGTATTGTGGTTATTTTCTTCGTGATGGGAAACGAAATTCTGTCTTCCGGTTGCACATTAATTTTGAACGGGGTTTAGTGATTAGTATTTTGAATTGTTATATACTAACCACAGAGAGGAAGGAAATTGTGAACTTTTGATCACAAACGTTTGTGTGATTTTTTGTACTTTTGATCAGAGTAGGGGCTGGAGCTCATAAGGAAAACAAACCCACAATGGGGGAATTGGATTATTTGATACTGAGCAGCAAATCCTGATGTGAAGCCGAGAATAAAAAATGAGTTAAAAAATCTTCCTGTTTGTAAAACATCAAACTTAAAAAGTTAAGAGTGATTAACATTTTCATTACTAGTTCAGTTTCCAAGTCACTATGAGCTAAAAATAAAAGGTTATATTACCTTGTAGCCGTCTTCGTGACTTGGTAAAATCCTTTTGATTTTACGTGTTTCGACACGTTATTGTGCCATCTTCAGAAATGTACACCAAGACTAAAACATCGGTCATAAAGAGGCCGTCATATTGGTTTTAAAAGTAACCAATATAACGACCTCTTCATTAGCGATCTTTTAGTGTACATGATTAACATTGGCGGTTTTAATGATTATATGGGGAGACACAGTTGCTGAACTCATTTAAGAAAGTTATTGATACTACAACACTACAATGTATATGAACTTTTTTTTGCTGGTTTACCACATAGACATCACTACGTTAAACATATACTTTTCTATTGACTTTTGTTAAACATTGCGTTTTGAAAACAGACAACACTAAAAACAATCATAAAATATTGGGACAGTTCTAGTGATGTAAAATACCCAGGTATTTAAAACTCAGAGTATATCATGGATATTTACCCCGGTAAATACCCAAAATTCATAAATACCCAGGTAATTTGGGTGTTTATGAAATCAAGCAAGATTATTTTCCCCAGAATATGTTATTACTGTAGACTCCTTGTCATTCAGACTCCGATGGTCCAGACGCCGGATGGTCCGGAAGGCTTCTTGGAAATAGTCATCAGCCTGTGCCGAGTTTCTCGCAGCCAAAATTGACAGGATTCAATGTGTTTGCTCATTTCAAGTAAACAAAGAACCTCATTTCAGCTTACGATTGTGTTTGTTCTGGATCTTCATATTGCAATGCTGGTTTAACAAATAATTACAGTTAAGAGGACTATATCTCATCTCTTATTTTTACTGTTGAGGTATTTGACTAATATTTTACTGTTCCAAAAAATAAAGCAAATTTTACAATTCTTGCAATTAAAACATTGTGATTAAAAGTCAATACCTAACCTATGTTTTTTCGCTATTGTAGACTTAAAGAACAATTTTTTACCATTCTTATAGAGAACCCTAGAGAGAAAATTAATTACTGGTTGTACTGTTGGGGTCACAATACATTCCTTAGAAAAAAGTATTTTTAAATTATTTTTAAACCTCTTTAGAGTATTTTTTTCAGACTCAGAAACCTCTTAACTTACTATCTTCAAGATTATAAAATTATCCCATAAACTTAAGTTGTAATACAATTTTTTTTCTAGACTTAATTGATATCCCTTCCAGTGAAAGAATTTTGCTACCGTTTAGAATGGCTGATCTTGACAAATTCAATAAATTTTACTTCTTGACTTAAGTACTTGATGACAAAAAAAATTTTTTGAACTGTCAAGAGATACGAACATTTTGCATAAATCAAGAATCACACTGACAAGAGAGATTGGCTCTGTAGCATTGCTGGAGTATAGAACATGTTGGACCCGAGAATTTCCGACTATTTAATTTAGAGTCTACTGTACATAAAAATTACTGGATATTTTGAATGTTGATACGTATTTAATTAGATTTAGAATGAAAAACAAGAATCCTTGTAAAATAAATATAAATTTCACTTTATTACATAATTTTACACAAATAATAAACACCAACAAAATTTATTAGTGTGTGAGGAAAAAATCTCGCTACAATAATTTTTGTAATTAATCTTCATACTGTTGCAGTATATCTCGTAAAAGAGCAGTACTTGGAGGAGCAGTTGTGAACAGGTTTCCTGCAAACACATAAAAATTAAATATGTCATTAGATGTCAAAAAGAACCTTTTAATGCAGAAAAAGGTGAAGGAGCAGTGATGGGTCAATTGCAAAATATATTGGTTTGGTTTCGGTGGTCTATGCAATCGATTGTCATTTTTTGGTTTATTTTAGATACTCTTCACATCACATGTACATGGAACAACTTATGGTTTCCATCTAAAATGGGGCTGAGCCCTATTTCATACCATTCATCCATTTATTTTTCCAATTAGGCAGGAAAAATAAATTGCAGGAAATATCTATATTTTTCAATTGAAATTCAATTTTGACAAAGAAAAAAGATACAAGTTTTGACTATTATGTTATTTTTAGAAATTGATGAAATTATTAGTTAATGATTTAGTCTCAAACTTTATGGTCTTTGTATATACAGAGTGTAAAAAAATTACTTCCTCACCTTTAATGTTTTTGTTTGTTAAGGTCAACAATATATTGTTTGAAGGATGATAGTAACTTAACACAATGTACCTTTTGGCGTTATCAAACATTTTGAGTCATGTCAGGGGGACAGCCCACTAGGAGTCAGAAGAAAATCTTGAATGAATTTAAGCATATGTACATAAAATTAAAGGTCTCACTTAGCAGAGTACAATGCCACAAACTAGACTTAAATGGATGACCAAGACGAAAATGGCAGGCAAACAAACTTTCCATGAAAATCATGCGGGTAAAACTTTTAAATTAAACTTTCCTAATAGTCAACCTTTTGACATGGGGTTTTATGACTTATTACTCCAAATGCAATCACATTTAAAATTATGTATGAAGTGACACAGGCTAAAGAAGTTTTAATTAAAACGCCCTGCAAGATTTCTTTAAGTCTTTTATGGAAATTTTAAAGAAATATGCTTTGGCCTTTGTTAAATCATACATCATCTTAATGTGCCTGCATTTGGGGTAATAATCCACAAACCCGACGCCAATGGTTGAGTATCAAGAAAGTTTATTACATTTTTTTTAGTTTTTCCTATATGATTTTAATGGATACTTTGATTGCCAACCATTTCGGTCTCGGTCATCCACTATAAGTCTAGTTTGCAGCATTGTACTCTGCTAAGTGAGACCTTTAATTTGATGCACATATCAACACATGCTTGCATTTAAAGTTTTCTTCTGACCCACGACATGACTCACAATTTTTTATAATGTCAAAAGGTACTTTGTAATGAGTTACTTATTACTCAAAACGATATCTATTGAATTTAAAAACGACAAATTTAAAGGGGGGGAGACCTTTTTTACACTTTGTATGTTACTGCACTAGTCCATAAATTTCAGCCGATGCACAGAACGAGTGGGCAAGAACTATATGACAGTTTTTTGGAATGCTAAACTAAAATTCCAAGGGAATGAGGGAAATCACTATCATAAACAATTCTGAAAACTAATTTATAAGCTTGACTTACACAACACAGAAAAGTGTTTTCATTTCGCTGACTTCTAAAAAAAAAAATTAATAAAACTATGAGTCCCAGATTAGTTTTGCAAGCTTAATTATAAAGTTAATTGAAACCAGACTTATCATTACACATAATATGTCTTCTGTAGCAGATAGCAGGTTTACATTTCAGTTTCTTCAAAATTGCGCTTCTCTCACTCTCAAACTGTGAGATAATACTTAATAATAACTAAATAATACTTAAACTTAAGGAAAATATCTAAAGGTCATCAAAGGGTCTGTAACAGTTGAGAGTGGACTGCTTTCAATAGTGAGCTGACAAAGAAAATGTAAACTTACCTACAAACTGACGACTGGACTTGTCAGCAATAATTTTGCACTGGTTTCGTTGAAAGATGCGGAACCCAAGACAGCGGAAGCGTTCATCTGTCTCAAACAACTTTGCCGAGGAAGAAGGTGGCGTGAGGTATGGTAAACCTGTGATAAGTCAGACAATATCGTCATATAAATTTGAAAGGTGTTAAATTACTTATTGTGAATGAAAACATCTTATCATTGATGTGATAAAGTAGGTAAGGAGTTAGAGGGGTGACAGTGGGAAACCACGTTGTAAACAGTTTACAGTCCTAGACTATGCGTGCAAAATGTAGACATTTTATCTCCAAAGCTCAGGTCCTAGTGAATACAAACATTCTAAATTAAGCCACCAGTCATTCTGTGGTAGTAAAGCGTAGTACTTTAAGTGTTGCAACAAATGTGGCCAGCGATGTGAAAGGCCTGACCATTGTCCCATTGCCATACATGCACGTAGTGTGCTTTGTAGGAAAAACTACCTAACTGTAAAAACCCTTTAAAATGTGGTGTAAAACAGGACCAACCTGAAAACGGGTTGATAAAGTCAGCCCAATAACCAGCCATCTTAAGCTTGGAGCATATATCCTGAGCAGCAAGTACAAACTGTTTAGTCAACTGTTCTGTCTCAAGGTCACCGGAGGACGCTGGTTTGCTCCTCTGAGCTAGAGTCACGACTGTCAGTTGTCCGTACACGTCTGCCCCTGAGAATAATTCAAACACTCCTGCAAAAAACATAAAAGAACACTCAATATCTCATTAGGTGTATCATTTTATTGAAAACAAATATTTGAGTAAGATAAGAAGTTTTACAGGTAAGTTAATAGGTAATAGGTCATTTGCCATCTCAACAATATATTTCAATTAATTATTACATCTATCTATACTTATTTAATATACTTTTTATAAGGAACTCCTCATATATTTTAAAAAACATTTTAATAATTTTTGTGTCTTTGGATGGAGCTCGGGGATAAATTCTAAAGAAATTTCGTAAACATCCATCCAGTCAGAAGGACACTACAAACACTTATATTTTTTACCCATTTGTTTAACAATACCGAGTTGACCAAGCTTTACTCGTAGGTTTTAATTCACTTTTGTTATAGTATTATGGCAATCAGGCTTTCAAGTTTACGCCAACTATACCTTTTCAGAGGTGACAGCTAGCTGTTTCAAACCAATGCTTGAAAGTTAAAATTAGTATTCTTTTATTTTCGTTCACCTTTTAAACTTTTTTAAATACAATTTTGAAACTTAGTTTTAGATAAAAAAGTATTTTTCCTTGGGTTGAAGGTGTTTTAGCGAATTTCCCTATAGGGAATACGCTATTACGGTAGTAGCCATGGTAAGACCTAAGCCCGGGACCATGTTACTTTTTCATTTCGAGGTCCCCAGAAGCCAAAAACAATGTTCGTTCATTTTCATATATATGTATATATATATATATCTATATATCTATATATCTATATATATATCTATATATATATATATCTATGTGTCCGTGGTACTGATAACTTTTGAAGGGGACCTCCGATTTTGATGAAATTTGGTATGAAGGTGTATGACTAGGTCTATTTTCATGAGTTCGCGAACCAGCAAGATCGGGTTATGGGAACAGGGTTTTATGGGGTTTCAAAAGGGTCAAAAATGGGTTTTTTGCATTTTTGGAGTATAATTTTCAAAATTCAACAATTTTAACTAAAACCATTTTAAAGAGCTTAAAAAAATAAACAATTTAGTATTTTGAATTTTTAACTTGGCTTAACAGGTTACGGAGAAAAGCCAAAAATAGGTTTTCCATGTTAATCTTATGGGAAATCAACGAAACCCTGTATCTTGCTTATTTATTGGAATAACTTGATAAAATTTGGTATGTAAATTCACTTGGTAGGATTCAACTAAAAATTGCTTACAACACCCACATGGCGGCAAACCTACGTACTCACCCCTATGGGGTTTATGGGGAAAATGAAAAGAACACCATAACTTGATAATTTTTGGTATGTACATTCAATAGGGAGGATGTAACTGATATTTGCTTACAACAACCACATGGTGGCAAACCTACGTACTCACCCCTATGGGTTTTATGGGGAAAATGAAAAGAACACCATAACTTGATAATATTTGGTATGTACATTCATTAGGGAGGATGTAACTGATATTTGCTTACAATACCCATATGGCGGCAAACCTACATACTCACCCCCATGAAGTTTATGGGGAAAATTAAAAAGTGCCGAATATTGAGACAGTTTGACATTTACCTAACGTAACTATTACATTTCCTAACAAAACTAACATTTTCTAACTACATCCCAAGTCAGCAAACCTACATACCCATTCCTATGGTGTTTATGGGGAAAATACAATATCTTAAGATCGTTTGGAAATTCGCTGAGTACGCAGGTCTGCTGCGACGGGGGTATTTAAACTTATTTTTGGATCTGTTTAAGCAAAATCTATCCACTAAATTCCATGAGTGTAGAAAATACATCACCACAAACACTGCTCCTATTATTGTATAGTATTCGTAATTATATTAAACAGCTGTAGCTCAAAATTTAGCTTTATTCTCAAAATAAATTGCTAAATTTTGAGAAGAGGCTTTGAGGAAAACACTAGTTACATATTCAAAGTTATATTACTTGAAAAGTTTATCTTTATGAAAAAATTGTTAGATACAAATGATTATATCTGGTAATTCTTGAGGAAAAATGAATTTAAAGTATAATTAAATAAATGCTTAGTCTTTTAATAAATAAAATGTACTTTGCTACAATGGGTTTATATATTAAACTAGTGGCTCTATCTTTTAATTATTGTAGTCAACACAATATGTGATTATTGTACATGACATTACTAAATAAATTTATATTAATAAGAGAAGAATTTTTAATATAGTGATTTTTTATATACTTAGGCTTGAAGGGTTTTTAATCAAATGTAAAACAACAGTCTTTAAAAAGCACACCTTTATAGAAGATTTATATTTTCAAAAAAATTATGTTTGATTACTATTTCTTTCTTTTTATATACAGTTTAATCATAACATGTATGTAACTTTTTCCTTGCCAAAAGTCTCTCTGCAAAAATTACATTTCTTCATCGCATTTCAACTGCCACAAGAAAGAAATCATCCATTAAGCACTCAAGGAACGTATTTATTGTGATTTATTTATACAGTAGAAGCTCTCTTACCCAACCTCTACGGGACCGGACTATGGTAGGATAACAAAAAAGATCGTTCAAACCAAATAATACCGGAATAAAATGTGTTAATAGTAGTTTATACAACGATTCTATTATGAAGGCCTTTAAGCCAACGAGTGTTCTAAATATCTCACAAGTGGCTTAGAGTCTAAATACAGTTATTGCATACTTTATCTATGACCAATTAAAAGTTTTTAAATTACTACTATAAACATGTCGAAAGTTTAGTTATGGACGGGACTTCCATCCAAGATATAGCCAGACAGACGTAACTTGACCAAATCGCCATTCTCACTCACATTATCATCACACTATTTTGAGGTTAGACACATAAAAAGCAACTAAAACCTGAACCGTACTGAATCAGCTAATATAAGAAATGTGTAATTTATATTACAATACTACTTTCATCAGATTATACTTTCTCATTGATCTATAACCTGTATATCAATTTGAAACCTGTAACGTTAAAGAAGACCACATTAAGCACATTAAGCAACGAGTTTAAATTTGGTTTAATAATATATTTCTGTCTTATGCTTCTTGTAATATCATTATTAGTGATTATTGCAACGGTCAAAATCAGTGAAATGCACACAAAAATAGTTCAAAACTGTTGCTACGCACGCAATCAATCGATTGTTCCTAATGCAATTAACTATTTAATAAACATACATAATATAAAGAACTGAACAAAGTTAGCAAACACAGTTGGCAGAGTAAACACTGCCCGCATCAAAGATTGAAAAAAAAAAAAAAACGGACTGATTTGACATGCTACGGTATGTATGTAACACAAAGATTATTTTTAGATCATTATGACAACATCGTCTTGCACGGCGGAAGTTTGTATATTCCTGGAAAACGGTCAGGTAATCTAATGGGCGGTTGATCTGGAGTCAGTTATGAGAGCTTCCACTGTATACATATAGTTTTTTTCATTCAACACTACACATACTAACATACTAACAGAAAAAAGTTTATGGCTACCTTGTCTTAAAAGAATAGGACATTCCTGAACTGTGCAAATTAATGAAGAACTCTCCACAACGTGAGCCTGAAAAATAAAAAAAGATTTGAAGGTTAACCACTTTTTACGTTGTTATTCTACAATGGTGAAGAAACATAATATGGTTTTGAGCTTGGTAAAAATGTTTTCTTTCAGACAACAGCACAGTCTCAATTCTCTGATTGCACCATATCATGATCCCAGTCCCAGACTATCAGACCATAATCTAGAAATTTTTTTCTTTAATAACACAAGAATAATTTTATTAATTTAAGTTTTGTTTATATAATTTAAAATTTTCAACAACCAGTACTACATTTTAATTACCGGTACTAAATAATTTGTATTGGTGAGTGGCCCTAAAATGTAAATGTTCATCAAAGTGACTAAAATGTAGTCTTTGTGAGTTATCGAGGCATTGAGAACTTTTGTGCGAAGTCGTGAGGGAGACAAGATTTAGATTTGAGCCAATCAGTTACTGGTTGCTCTCACTTTAACATGATAGTCGGTTTTAAAAAGTATTTCTAAAGTAATTCTAATTCCTAGTTATTAAATACAATTCAGTATGCAAAACTTTTTATTTTGGATTCATTATGTAATCTATGACCAGTTAAAAAAATAGTTACTCCTAGTAAAAATGTTATGCTATTTTCCTTTTGAAGGGGTTGGCAGCCTCTACAAAAAATGAAATTAAAATTAAGTTACAATAATTGTGTACACTGTCTTTGGTTATCAATTGACATTTTTCTCTGTTTTTCATTTTGTAATTAAATAAAAAAATTCCAACTACACAGTCTAATCAAAAGCACAAACAATTTCAACACAAGCACTAAACTTCGTGATCACACAATAACTTTGGCATAAATTGGTACTAAACATGCACACTGTAACTTGTCACTGTATAAGTGAGAACCAAGGAATGTAAAGTACACCTACAGCTGACATCCATGAGGTCCACGACCTATGCCTAACTAAATATAATTTGACATTGTGATTTGCTTTAAAGAAGGTTTAAAACCCCATTGAGTTTTGGTGGCATTCACTTCTTTCCAGGAGATTTCACTCTGAACACTGGGAACAATTATAAAAACATGTGAAATTAATTTATTTGATAGGTTGATAAAAAAATACTTCTTGCCAAACAAATCCAGTTAAAAAAATATTACTACAATAACTAAATGGCTAACTAAAAGAAAATTATTTTTGTAATATAGTACCCTGGTTAAAACGAAAGCGGATTAAAAGGTTAGGAGATTCTACTGTAATCTAACACTTGATCAATTAAGAATTTAGGAATATCTGGCTGACCAAATCATGCTTACCAAATCAACACTGTTTGAACAATTATAAATCTTTCGATTTACTTTTATTATTATATTACAGTTAACAGGATTGTTTGTATGACCTACATATTGATACTTTACTGTTGTAGTTTTTCAATTAACCCTTTCAGTGCTATGGTACGATAGATCAGATCACGGCCTATTCACAAAAAGTTATAAGATACATCTATGTCGCCAATGTTGATACTGTAAACTTAAATAGGAATATCAGTTGTCTTGATTGTTATTTCAAAACATCGATGATTCCATTTGATTCTCTGCTGTTCTCTTGGAAACCCCACACTTTTCAAAAGTTATTTAAATGATACACCAGCAATTTTCAAAAGTTGTGTAAATTTTTTCCAGCTCCGAAAAGGTAAATAGGTGTTTTTAATTAAGTTAAAAAGTAAACAATTGATTCCCCAGTCTCATGTGGTGGACAAACTGTTAGCATTTTGAAAAATTTGGATAGTGTATATGGGGCTGTCATTCTGATCATGACTGAGATAAATAAAAAAAAAAAATTAAATCATCTTCATAATCAAGTGAAGTACTGTATTTCTCCTGAAAAAAGATTATTAACACTTTTAATTAATACTGGGATATTCCAGGAATGAAAACCCATCAAACATAACTAATTGGTAAGAAAATGCTTTTCTATACTCAACTCCATACGAAAATTTTGTTTTAATTGAGGTAAGATACAATAGATCGATTTAAATGTTTTGCTTATTTTAAATTCTAAATTGTTGTTCCACATTTGCACTAAACTTAGACACCCTGACAGTTTAACACGTTCGCGGTGGCGAGGTTTTTGCTCGAACCTCGTCACCATCCTAGGGTGACGAATAATTTCGTCACCCCGTGGTAGCAGCAGCACTGCCCATTGAAAACCCACGTGGTCCCGAAATACATTATACTATTGAGCAGTGCTGTGAAAAGTATCAGATTTCTAGCTCAGATCCTGGCTTAAAAATAAATCACATTGTAAAGCAGTGCAGCTTGGGAGCGATCGCACCCATCAGGATGGCATTAGGGTTCCGCGTGGGAGCGATCGCCCCCATGCCGCCGCGAACATGTTAAAAGCAGAAGTTACATCGTACCCTCCTCTTTGCCCACGTACGACAAAATCCATTCCCTTAATCACTAAGACGAAAAACCGGATAACTACCTACAGACAGCTCCTATAGCTCCTATGGTGTATATAGGGCCATAGATCTTGAAGAATTAACTGTCAATAAAAACTACTTTACGTAGTATAGGTGAACTGTACTTTTAAAGGCACTATGACTTAAAAGTGTTAAAAGATTATCATTTAGGTATTGAAAATATTTCACGTCAATCTAGATTACATAAAAAAAGATTAATGGAAAGTCAATAATTGTATATCTAAAACCCCATGTATGAGTATTATTTTATTAAGTTATGAAATCTTCTTTAATAATCTTCTCGAGAGAAAAATTAGTGACTTTACAGACTGAGAAAAGTCATTTAGAGGGTGAGTAGTCTTGATACTTTACACTTGTTTTATTTTCAGTTTTCACATAACAATTAAATAGTGGGTATAAAATATTCTAGTATCAGGTAAAAATAAATCAAATTACTAAACGGCTTAATATAAACGTATTATATTCTATATTTAAAACAGTAAGATAAATATTAATTAAATTAAACTACAACATACAATTTTTTATTGGTAGGCCTATACGGTACTCACATAGCTAGCCACATTGGTCGAGGAGTGGACATCTTGCCAGGCGGGACCAGTGTTGCACGAGAGGTAGAACCGGAAGCCCTGAAGGTATTAGTAGGCCTATACGGTACTCACATGGCTAGCCACAGTGGCCGAGAACTGGATATCTTACCAGGCTGGGCCAGTGTTGCCCGGGAGGTAGAACTGGAAGCCCTGAGGGTATTAGTAGGCCTATACGGTACTCACTTAGCCATTGGGACCGGAAGCCCTGAGGGTATTAGCATGGCTAGCCACATTGGCCGAGGACTGGACATCTTGCCAGGCAGGGCCAGTGTTGCCTGGGAGGTATTACCGGAAGCCCTGAGGGTATTAGTAGGTCTATACCATACTCACATGGCTAGCCACATTGGCCGAGAACTGGACATCTTGCCAGGCAGGGCCAGTGTTGCCCGGGAGGTAGAACCGGAAGCCCTGAGGGTATTAGTAGGTCTATACCATACTCACATGGCTAGCCACATTGGCCGAGGAGTGAACATCTTGCCAGGCGGGGCCAGTGTTGCCCGGGAGGTAGAACCGGAAGCCCTGAGGGGTGAACAGCTCCCAATTAGGATTTACTCCCAGACTTGCATTAGCCACTTCTAAAAAATTCAGACAGTTAAATAGCTTATTAAATTTTTATTTATTCTGCAACAGAAATATATTTGAAATTTGTAAGGAAATTCTATAAGTATCTCAACGCTAAATGGACTCACACCAACTGTTTAATTGTATTAATTATTTTGTCTTGCAAAAATTTTATTTATTTTTGCAAGATGCTTATTGCAAAAATAAATAGACAAAATAAAAATAAAACTTAAAAAAACACTAGTTAAAATAAAACCATAGATAACCTATGGATTGATGGCCAACGGCATAGGGGCTGATGGGTACAGCTTCGTATAGCGCAATATAAGTTGCTGGTGGGCCACTAGAATGCGCAGTGTGGGGATATCCTACCGCGACGTCACTGCCCTCACTCTTCGCCTCTCTTGGTGCGTGCCTCCGACACAGTCAACGGCTGGGTGCTATTACCTGTTCTGTGTAAACTGGCTGACATGGCACTGGATTTTTCTCTGCTTCTCTGTATGGTACCAACAGAATCGGGTGAACCCAGTTGGCTCGGCGGCCGCATTCCTGGAGTAAGAACTATTATGTTTGCACGTAGCTTGGGGTGGTGCATGTTTGAATGGGTTAACATTTGGCATCCGTCTAAGGACGGGCCAAGGACGAGTTTTGCCACAAGAGTGTGAGGTGACTGAAAAAACGGTACAGAATATTTGTGACGTTACTTGCAATATCATCTAATGGGCAATCAATCCAAGATTGTACTTATAGGAATAGGAATAGGTACTTGTAAATGGAATAGGGTTGTTTTACATAAATTTTAAGGCCGTGTGAGCTATTTAAATAATTCACGACTTGGATATACATAAAAATTGTGTTTAATAGGTAATTTTTTATTTTATCATTCGATTATACTTTAGTACACAAGGGAACAAAAATACAGTTAATAAAAACTATTATTACTAACTATTTATTACTTACAGATAAACAAGGTGTTTTAAAATAAAATAAATATTTTGTTTGAATAAAATCATGTGTTGTCTTTTTTACTATGACATTTAAAAACAAGTACTGACATTTGTAATTTGTTGTATTTTCAAATATTTACTATTACATTTTATTACAACGATTCAAAAATCTTTTTAACTCTACCAATTTTTTTTTTCTTTTGCTTATTTATTTTCAATACCATAATGTTTTTTTTACACCGTACTGATGATTCAATGGTGTTTTACCTAAATAAGTAATCTGTAGTAATGAGTAATCGGTTACTACTCATTTTTCTCAGAATTTACCACTGATTACACATACAACACTTTAATTTAGGTATTAATTCATTTGTAAAATGTCATAGTATTGAATTTGCTCTATTATTAACATATCGGCGCTAGAGAATCGAGGGGGTCAGGTCTGGGTGCCTGTGAGTGTGCGTCTATCAATCAAGGGTTCACCAATCCTTCAGGTACCTTCAACAAATGGAAGGACTATAGTGTTCAAGCTTAGCTGAATGTGAGCTTTCCACTTTTGCATTTAGATTAAGGTTTATTACATTGTATAATATTCCTGTATTTAAATAACTTCTTGATTAGCATTATCAATGGTATGAATGGTATATATTCAGGTTGAAATAATAAAACGTCTTCCAACACTACTCAATATATTTACACTTATACTGTAATTGTTTCAAGACGGTAAATATATATTCGGATTGGGCCTGATGATGACCGGTGTGACTGGTCGAAATCAATCGCCATTTTAAGATCTTTTATATATATTTTATTTACAGTCTTGTAAACAATTACATAAGTGTAAATATATTGAGTAGTGTTGGAAGACGTTTTATTATTTCAACTTGAGTTCTGTATTTAATATTGCAAAAACTTCTATGAAATCAAAAGATCAAGTTAATTTATACAAATTGTGTTATAGAAAAAGTCTTAGTTAATACATTAACTTTATAAAAGCTATTTATTCAAAAATGTATATTTAAATAATTGGACTACTACGCCATTATTTTTAACGGTATGGACAAATACTTTCATTTGAAAAAATTATTCATCGACAAATGCTGTTCATGACCTACAAGTATAATGGGAGTTTAAAAAAATGATTAAATAGGTAAACTATACGGTTATAAATGTTTGAAAAATGATACAACTAAAACAATCTGAAAGATTTTTTGTGTGAAAAGGCTTATTACGGGGTCGATGAATTTCTTCAAGGCAAGAGAGTTTTTTGAATTTTGTATTTTTTTATGAATTTTTTTCTCTTTGTTTTTTGTAAATAATTTGAACAAATTGTGCTTTTAGTTTTAGTTTAGTTTTAGATAATTTTGACATGTTCAGCACAATGTATTGTAAAACTGAACAATAAATGAATTGAATTGAATTGAATCTATTGCGACCAGCTGGTTGCATTCACGACACCAGAATTTGCTGAGCGTTCGGTCCAGTGGCGTCTAGGGGGTAGGGAGGGTGGGAGGGCCATAGTTACTTTTATTATGATTTATAAAAATGTTATTAGCACATAAATTAATTTAATAGCAACAACATTTTAATATATTAACAAATTACAATGGTTATATAGCCTTACGAATGTACAACAAGAGTTTTGAACTACTGGCCTATCTCTATATTATCTGATTGTAAATAGTCAGAGTCGCTCTCATAAATTATTTAAAAGTCCTATAAAGCAAATTGTCCTATTTCTTCATTTCTTTTCGTTTCAGACGATGATTCCCGCATTGTTACAAATTCATTTTTGTCTTTAAAAAATTACCAGCACGCTTAACGAGTTAGGCCTATTAAAATAACGAACTAATCCACTGTACAGTCACTAAAACTAAGTTAACATACAATTACAAATACAATTGGCATATGACATTAATCGAAATTAATTTATCTTATAATAAAATTTTATTATAAACCAGCAACAGAAAGGTCTTATGCAATAGTTATAACACTATCTCCTGTTTTTTTATTTTTTTTTTATTATTATTTAGCAGATTTTCGGAATACCGAAGTATGGATTATCGGGACTTCACTGTAGTTATCAGATAAAAGAGCTAATTTAGTCAATGTTTATTTGTTTGCTTATTCAAGCATTTAAAGTAAAATACATGAACAATTGGAATTTGGTTATATAAGCACCTTTTAAGGTGTTTCCCACTTGGCCATTCCTTAAATACATTTCATTGCTGATGTATTGGTATTTAGAACTCAAGAAAAGTGTGATGATAACTGCACAAATAGATCAATGAATGATAACTTAAAACATATTATAAATTACCATCTTTTGCTTCAGCTCCTTTTCTTCCTACTATCTTAAAACTGTCATCTTGATTGGAATTGCTTTTACGAGAATAAAAAGCAAACTGAGTAATAGGGTTGCAACTTTTAAAATTTACTCTCTTTATCAGGAAACCTGCACGAGGATTCAACATCTGAAACATAAACATTTTTTGGTAAAGGTCTATGTAATACAAAGAGTATATTTGAGTCTGCAGTGAGTACCTATATTTATTTTTTGTTAATTCAGATGAAGAGATTAAACTGTTTTAATCATCAAAACACATAACTAAATATAATTTCAGAATTTTGTTACTTAGTCATCGTGAATAGTTACTTAGTCGATGTGAGGCGGAAAGCAAATATGAACCCTTGTCGCTAATTTCCGATTTGGAATTCCTTATAATTATTTTCATAATCACCTTTAAACTCATACTAAAAATGGGTGGCAAACTCTTTGTATCTATGATTTTTTCCAATCTTGAGTTACAGTAGACGCCTGATTATCAGAGGTAATTGGGACCGAGGCCACCTTGGAGGCTATGGGAAAAACGCGTCTAATACGAAGATTTTGTAGTATCGTGTAACAAATCAAATTATTTAGTTTAGGGAATATTTTGTTGACTTTTGTTGTTATTTAATAAAGATATGAAAATGTACAAACAGCGTGTGTTTTGACAGTAAAACATTTGCGATATCTTAAAATAATCGTGGAGACATCTGCTAATGCTAACTCTCAGCTCTTTCAGTATTGTTCCCCAAATAGGTGTACAGACGGTGGAAGGAAGTTCATTGTCAGTTGACAACTAACTAGAAGACAGAGTTATAAAAATACACCCCCCTGCACCCCATACCTGTCATCTCTCTCTCTCTTCCTTATTCAAAATATGAGTCATTGGGCCATTGGTCTTTGCGCTGTATGTCGACAGTGTTTTGAAGTATGGTAGGTCAGGATCGCGGAATTAAATATTGTTGGCTTTATGCAGTGTTGGCGCTGATTTATTACGGTATTATTTCTTGAGTGTTGACTATACAAATTAACAACCCCTTGATTTGTGTTAATGTACTGTGCTGTATAGGCCTACACCAGCTGACAAAAATCATGTTCATGAAACGAAGTCCTTGCTAGTTTATGCTTTATTTTAATTTTAATGTTTTAAATTAGAGCTAATCAAAATATTCAACAACGTAATTATCTGGTGTGAACCTTAACTTTTGGTGTGATAAAATATGACCGCTTTTTAACACAAAAAAGACCATGTTTTCTTGATTTTTTTCCTCTTGAAAAAAACTAAGGAAAAAATCTGAATTTTTCCAACGGGACGTATTTGGATTACTGGGACTGTACAGCCATAATTGCTTTCACCTCCATACTAATGAATAACATGAAATTGTAAACATTTGACACTATTACAAATCTTTATGCTTTGTAAATAAAAAGATTTTGATTTTTATTTTAATTTTGATTTTGATTTTGAACTGGTCACAACGATTAAAAAAAATATCCATGGTCTATTCCATCTTACCCAGATACTGACAGCAACTTCCGATCTACACAGACAGGCAAGATAAGACGCGCCTGCAAACGAAACCTACAATTAGCCAAATATTATTCCCTGAAATCAAATGCTCGACCTAACAACAGCCTGTACAGGGGAATGACTCGACCTCTCAACAGACATCAATTTAACATTACGTGTCCTACAAATAAAATCAAATTCTTGCCTTAATTTTCATAATTTTATGAGTTTTATTTTGATTTTTTTAGGACTAGCTCGGTTAAAAACGGAGGACCTGGTCGGTTAACCAGACCTTAGATAGTCGGGCGTCTAATGTATGATTATTTTCAAAATCACCTTTAAGCTCACACTAAAAATGGGTTACAAACTCTTTTTGAATCCCTGTTTTAACTATGGGAATCTGAACCTTATCAAAGAGAAGAATGCCATTTGAGAAAAATCCCCTTGATAGTTTAAATTATAAACACATAATAATCTGTAGTAATGCTGTAAATTTGGTCTCAATTCAGAGCTTGTGATGTCATCTTTAGGAAGAATTTTATTAGTTTTCTTAGTTGCCATTAGAATTCAGCACAATGTTTGAGTGTTTCCAGTATAAAAGAGCTGTTTATGAAAAGGTACCTACATACCAAAAGACTGAGGTATCTACCGCTCAAATCTTGTACTGCTGTACTACAAGATTAAAACTAGTAGGCCTAACAAGAAGACGAGTCCCCTACATCACAACAGTTCACGGTATAAACTTTACGGTATTGAACAATTGAAACTGATGGTAAAGTCTAGATTCTCAGGGGGAAAACTGAGAACAACTGCTATGATAGGAAAGAAAGGGTGTGTACTTGTGAGGAAGTCCGGAAAACAATTGTGTGATTGGCTGATAGACGCAATAAAGAACGCACAACATAAAAATTCTAATCCTTTTTTATCAAACTAAATTTCTAGCAATAAATATTGACAATGACATATCCTGGAACAAACCATGTTGACACACTCTCCAGAAAGCTGACTTAATGCTTGTAGAAGAGAATAAAGCAAATCGGTGACAACGCTACAGTAAAAACCGCCTATCACGCACTGTTTAATAAAATATTAGCCATGACGTTTAACTATTTTGTTGACATTAGATTCTGATCTTTCATTTAACTTTTTCATTTAATTATATGGTTAATTTTAGAGCCCCACTTACACTACGATCTTGCAGTCTGGGGAGGCAAAACAGCAGGAAACCTCAATCGAGTCAACAGAAGAGAGCATTCAGGATTTTAGTCGCACTTAGCTTGAGAGAGTTGCAGAAATGCCTACCCTACCATATATGTGTTAACAGTCATAGGCCTATAGATTGGAAAAGCCAAAGCACCATTACATGTTTTAAATGAACAGCTGAAACGAGGCCACGACATACACTCGAATACAACACATGCCATGCATCGAACTTCCGCCTTCCTCATAGCGAGATCTTTTCAGCAAGAAGAGATTGAAGACTAGGCATTTTAATTTTAATAGGTATTTATGGCCGTATTTACTCAGACTCTTCGATGTTTGGGCAAAAGGTGTTAAGACATGATTTTGGAAAATTTGAGGTTTTGATGGTTTCTGGAAGAAAAAAATCATTCCAAAAGTAGTACAAAGCGTTTTGGTAAAAAAATTTTAATATAATTGTTATTTTACAAGATCTGAAGGAGTTATATCAAACTATTATGGTACAAAAGTAATAAGTATATAAACTTATATCTTGTGTCCTATTCCAGCTAAACTAATTCATTCTGGTAAAAAGGACCTACATCAGTAGGCCTAAGTCATGCTAGGTACTGAGGGTATGGGCCCTAAGTCATACTTTTTAAGATCAGATAGCGGCGGATCTAGAACAGTAACAAGGGGGGGGGGGGGGGGCTAACCGGGAAGTCTGGGGGATATGGAATACTCCCTAGAGCAGGGGTTAGGGGTCCTCCCTTGAGAAAGTTTTCAAATTTAAGTGTCCAAAATGGTCAGTGTTTTAGTTCATTAATTCACTTATCGTTGTGGAAAACAATACTAAATCGCCAATCAATTTTCATTACAAACCACAGTTTTACCAATGTACCAACTTTTTCATTGCTGTTATTATCATTATTATTTAATGAGAATGGTTTTACATCATGAAGTACAATGCATACACCATCCTTAAAAAATTTGGTTTGTTTTTGTATGACAGTTGCTATCTAGACTTTGCATAATCTTCATTTCGTCTTGAAATGGTACACTCTTGAAATAACACTAACAACTTAGCTACTAACTTTTATAGGCTAAATTTGTGTAGGTAGTTTAATATGTTAAAAGGTTATAAATACAGTACCCTGTACATTTCATTATGGATTGGCCACTGAATCACATACTTAGCAAAAGGTGGTTTACAATATCGGCTCTGTCTAGTGATCCGGAGGGGTTAGTTTCACTAAGTTACCATGGTTTGGATCCTTTTTGACCCATATTATCAAGTGTATACAGTTACAATTATATTAGTCCTTCAATAGTGAAGTTGTCGTCACATTAAAATTATTGAAAGCTTTTTTTCTTGTAAAGTTTGCTTTCACTGACTATATCCCCTTTTGCTTAAACATGTTAATTGGGGTAAAGTTTCATACAGCGCCTAAGTACTATCGAATGAAAATATGTATCGATATATCGATTGAATAGGATTGAAAATTACTGTTAGGCCTAAATAAGTTAAAAAATTTAGCCTGACAAAATTTAGGCCTATTCTAATCTAACAAACTAACATTAACCATAACTAATCTCCATTAACATGAAGAACCACCCTAGGCCCAGGAAAGTTTAAATGCAAGAGTAGACCACATTTAAGTAAGATACGTATCTAGGTAAGTTAGGTTCTTATATTCTATGTTTGTTATTTTGTGAAAATTTTTGTCACTGTAATTAATATGGTTTTGATTTTGTTGATAAAGACCTAAACTATGTTAGGTTATACGGTATACTGTACAGGTTTTTGATTACACACCAAATGTGGGTAAATAGGGGTAATTAGATATTTTGATTGTCTACAGTTGTTATTTAAGTATAGATTGAATAGATAGTTAATATGATAGATATATCGATCCATCGATCGGATCTATAGATATTTTCATTCGATAGTAGTGTAAAAGCCCTACGCCTATATGAAACTATTGGTTGTCGCAAAAGCAATAAGAAATAATATTTTTGCCGTAGGTCACAACTGCTATAAAATATGTACTTTTTGGGTCTTAAAGCTCATTTTGTGTGATTTAAATATAGGCTATGCCTAGGCTAAAAAAAAAAAAAAAATTAGCCTTCAAACATTAAGATAAGCAGTAATTTCTGTTAATATATTTTGATCTGAAGGGACAATTCCAGAGCATTCAATTTTCATTGTTTTTCCACATTTAGGCCTACCACTTCTGTGCTTAGTGCAGAGTAAGTAATGCCTAGTGTTTAGCACTTAAGTTACTTTTGATACTTGTCTCCTTCATCTCTAACCGACAATGTCGGATAGATTGTGTCAGATGAATTTTTTAACTAAGTTATCACATTTAGTAACTAGGCCTACCAATTCTGCTTAAAAATGTTCTTCTTAAACCAATATTTTGTCCCTTTACTTGACTCTGTGTTCAAAGAATTATTTTTTATATCATGCCTTTGAAGGGTTGGTTGATAACTTATACTTAATATTTGACTTTTGTCTGATGTAAGTCAAGATATACTCTCAACAGTATCCAAAAATATTTTTTAGCAGTCATTCATATTGAAAAATATCTCATTTGCTCTGCTTTCATTAAAAATTTAAAATGTCTAAATCTTCGTTTCTTAAGTAAAAATTATACAATGTTCTCCCAAAGGAGTCAAACTTCAAACTTTTCTAGATTACTTGGTTTTTCCTAGGTCGACTTTTGCGTCATTTGTTTTTGTCAAGTCAGTTGGAATGGAATAGGGAAGTAAACATTTACTAATAATGTCCTTAAAAAATATTCTTCTACAAAACGTGATATCTAATCCATAGCAATGTTTCAATAGCTCGAGATTAGGATAATATATTTAAATGAAGTAAGGAGATATGTCAACCAAAAGTATTAAATTTCCATAGCTTTGAACTTACCATTCATAACCTTTTAGTTCTGATTTTTTTTCTTTTGAGTTTGCAGGTTAGGTTTGGTTTAATGACATTTTATTTTTTGACCTAGGAACAATAAACAGATGTTTAACAATGTGACCACCCTCAGAAAAATAATTAATTTCTCTCTCTCGTCCTTAAAATTTAATCGTACAATGTCAAGTACCTGGGGGCCGAGCATTTGCTCGGTAAGCTCAAAAAGTATAGAAATAACAGTTACAGATAGTGTCCTAAAATGCCCAGTGCAAAAAGCCTTATTTCTTGTTCAAGACGAGCTCGTTCGCTCTGCTCACTCGCCTTTTTTCCTGTTTAATTTTAGACCTACGGGGGCTGCACTCTGGTGTATTGTTATTGTTAAAACACATGTTGAATGTGTAAAACGTAGATTTAATTATTTAGTTAACAGCTGTTTCACAATTCATACCAATGCTTTTATTTATAAATTAAATTTTATTTAGGCCTCGTCTATTCGGGTGACTTTGTTGCCGCGACTAAGTCTCTGTCGCGTAGACGAGCAGCACCAGCAGCACACTTTAATTCGAGGTCGGGAAGTTCCGGCCATCGTCGTAACTGTTCGGCTCCCAGCCTGTGCTGTATCTAGGACGAGAGGGACAGCACATACTTCGAGTTATGTCGCCCGAATAGTAAGTAACGATGAAAGCCGGAAACCAAGGTCTGTAAAGGAAGAAGCATAACTTCTTCCAGGTCAGCCGTATAGCTTTTTTTTGTGTTCCGGATATGAAGCGTCTAAACTAAAACGGAAGTCAAGTTACGTTATAATATTTACCACTACACAGCTGATTAAGAAAGAGAATGAAGCAGTCTTGCCACGGGTACGATATTTATCGTAACGACGCCATATTACTCTACTTTAAATTTGGATTATTAGTTGATAACAAACCATTAGGTAATGACCAAATTACAAATTATCAATCAAGGTAAATCTAAAACCATAAATTCTACAATATTTTGCTTTGAAATTCCTTATTTTAGTAATTGTTGAGACAAAAAATTCCCAACGCAAACGAGAACGATTTTTGTTTGCTGTTTTGTTGGCAACACTTGCCGGTAGGCGACATCCATGGATGTCGCAGAAAGTGACACCATTGCTCTTATGGGATGCGGCTCTCCTGGCCCTGGCCTATAGTCTCCTTGGCCGGAAACCCCCGACAGTGATTCGCGTGAATAATCCTGATGTAGGGCTGGCTGCTATATGACTAAGATGTTAATAATAATCTTAATAACTGAAAATAATAAAATGAAAAATAACAGGGTACCTACCGGGCTTTGGTGTTACCGTGCCTACTACCGTATAGAAGCATTCCCTAAAGGGAAATTTGCTATAAAACTTATTATTACCAATTTGAATTGTGATTTACAAACTTTTATCACTACTTATGCTGAGTTTTACTTTCAGGATGTGTTTGCTGATGGCCAGACAGTTTCCATATTTGTATACCTTACTGTATATATTTTTATTAATAAACTTATTGAAATAAAAAATTTATATTATTTAATGTCTTCTATAGCATAATTAATCTATCATTCTCCCATTTCCATCCTCCAGATTTACCTAGAATAAATGCAATATGTTTTAAAGGCTATAATGTAGCGAACGACAAAAATTAAATCAATTAGAAAAAATTATATGTAGTTGAAATAAAGAATTCTAAACAAATAAATGTCACTAATAATCAGCTCAATCTACAGCGGCAACCTTTCTTCATATAAGTTATACAATTAAAAAAATGTTCAACACTAACATTATATTTTAAGATTTTCTGTATTAAAATCATTCTGATCTTTTATAGATAATTACTTTTTATAATTTTTTTTAAAAGTATTATTCTATTTGTGAAGGTAATAACGTCATGCTTTTTATGAATGTCAAACTGCCGACGGTTTCCTGCCACTATTGTTACTATTCTGGGCCATTCTGGCGATAGATAAGCATTTATACAGCTGCGAGCCACGACGTCACTTCATTATCATTACGTCATAACTCGCAGTATGTGCTGTCCCTAACGCTCGTCCTAGATAGGGTCGGGTTCGTGACAGGAACCAGGGATGAGATTCCATGACGTCATAACTGGCTCATTTCTCCCATTCCACCATCTAGCTTTCAAGCACAGTCCAATATATAGCTAGCTTAACCTAAATATTGGACTGTGCTTTCAAACATTTCGACATAGACTATTGCAGACGACAATCCATTTCGGGAAGTTAGTCATAAGTTCTGACGATGCCAATTGCATGTACATGCCTAAAGGAAAATAAAGATTTTGATTTTGAAAAAGATTTTGATTTGGTTTTGGGATGCAAACTGCAAACTAAACGACATCTCTTTTCACACATAAATAGTACTTCGAAAAACTTTTTCCTTTTGGGTTGAATAAATTTACCTAACTTATGATGAATACAAATTTTGGCAAGTTAAACCAGAGCCAAAATTATTTGAATGTATTTGTTATCAGTTTATGTTTATGTTTGTATAAGTTTTTACTTCCAAATAGGGTAGGGTACATAAGTTTAATTAATTTTTCTCATAAGTTAAGGCTTTTTGTTTTAGTATTATCACGGGCTCTTTAGTGTTTTACTTACTGTAGGCCCTAGGCCATCTCTTCTCGTTCTTGTATCTTAGACCCAAAGCACTTCCAGTTAACTGAGTAGTAACTTAATTGGCAAGTATAGTCCTAAGAACTGTAGTATGCAATTTTTTTACAAAACCTAGGTGTGAAATCCTTAATTGTGAAGGCCTAAAAAAATTAATTTCCAAAAGAATTCAATATTGCAATAAATTGAATAAATTACCTACGATATTCATCAATTAAACATAGGCATACCATAGATGGGAGTATTTAGGTTTGATGCCTCGGGTTTGTTTTGTACAATTAACTTTACCGCAATTATTAGTAAAGTCTAGAAAAATTATACATACTCTAACAATTTGAATTTAAAAATATATAATTTTTTAATTGCTCCCAAATTGCCATATATGTATGTTATCTCTTTATTACAAAAATTAAATTAACTTACAGTAAAGTAGCCTATAGTAGGCCTAAATAGGCTATGATTCTGTTTTATTATCAACCCATGGTTAATGTTGATTAGTTAACTTAAAATATAGGCTACAAAAAGGCTAAGAAAGTACTTTTGAACTAGATTAATAAGTTATGTAAATAAAGCGTTATCATGTAGGTCTAAATTTAATTTATAAGTTAAAATGCTTACCATTTAAGTTTAAGTAAAAAGTTCTTTAAATTGTATTTTAATGCTTCCAAGCACCGGTTTATAACTAGACTCTGTTGAGTTAGCTGAAAATATGATTTTAAAAACGAAATTGTTTGTTTTTAAGGTATTTAAATTAGTCTTATAACTTAAGAATCCAAAACCCATAGGCTACTTTATTGTTTAATCAATTAAATATACAAACTGGGCACAGTCAGAACACCCAGGGTTTTTAAATACTCCCGACAAGAAGTGCAAGGGCGGAAGCCTAAAGATGCATCTGCCTTTTTTTTTTGCCAGATGAGAATTTGAGTCAAGTTTGTAAGTACAAGTGACATGATAGGTAAATCAGTACATAGCCTATTACCACTTTTCTTAACCAAGGATGAAACATTTATACCTGCAGTTTATGTTTATGTAGTGGTAAAATGTTTTTAATAGCACTGTAAATCCAGCTGAATAATAACATCAATTGCCACGACTCTTGCACAGCAAGACAAAATTACCAAAATGAATTATCAAAATGTTGGTATCAAACAAAAAGCATTGATTGTGAAGTCTAATCAAGTTAGTTATATAGTCAATGCTTTTATAGGCTTGTTTTGAAATTTTAGAAAATAATGAACATAACTCTTATGACTTATTTTGATAGTAAAATAACTTCGGTAATCTGAAAAACGTTTTACACAATGGTCTGTTCAATGGTTTGCTAAACTCAATCAAATAGCTGCCACGTAACATCTAAATTATTTACATGTAATTTAAAGAAGAGGGGCCTTAGATTTAAATAAGGTCACAGTAGTAGCCGCTTGACTATGAAGCAATAGGTTTCATGTTGTCTATTATACTTATTTTGATTTGAAAAACCTTGTTCGAGTTGTCTTTCCTGCGGATAAGACTATTTTAAACTGGACTTGTTTTATTACTATCAAAAGTCAACCATTAGTTTGATGGCATCATTAGTAAATGAAATTAGGCAATGTAAGTTTAAAAACGAACTGTACCGTTTCAAACTTTATGAGAATACATCTTACACAATTTTTAAACTCATGACTGCGAGTGTGCCTCAGAAGGAAAGATAAACCAAAGCATTCACGGCCAACAACACATGAATACTTTTGTATTTCTCCACATATTTGTACTTCATGAGGAACCCTATTGGATATAGAAGTATCCACAGGTCCGTACAATATATAGGTGCGTCCGGTTGTTTTTCCAAAGTGTCTTCCAGTTATTTAAGATAATAAATTTTATAGCTGAGTTTGGAACCACAAAGATGAGATTGATATCTTTATAAAAATTCTGAATAAAACATAGTTGAAAAATGGTGTATATCTCTCTAACTTGCCTGATTCCATAACTCTATGAATTTTTTAGGTTTGTATTCATACAATATTCTGCATGAGGATAGTTTCAACGGTTAACTAATAAAAATTAAAAGAAAAATCTGTGATAAGTTGTAAAAATATTATTTATCGTAAAACCTTTTTAGTACATAAAATAATTGGTTATGCTTCCAATATCTTTCATTCTTCATTGAGCTCCTTGGACGTATGTAATTATTCTGAAACTGATAAACATTTTGTTAGTAAATGTTTAGAATATGTCCATTTTGTGGTATAGACACAGAATTCATATAGCCTAAACACCTCTGTAACGCTCACAGTTGGATATATTATTATATCTGCTGGATTCTTAAAGACAACCAAATGTTCATAAGACTAAATTACTTACAAATTCCATCAAAATAGCTCAAAAATTTTATAGAAACACGTTTTGATGTTAATATATCATCTTCAGCTGCTGACACGAAGTTCTTCGGCTATAACGCTTACCTTACGTCAATTTTAATTCACAAATTAAAATGGCAAAGGTTTTTTCGTATGATAATTTCTACAAAATTTTCTGTATGGATCTAATTTTTACGTTCCCTATGAGTATAAAAGAAAAATTTGTGTTAGTAACACTATTTTAAACTCAAGAACGGCTACAGTACATCGATTTGGTTGAAAAATGGTGGGGAGGTAGCATAGAACCAGGAGAGGGACATCTTATCCTTTGTGAATTGACATAGCCTCAGGACCGTCATAAACGTACCAATGGCAAATTGTTTTTGAGTTTTTTATATGAGTTGTTTATGAAAACAAAATATGTAAAAAATTGTTTCTTTGTCATTTATTCCAGAAACAACTGTCCTTTTATAAAGTATTGAGGGAAAATTGGTAATTAAAAATTAGAGGATATTCTAGACTTGCGGCGAGTGAGCGAAGCCTATAAGCTGAACCTGATTGAGCGTAGCAAAAGAGATCACCTAAAGGGCCAAAATTAATCAGGTTGGCATTACAATGCATGCCTGGTAACAGCTAGTATTGTATATAAAAAAATAAATACGGTAACACATAAAGTTTACACCCACCCAAATTTAAACAAAATCATAACATACTATTACACAGGCCTGCGACACACAAACAATGCCCACAGAAACCAACGCTTTCTACAAACTGCTTGAAAGCTACAAAAGAGTGTTAACTTAAATCTTCATTTGTAAATAAGGAGAAACCAATTAGGGCCTATATACTGGTAATAAACTTGTGATTGCTGTTAACATTGTAGGCCTATAGCTTCAAATAGAATAAATTTTGAAAAACTTAAAACCCCCCGACAAAAATAGCAACAACGGATGTCTGGCAACCTTAAGTTATGTTGCTTATTTTTATAAGATACAATCAATTATAGAATTTAAGGCAATGGTCCTTAAGTTACCTATTTCATGTAGACCTAACTGAAATTTGGTTTAACTTATGCTAAATACCAACTCTTAAGAATGTTAGTTGCAATTTCTACCTAGGCCTAAGTTATACTTTTTAAATTAGTACGGTAACCTATTTATCTACCATGATAAGCCAAGGTCAGGTGTGGATCTCATTGCCCTAAGGGGCCGTCCATAAATTACGTCATCGCTTTTTGGCCATTTTTGGACCCCCCTCCCTAAAATCATCCTACCATCATAATTTGTCTGACCCCCCCCCCCCTCTCGGAAAAATGACGTCATTAACAAACCTCCGTTTAAGTAAAAATAATGCTTTTTACATGCTACATGATAAACTAAAAAAATTGACCAATAAAATCTGAATTTACCTCCAGAAATAAAGCCAAAATGACTTTCTCAATTGAAAAATAAACTATAAAACAACGTAAAATAGTCCAATGTATTTTATAGGTAATTATTTTATAATAGTTGAGTTGTGTTAGAATTTATCATTGTTTTACTGTTAAAAGTCGATTAAAATGACGTCATATCAAAGCCGACCTCCCCCCCCCTTGCACATCACCTTCAATCTGGACCCTCCCCAACTATTTTCAGATGACGTAATTTATGGACGACCCCTAACCTAAGTTAGTTAGTTTTAAGGCTAAATTAATTTAGGCCTACATCTTACATCCGGTGTCTTAGTCACAATCGGTTTCAGATGGGCGAGTCGTCATTCTTCTTCCGGTCAATCCGGGTCTTCGCGAAGTGAGTGAAGACCTAATCATTTCTGTAACAGATACAGATACAGTACTCAATTAGAAAATAACCTAGGACCTGTTTTTAAATTTAAGACCATCAAGTTTAAACGAGTAGGACCTAGTCAACTCTCACTAACTTGAAAACTCAAAATCTTGAGTCGAATTAGCCCAATAAAAAACTTTTCGGAATAGCATGAAATTCCCGACATTAAAGAAATAAATTCCAATATCCGATAATTGTAGCTAAACTCAAGAACTAACTTGCCAAACTAACTTAAATAATTATTACCAAATTAAGTTATACCAAATGAACCTCCGTAACCCCAACTACGTTTATTCCTAAGGCAAACCATAACTTACACCTACCTTAATCAAACTGTATGAACTAAATGAAAAACTAATTGTATCCCCGTAATTTTTGAGTTAGCAATATGATTACATGCAATATTGACGAATTGTAACTTAAGTTACATCTTACCCTTTAAGATGCAATCCTTTATATTTTAAACCATAATAACCTGTCGCAAATATGCTAAGTATATTTAAGTAATATGCGTAAACCTTGTGAAATTGGTATAAAAAAAGCATTAACTTACCGTAAATCGAGGCTTTAACCAATTTGGTAGCTAACAATAACAGTCTGCAGAAGAATAAACACTCCAAACGTCAAAACACACTATTTGACATTTGAACGAAGCGAAACGCTGGACATAAAACGCCGGTAAAGGTAAAATTGACTCTAGGAACGTGCGGAAACGTGGCAAGTGACGTCATGAAATCTCATCCCTGGTTCCTGTCACGAACTCGACCCGTCCTAGATACAGCACAGGCTGGGAGCCGAACAGTTACGACGATACGGAAGCCCTGAAGGGCCAAAGAGTAAGCGATCATTTTTTACACCGCCGTGTTTGAAACACGGCGAGCCGTGTTTAAAAGACGGCGAGCCGAGTTTGAAAGACGGCGAGCCGTGTTTGGAAGGCGGCGAGCCGTGTTTGGAAGGCGGCGAGCCGTGTTTGGAAGGCGGCGAGCCGTGTTTGGAAGGCGGCGAGCCGTGTTTTAAAGTCGGCGAGATGTATTTGAAATTCGGCGAGTATTTTGATAAAGTAATTAAGAGTAATAATTAGATATCTGATAGTAGATTAGGTATATGACTAGATGTAATATCATTTGCAAACTAATTAAAAAATATTACAACTTTCATGCCAGATTTCTATGAAATCAGAGGTCCCAAAAACAAAGAAAACTGTTTGGTCATGGTCATCATAACAAATGCACAGACTATTTTTGCTCCAGAGATTTGATTGTTTTGGTTATTTTCAATTTTATAAGAGGGTGAAAATCCGTTTAAGAGTCAATAAAAAAGCTTTTAATTATTAGTCTTAGTTAATTTATCAAAATGCTCTCCGAATTTCATATACTTCTCGCCGACTTTCAAACACAGCTCGCCGACTTTCTAACACGGCGATCGCCGACTTTCTAACACGGCTCGCCGTCTTCCAAACACGGCTCGCCGACTTATAAACGCGGCTCGCCGTCTTTGAAACACGGCTCGCCGTCTTCTAAACACGGCTCGCCGTGTTTCAAACGCGGCGGTGTAAAAAATGTGTGCGTACTCTTTGGCCCTTCAGGGCTTCCGTACGACGATGGCCGGAACCTCCCGACCTCGAATTAAAGTGTGCTAGATCTAGACGCTCGTTGTCGCGTAGCACCATAGATTATAGATGGGTCGAGTTCGTGACAGGAACCAGGGATGAGATTTCATGACGTCACTTGCCACGTTTCCGCACGTTCCTAGAGTCAAACCGGCGTTTTATGTCCAGCGTTTCGCTTCGTTCAAATGTCAAACAGTGTGTTTTGATATTTGGAGTGTTTATTTTTCTGCAGACTGTTATTGTTAGCTACCAATTGGTTAAAGCCTCGATTTACGGTAAGTTAATGCTTTTTTATACCAATTTCACAAGGTTTACGCATAGCTTAGCATATTCGCGACAGGTTATTGTGGTTTAAAATATAAAGGATTGCATCTTAGAAGGTAAGATGTAACTAAGGAGTGTACGTTCCACACAATGTAGTTCAATCAGGAACTTGAATGGCTTTTTACTATAGTAACTTATTTATTAATTAATACTTGGAGAATTCTAAAATTTAACATATTATTACCACCAGTCCATATGCCTAAATTGACATAGACCTCATTAATACTTGCACACAGGAGTAACTTACCACCTTAAAATATACTCCTTAGTACTCTTAAGGTAGGCCTATACACCAAGAGTACTTCTAAAATAATTTAATTTATTGTTGAATTTTACTGTCTGTTACTCTGTAAAATAATTTATGTCACTGCATTAAATTTCTCTCTGACTCTGTAGGTAAAGATTTTTTATGATTTTTCTGTACGGTAAGCCTAATTTTAATGTTAAATTTTTATTGTTTGTTAAATTGGTAAAAAATTTTATACAAAGCTGGATATGATTCTTAGTAGCTAACTGAGTGTAGCCTAGAATTGCTAATGCATATTTGTAAATACGTCAATGGGTATTTTTCATTCGGTAGAAATGTAGGCGCTATATGAAACTGTACCCGTCAGGCCTAGGATTACTTATCTCAATTTAAGTTACAATTCGTCAATTGCATGTATTCATATTGCTAACTCAAAAATTACGGGGATACAATTAGTTTTTCATTTAGTTACCATACAGTTTGATTAAGGTAGGTGTAAGTTATAGTTTGCCGTAGGAATAAACGTAGTTGGGGTTACGGAGGTACATTTGGTATACCTAAATTAGTTTGGTAATTATTTAGTTTGGCAAGTTGGTTCTTGAATTTAGCTACAATTATCGGATATTGGAATTTATTTCTTTAATGTCGGGAATTTCATGCTATTCCGAAGTTTTTTTATTGGGCTAATTCGACTCAAGATTTTGAGTTTTCAAGTTAGTGAGGGTTGACTAGGTCCTACTCGTTAAACTTGATGGTCTTAAATTTAAAACCTCTAGGTCCTAGGTTATTTTCTAATTGAGTATCTGTATCTGTTACAGAAATGATTAGGTCTTCACTCACTTCGCGAAGACCCGGATTGACCAGAAGAAGAATGACAACTCCCCCATCAACCGATTGTGACTAAGACACCGGATGTAAGATGTAGGCCTAAAATAAATTAATTTAGCTTTAAAACTAACTTAACTTAGGTTGGGGTCGTCCATAAATTACGTCATCTGAAAATAGGGGGGAGGGTCCAGATTGAAAATGACGGTAAGGTGATGTGCAAGGGGGGGGGGGGTCGGCTTTGATATGACGTCATTTTAAATATGATGTTTTATATCGACTTTTAACAGTAAAACAATGATAAATTCTAACACAACTCAACTATTATAAAATAATTATCTATAAAATACATTGGACTATTTTATGTTGTTTTATAATTTATTTTTCAATTGAGAAAGTCATTTTGACTTTATTTCTGAAGGTAAATTCAGATTTTATTGGTCAATTTTTTGTAGTTTATCATGTAGCATGTAAAAAGCATTATTTTTACTTAAACGGAGGTTTGTTAAAAATGACGTCATTTTTCCGAGAAGGGGGGGGGGTCATACAAATTATGATGGTAGGATGATTTTAGGGAGTGGGGTCCAAAAATGGCCAAAAAGCGATGACGTAATTTATGGACGGCCCCTTTGGGCAATGAGATCCACACCTGACCTTGGCTTATCATGGTAGACAGTATTAATTTAAAAAGAATAACTTAGGCCAAGGTAGAAATTGTAACTAACATTCTTAAGAGTTGGTATTTAGCATAAGTTAAACCAAATTTCAGTTAGGTCTAGGCCTACATGAAATAGGTAACTTAAGGACCATTGCCTTAAATTCTATAAATGATTGTATCTTATAAATAAGCAACATAACTTAAGGTTGCCAGACATCCGTTGTTGCTATTTTAGTCTGGGGGTTTTAAGTTTTTCAAAATTTATTCTATTTGAAGCTATAGGCCTACAATGTTAACAGCAATCACAAGTTTAATACCAGTATATAGGCCCTAATTTGTTTTCTCCTTATTTACAAATGAAGATTTAAGTTAACACTCTTTTTTATCTTTCAAGCAGTTTGTAGAAAGCGTTGGTTTCTGTTGGCATGAGGGGTGATAAGTTACAGTAACATTAAAAATGTTCCAGCTCTTAAGATTTTTTTTTTTTCTTAAGAAAGATTACTGATGCTTGATTTTTTTACCTTTAGGTACGGCACATAGTGATTTTCCCTCCATAAGGTGAAGAACTACCTAACTTATTGGAAAAGACTATTGGACGACTTGTTTGAGGACAAATAATCGAGGGGAGAGGAGAGTTCCCATAACTTATTGAAACAATTTGATAGTCGCCTGTATAAGTTTACTAGGTATGTATTAACCTACATTTGCTTGCAACACTTCCAAGTGAGTAAACCTATAAATTCTGTTTTTTAGGGAAAATAAAAAATACAAAGTAAAAGATCCCATTCTTTTAAACTCACACAAAAAGAAAGTCCTCTGCGACTGGTTTGAAATTTGAGTTAGTCGTGTAGGCTTTTATCATTGACTATGTACACTAACGTGAATAGACCTCTCAGCCAATGCATTTAGTTTGAGGCAAAAATTTGGAAGTTCGGTGTACGCCGCACCAGAGTCGCTGCCAACAATATTGTTATTATTCAGTTGAATATAGTGCTGCAAAAACACTTTACCAAAACATAAACATGACTTTCAGTTATAAAATGTTTCATCCTTAGTTGAGAAGAGTGGTGGTAATACTGATTTATCTATCATATGTTACGTGTACTTCCATGTACGCCGCACAAGATCGCATCACTGTCAATATGCTTCACACACGCCTATGCTATGAAAAGTCTACTCACGTTAGTGTACATAGTCAATGCTTTTATGCTTCATCGAATTTGAAAGTTTACTGTTCTCACTAATAATAATGTAGGTGTAACTTCACATTGCTAAATAACTGGTAAAAATTAAGTTGAAGACTGAACAGATAATATTATTAGGAAACTCTGTAATTAAAAAAATAAAAGAGTTACTTAAATTAAAACTCACGAAGTTGTATGAAAACCTTCAGATGTCCCATTTTTTTTTTTATTTATTGCAAAGCATCAGAAACACCACCAAAATAGCTTACTTACTTTTTAAGTGAGCATTTAGTGCTTGCCATAACATTTGGTTATTATTCATGGTTTTATCCCTTGAGTTGTGAGAATGTACCTTAGACTGAATTACAAATTCTGTCAAAAGAGCTCAAAAATTACAGGAAGTCTGCCTCTGATGATCGATGTGATGATTGTTGCATTGTTTGTGTGTCGCAGGCCTGTGTAATAGTATGTTATGATTTTGTTTAAATTTGGGTGGGTGTAAACTTTGTGTTATTTATTTTTTTATATACAATACTAGCTGTTACCAGGCATGCATTGCAATGCCAACCTGATTAATTTTGGCCCTTTAGGTGAGCTCTTTTGCTACGCTCAATCAGGTTCAGCTTATAGGCTTCGCTCACTCGCCGCGAGTCTAGAATATCCTCTAATTTTTAATTACCAATTGTCCCTCAATACTTTAAAAAAGGACAGTTGTTTGTGGAATAAATGACAAAGAAACATTTTTTTACATATTTTGTTTTCATAAACAACTCATATAAAAAAACTCCAAAACAATCTGCCATTGGTACGTTTATGACGGTCCTGAGGCTATGTCAATTCACAAAGGAATGGGATAGAAACGATGTCCCTCTCCTGGTTCTAAGCTACCTCCCCACCATTTTTCAACCATATCGATGTAGCCGTTCTTGAGTTTAAAATAGTGTTACTAACACAAATTTTTCTTTTATACTCATAGGGAACATAAAAATTAGATCCATACAGAAAATTTTGTAGAAATTATCATACGAAAAAACCTTTGCCATTTTAATTAGTGAATTAAAATTGACGTAAGGTAAGTGTTATAGCCGAAGAACTTTGTGTCAGCAGCTGAAGATGATATATTAACATCAAAACATGTTTCTATAAAATCTTTGAGCTATTTTGATGGAATTTGTAAGTAATTTAGTCTTATGAACATTTGGTTGTCTATAAGAATCCAGCAGATATAATAATATATCCAACTGTGAGCGTTACAGAGGTGTATTTAGGCTATATGAATTCTGTGTCTATACCACAAAATGGACATATTCTAAACATTTACTAACAAAATGTTTATCAGTTTCAGAATAATTACATACGTCCAAGGAGCTCAATGAAGAATGAAAGATTTTGGAAGCATAACCAATTATTTTATTGTAAAAAGGTTTTACAATAAATAATATTTTTACAACTTATCACCGATTTTTCTTTTAATTTTGATTAGTTATTGAAACCGTTGAAACTATCCTCATGCAGAATATTGTATGAATACAAACCTAAAAAATTCATAGAGTTTTGAATCAGGCAAGTTAGAGAACAGATATACACCATTTTTCAACTATGTTTTATTCAGATTTTTTATAAAGATATCAATCTCATCTTTGTGGTTCCAAACCCAGCTATAAAATTTATTATCTTAAATACTTAACTGGAAGACACTTTGGGAAAACAACCGGACGCGCCTATATATTGTACGGACCTGTGGATACTTCTATATTCAATAGGGTTCCTCATGAAGTACAAATGTGGAGAAATACAAAAGTATTCATGTGTTGTTGGCCGTGAATGCTTTGGTTTATCTTTCCTTCTGAGGCACACTCGCAGTCATGAGTTTCAAATTGTGTAAGATGTATTCTCATAAAGTTTGAAACGGTACAGTTCGTTTTAAAAACTTACATTGCCTAATTTCATTTATTAATGATGCCATCAAACTAATGGTTGACTTTTGATAGTAATAAAACAAGTCCAATTTAAAACAGTCTTATCCGCAGGAAAGACAACTCGAACAAGGTTTTTCAAATCAAAATAAGTATAATAGACAATATGAAACCTATTGCTTCATAGTCAAGCAGCTACTACTGTGACTTTAGGCCCCTCTTCTTTAAATTACATGTAAATAATTTAGACATGTAAATAATAACGTGGCAGCTATTTGATTGAGTTTAGCAAACCATTGAACAGACCATTGTGTAAAACGTTTTTCAGATTACCGAAGTTATTTTACTATCAAAATCAGTCAAAAGAGTTATGTTCATTATTTTCTAAAATTTCAAAACAAGCCTATAAGCATTGACTATATAAACTAACGTGAATAGACTTCACAATCAATGCTTTTTGTTTGATACCAAAATTTTGATAATTCATTTTGGTAATTTTGTCTTGCTGTGCCAGAGTCGCAGCAATTGATGTTATTATTCAGCTGGATTTACAGTGCTATTAAAAACATTTTACCACTACATAAACATAAACTGCAGGTGTAAATGTTTCATCCTTGGTTAAGAAAAGTGGTACCGTAATAGGCTATGCACTGATTTACCTATCATGTCACTTGTACTTCACAAACTTGACTCAAATTCTCATCTGGCAAAAAAAAAGGCAGATGCATCTTTAGGCTTCCGCCCTTGCACTTCTTGTCGGGAGTATTTAAAAACCCTGGGTGTTCTGACAGTGCCCAGTTTGTATATTTAATTGACTAAACAATAAAGTAGCCTATGGGTTTTGGATTCTTAAGTTATAAGACTAATTTAAATACCTTAAAAACAAACAATTTCGTTTTTAAAATCATATTTTCAGCTAACTCAATAGAGTCCAGGCCTAGTTATAAACCGGTGCTTGGAAGCATTAAAATACAATTTAGAGAACTTTTTACTTAAACTTAAATGGTAAGCATTTTAACTTATAAATTAAAATTAGACCTACATGGTAACGCTGTATTTCCATAACTTATTAATCCAGTTCAAAAGTACTTTCTTAGCCTTTTTGTGCTTTTTGTATTTTAAGTTAACTAATCAACATTAACCATGGGTTGATAATAAAACAGATTCATAGCCAGCCTATTTAGGCCTACTGCTAGGCTACTGTAAGTTAATTTAATTTTTGTAATAAACAGATAACATGCATATATGGCAATTTGGGAGCAATTAAAAAATTATATATTTTTAAATTCAAATTGTTAGAGTATGTATAATTTTTCTAGACTTTACTAATAATTGTGGTAAAGTTAATTGTACAAAACAAACCCGCATCAAACCTCAACACTCGCATCTATGGTATGCCTATGTTTAATTGATGAATATCGTAGGTAATTTATTCAATTTATTGCAATATTGAATTCTTTTGGAAATTAATTTTTTTAGGCCTTCACAACTAAGGATTCCACACCTAGGTTTTGTCAAAAAATTGCATACTACAGTTAGGACTATAAGTTTACTTGCCAATTAAGTTACTACTCAGTTAACTGGAAGTACTTTGGGTCTAAGAACGAGAAGAGATGGCCTAGGGCCTACAGTTAGTAAAACACTAGAGCCCGTGACAATACTAAAACAAAAAGCCTTAACTTAGAGAAAAATTAATTAAACTTCTGTACCCTACCCTATTTGGAAGTAAAAACTTAGATAACAAATACATTCAAATAATTTCGGCTCTGGTTTAACTTGCCATATAAAATTTGTATTCATCATAGGTAAATTTATTCAACCCAAAAGGAAAAAGTTTTTCGAAGTACTAGTTAAGTGTGAAAAGAGATGTCGTTTAGTTTGCATCCCAAAACCAAATCAAAATCTTTATCAAAATCAAAATCTTTATTTTCCTTTAGGCATGTACACGCAATTGGCATCGTCACAACTTATGACTAATTTAATCCCGAAATGGATTGTCTTCGTCTGCAATATAGTACAGGCGCTAGGTGCAGTTGAGTATGCATGAAGAGTCAGAGATTTTGACTTTTGATTTTGGTAATGGGGGCCTAGGTGAGTATAAAAACCCATGTCGTCGCCTCCAAGGGTGGTCGACAACTTAGGGGTGGGGGCGCAAAGTTGCGAAAAACGTTAATCGGCAAACCGCTTATAACTCCCTTGTTATTGAACGTAAGTAAATAATTTTTTTTTAATTTGTAGGTAATAGTATGACCTACAAAAAAGGTTATGACAGATTTTTATGTATATTTACTAGTTTTCAAGATACATTTATTTTTATATTAGAAAATTTTAAAATACTAAATAGACAACACATTTATGGTAAATAGACAACACTATTGATCAATATTTACTGTAATTGCATTGTATATTTTAGTAAACTTACATAAAGAAACAAAATTCTTGAAAAACTAAAATTATTTCCTGGGATTTATGTATTTAACGGTCAAAATGCGACGTCGGAATCTACGGAGCATCTTGATAATTATACCACATGGGAAGCTATCGTTGTATATACAGGGCTTTGTTCTTGACTACCCACAAGATCTGAAAAAAGTATTAATGAATTAATTATTAATGCATGGTATATAATTAAAGATTGGCAAACTGTTAATAAATTTTCCGATATAAAATACCATACTAACATTTTTTTATGTTCACAACAAAATTGGCTTCTTTCTGGTACTACCAATAGAAATACATAAATTATGCACAATACAGGGATACTGAGCTTTGCTCGAATAGAATAAAACAGTATTAAATAACCTGAATTGAAGAATTTTAAGGTCAGTATTGAAGACCTGATACCACCATGTAAATGCAAAAAATGTAACAAACATTGTCCTTTTTACATGAGAGAAGTACCTTGCTGTGGATACTGCAACTGTATTGAAAATAGTTGTAACAACACATATAAAATTAAAAATATCTGTCAGGGAGCGTAGACAACAACATCTTTACCATGTAAGTTTTTTTTTTTTTCAAAATAAATCTTACTTTCTAAAATCAGCACTGTCCGGGAAAATTTTTTTCTGTTCATGGATTTATGATTTTTATGTATAGTAGGGGTATTTGGCCCTGAGAAATCGATTGGAGCAGGTCTCAAGGCTGGGAAAATACGGGGTTTCTTCTACAGCCCTTCAAAGTGTCCATGTATTATTAAGGGCCTTCTTTGTATCTGCAGTTAACCAAAACAGCTGATTCAGGTAGTTCTTTTTCATAGTAAGATTCGTAAACAATGGATGTTTTATTTTTAGGTTATCTAATACTGTTTTATTCTATTCGAGCAAAGCTCAGTATCCCTGTATTGTGCATAATTTATGTGTTTCTATTGGTAGTACCAGGAAGAAGCCAATTTTGTTCGTGTCGTAACATCTTGTCCCAGGTAACATTTTGTCCCAGTAACATTTTGTCCTAAATTCCTCAGATGCCCAACTCTCTACCTGCTCCCTAGTAACATTCTGTCCCAAAAATTATTTCACAGGTCTTCACTAACTGGGGTCATAATAATGCCAAAATCCATCTCGCTCCACTGGCTAATGGGCCATGGTTCAATAAGTATACACCGCAGTGTAGAACCCGTAAACTTAGGCCTACAATGAAATAGTCTGAAACCTGAAAGGCAAGTGAGCGAAGCGAATGAGCTCGTCTTGGTTTTGAAAAAATCTTTTGCTACTTGTTACTTAAGCGCACTGTATATAACTGATATTGCAATACAGAATTGTTTAAGTGTTTACCGAGAAAATGCTCGGCCCCCAGGTACTTAATGTTTAAACAAATAACAGTTATGTAAAAGAATAAAACAACAAATCAATTTGTAGAATTGCATTTGAATTTAAAAACAAAAGCTTTAGTAAGAATGATGATAAGGGCTGTTAACTTAATAATTAGAATCCACGTGTTAAAGATTCAACATGGGTTTCATAATGAGTAACATGGTAGTCTCACAAGCCCGTCTATTTCGCTGTTGTCTTGTGTTCGGACTCTCAAAATACAGCCGGCGGCTGTGAAATGGAACAGATTTCCGGGAGTTTAGCCGTCCCGTGTGTCCACGACCTTTAGCGCTGTTTTGACACACACTACCGAATTATACACGGTTGTCAAGGCGTTAATTTTTGTAACTATCAAATAACACCGTACTTTTAATCTTTGTCCCCTCCCAGGCCGGCGCTCCATGCGGCCGCATGACGCTCGGACTTGATATTCTTTTACTACCTGAGCTGCGTTCCTCAACCCTTGTCAAATTTTCGTTGGGACAAGATGTTACCTCGTTAGCTGATTTAATCAACTGTAAAAAAGATTGGGACAAAATGTTACTGGTTTTCCAAGAAATTCGAGTTAGGACAAAATGTTACTGGGACAGAATGTTACCGAACCATTTTGTTGTGAACATAAAAAAATGTTAGTATGGTATTTTATATCAGAAAATTAATTAACAGTTTGCCAATCTTTAATTATATACCATGCATTAATAATTAATTCATTAATACTTTTTTCAGATCTTGTGGGTAGTCAAGAACAAAGCCCTGTACAACGATAGCTTCCCATGTGGTATAATTATCAAGATGCTCCGTAGATTCCGACGTCGCATTTTGACCGTTAAATACATAAATCCCAGGAAATAATTTTAGCTTTTCAAGAATTTTGTTTCTTTAAGTAAGTTTACTAAAATATCCAATGCGATTACAGTAAATATTGATCAATAGTGTTGTCTATTTACCATAAATGTGTTGTCTATTTAGTATTTTAAAATTTTCTAATATAAAAATAAATGTATCTTGAAAACTAGTAAATATACATAAAAATCTGTCATAACCTTTTTTGTAGGTCATACTATTACCTACAAATTAAAAAAAAATTATTTACTTACGTTCAATAACAAGGGACTTATAAGCGGTTTGCCGATTAACGTTTTTCACAACTTTGCACCCCCACCCCTAAGTTGTCGACCACCCTTGGAGGCGACGACATGGGTTTTTATACTCACCTAGGCCCCCATTACCAAAATCAAAAGTCAAAATCTCTGACTCTTTTCATGCATACTCAACTGCACCTAGCACCTCGCCTAATAGTCTATGTCGAATCGAAATGTTTGAAAGCACAAGCACAGTCCAATATTTAGGGCTAGCTATATATTGGACTGTGCTTGAAAGCTAGACGGTGGAATGTGAGAAATGAGCCAGCTATGACGTCATGGAATCTCATCCCTGGTTCCTGTCACGAACCCGACCCGATTATAGATATATACTTAACACCTGGATCGGTAACTCTTTTTTTCTAGTTCACCGTGAGGTTGGCTTTGGTGTTTTACCATGAAGCCACGAGGTTCAATAGTATTATTATTTTTGTGGTTGTTTCTTTTTACTTGTTATTGGTTTAATTCAGTTGGTTGGGGACTAACGTAAGCCATATAATGTATATGTAGTGTTTATTTAGAATGTTAGTCACAATAGATAAGGATAACTAAGATGGGGTTGGATTATGAGGAGGGTCTGGGTATAGGCATTCTTCACTGCTAGGGGTCTATCTAGCAGACTTCCTGACCCGAAAATTGACTCGACCACGGATAGAAGAAACAAGATACCAGGATCACATACATGTTTTGTGTTAAATGTGTTTTCCTATTTGTGCCAAGAATTTGTTCATTTCTATGTAAATCTGTAGTTTTTCGGACTGAAGTAGATCAAGAAGCGATGATGTCATGCAGTTTAAGTTGTTTCCAGCCTCCGTTACAGTTCTGAAAAAGCTTTTCCTCACACACATGATAAAAATGAGGACATTCCATAATCAAGTGTTCCAAAGTTTCGTGCTTTCCATCACTCATCATCAGTACAATTTTTTTTCCGGAAACGAGCCGCTACCCTCACCACTAGCCAGTATTCGTGGTCAGGAATGCCAACCCTGTGCGAGTAATTATGTACTTTAATTAAAATAAATAAATAACTAAAATAAATAAACTACAATAATACTGTATTTTTTAGTCATTCTTACCTATGAAATGATAATTTTCAGACTTTGGAATGTGCACTAAGACATCAAGGTCTGTAGAGGAAGAAGCATAACTTCTTCCTAAGGTCAGCTGAATAGCTTTTTTGTGTTCCGGATATGACTAAACTAAACTAAAACGACGGATAGCGACTAAACTAAAACGTAAGTAAAGTTACGTTATAATATTTACCATTACACAGCTGATTGAAAAAGAGAATGAAGCAGTTTTGCCACGGGTACGATATTTATCGTAACGACACCATATTACTCTATTTTACTTTCGGATTATTAATTAATAACAAACCATTAGGTAATGACCAAATTAACAATTATCAATCAAGGTAAATCTAAAACCATAAATTCTACCCTAGTTTGCTTTGAAATTCCTTATTTTAGTAATAGTTCAGACAAAAATCTCCAACGAAAACGAGAACTATAGTTGTTTCTTGCAGCGTTGGCAGCACTTGCAGGTAACAAAGAGTAATGCCAATTAAGGTAATTTAATGAATACCAATTAAATTACAATAACATGAATAAATTAAAACACACCATAGAGAAAACTCAGTAGTTTTACTCTTGATGGATGAGGAACTGTAAATTAGAGTTAGTCCAGAAGGTCTCTGGTGTTCCATTTTCTTCGTAACCGTCTCCGAATTACACCAGGAAGTCTTAACGTAAATAAAACAAGTCACTGATTAAGGGATTAGAATGGCTGTCGAGTTTGAGGAAAAATTTGTGGTAGGTTTCTTTTGCAACTTCGGTGACAAACTTAATTTTGAAGTCTTCGCGAAGATTTTTGTTGCTAACGTAGTAGGGCTCGCCAGAGATTAGACGGAGCATTTTGGATTGAAAGGCTTAAATTTTCTTCAAGTGGCCGAATTTTGCAGATCCAAAAATATGAATTCCGTAAGCCCATATTGGTTTCAGAAGAGTTCGTACAATAGTAATTTTGATTTAACGGGTAATTTTGAGTTAAAGTGTAGAAGTCGGTAAAGTTGTTTCGTTCCCGCATCGAGAGCAGCTCTCTTTGTTGTCATGTGGTTTTTCCAGGTCAGTCGTTGGTCCAAATGAATGCCAAGATACCGCGCTTCAGTGTTTTGTGGGATTCTTGAGTTGTCGATGTAGACGGGAGGGCAGTAGCCTTTTCTTAATGTAAACGTGACATGGGACGATTTAGATGGGTTAAATTTAATTCTCCAGTTTCGTAACCAATTGCTCAGAATGTTGATTTGATTATGAGGTTGCTTGATGCTTCCATGGGATTTTCGGAGGAACTCAATATGGCGGTATCATCAGCAAATGTTGCAATTAATTGCAGTGTTGTTAGTTTCAGGGAGATCAGCTGTATAGGCTATATAAAAGAGGAGACAATAAGGATCCTTGTGGTACCCCGGCCCGTATTGGTTTGTAGTCAGAAAACTATGATCCTTGTTTCACCATAAAGAACCTATCTTCTAGGAAGGAACGGATAATCAAATAGTATGTAGATGGAAGAAATCTTAGTTTTTATAGGAGACCAGGATACCACACCTTATCAAAGGCAGCGGTTACATCCAGAAACACAGCGCTTGTATATTTTTTATTCTCTAGTCCGGATGCAATAACATCGACTACTCTATGAAGCTGTTGAATGGTGGAATGGCGAGAGCGGAATCCAAATAATTGATGATTCGGTAATACGTTACATTCATGAACGACATCTTGTAGTCGAGTTAGAAGTAGTCTTTCGAACAATTTTGAAATAACAGGTAGTAAGCTTATAGGCCGGTATGAGGAAACTTGGTCTGCTGGTTTTCCCGGTTTTAGAATTAGAATTATTTGGGAAAGTTTCCATTGAATTGGATAATGGGTACGGTAGTCTGCAAAATAGAATTAAATATTTGAGTCAGTAGAGTAATACAACAACTTGGTAACTCGCGTAGAACTTCGCTCGTTAGATCATATCCGGGAGATTTTCGTAGAGGCAGTTTAAACATCACTCGTTTTACATCGTTTGCAGTGATTCTAGGTGGTGGTAAGGACATTGGCAAGGGGTTTTCAGCAGACTGTTCAACTTCAGTTGAAAATTGTTGATTTTGCACTTCGTGAGGGCAACAAATCCCAGACAGATGTTCGACAAACAAGTCTGCCTTTTCCTTGTCTGTTTTAGCCCATGAATCATCCGGACGTTTGATTGGAGAGGAAGCTGTAGTGTACTGAGGTATTTGTTTGGTCGTTTTCCATAGAGATCCATCAGTAGGTGAAAGTTTAGTTAGCTTGGTGTCAAAGGTAGATGTTTTAAACTCCCTAATAGCTTGCTTCAATTGGTTTGTGGAGCGGTTAAGAGCAGTTTTGTCAGACGGTAGTCGTGGTGCCACTTTCTTCTAGCTGTTCGTTTTTGCCTAATCAAGTCACAAATGTGTCGGGGGTAGCAAGGGCCTGAGCGGTTTTTGGTGGGTTTCGGAGTTAGTGAACTCCAAGCGTCTTATTGAATGGCCTGAGTCAAATGGTCTACTGCTGCTTCTACATCGCCACCTGTCTTCAGTGGAAGATTAACATTTATGGATGATGTAAGTTCGGTACGGAAAAGCCCCGACAGTTATCATCATCCCATTTGTTAAGGACGGGCTTTCAATTTTTTCCAAAGGAACACAAGACATAGTTAATATTATTTAAGAGTGGTCAAATGGAGAATTTTCAAGGCAAGTAATAGTTGTATGAAATGGATGTACCCCTTTTGTTATAAAAAAGTCAAGTAAGTCAGGCACTTTGTTTGTGGCTGTAGGATAATATGTAGGTGAACAGATGTTGAGATTATTAGAATCAACTGAATGAAGTAGTTGGCGGCCTCGCGGGTTAACCAATCTGGAGCCCCATCGCATATGTTTGGAATTAAAATCACCCCCGCAGATAAAATGAGGACCGAGGTTTGAAAATAGGTCTGTGAAGTCATTCAAACTGACTGCAAACCTGGGAGGGCAATAAATGGCTGAAAAAGTTATTTCAATGTTATTGAACGTCAAAGTTGATGCTGCTGACTGGAGGAAATCTGTAGGGGTAATCGAAGGATGAGCAAAATGTTGAATTGTTTGTCGCACAAATACAGCTGCACCACCATATGCTCGACCATCGGGGCGGTCAGCTCTGTATATTTTATAACCCAATATGAAAAAACCTTGAATTAGTTGTACAATGAGTTTCACTGATTAATGCAACATCTATACGCTTTTCATGCAATAGCAACTCTAGTTCGTGTGCATGCTGGTACAAAATATTTGCATTCCAAAGGAGGACTTTGAAAGCGCTGATTTATAAATTGTAATGAAGAAACTACAATCAATGATGTTGCTGTGAAGAAATAAGATGATACCTACGCCAATAACCTAACTCAGAAGTGACGAAAGTAGTATAGCAAAAACAGACATTTTTCAATATAAGCAGCACAAGTTTTAATTGCATTACTATATTTAATTGATTATAACGACTAGCCTACCAGTTAATATGTTATTTTCAAATAAAATGTTCGAATCGTTGTGGTTAAATATTTGAACAGTGCACATTTCATACTCATAGTTTAGGAAAGTACCGTGTGTAGGCTAAAATAAATGGTATTGCCAACAATTTCATTAGAGGCCAAATAATAGTTAGGCCTACCGATAGTCAACTATTCTAAATTTTTAACTCTTGTAAAAATTAGTATCACTTATTTGTATCCGAAAACATAATTTTAAGAGATTTGCGTTAGACAATTGTTTAAACTTTTTCATGAAGTGAAAGCAAATAATTCATAATATTTAGGACGATAGGTACCTTTTTAAAAATCAAATATTGGATATGAATACATTCCATTGTGGTACATCTCTAGGTTAGTTTTTAGGGTTAGGGTTGAGCAGAAAATGTTTTTGTTTTCGCTATCAGCTGATACTAAAAGGCAAACAAAAATGGCAGCACTCCGGCTTTGGCTATACTAAACCAAGGTCTGTAAAGGAAGAAGCATAACTTCTTCCCAGGTCAGCCGAATAGCTTTTTTTGTGTTCCGGATATGAAGCGTCTAAACTAAAACGGAAGTCAAATTACGTTATAATTGGATGAACGGATCGAAGAGGAGTGAATCCTCATACATTACTGTTAACAACCTCACTGTAGTGACTAACGCCTATTTTTTGTTCGACGATAACGTCCGCAAAAAGCCTCAGATCGACTTCAAACTTTCACAGTAGATTTTAGGCGTGATTTTTCAGGTCAAGTTCGTTTCTGAAGTTATTCTGTAAAGTAATAAAGTAATGAGACGTAATTTAATTTACCATAAGAAATGCATTGTCGGCAATCTATAACGGTGCTTTAGGCTACGTTAAACAGTGTTATTTTTGTTTCTTGCCAGACATAAAGGAAGCATGCACTATAACTGTGTAATTTGATAGAAGTGTCATTTATTTATTTTTTAATAACGTGGAACTAGGATTATCTGGGATATGTTGCCGTTCATCCCCATACGCGTGGAACAAGCGTACTCCTAGTATTTACCATTACACAGCTGATTGAAAAAGAGAATGTAGCAGTCTTTCCATAGGTACGATATTTATCGTAACGACACCATATTACTCTATTTTATATTTGGATTATTAGTTGATAACAAACCATTAGGTAATGACCAAATTACAAATTATCAATTAAGGTAAATCTAAAACCATAATTTCCACCCTATTTTGCTTTGAAATTCCTTATTTTAGTAATTGTTGAGACAAAAAATTCCCAACGCAAATGAGAACGATTGTTGTTTGCTGTTGCGTTGGTAACACTTGCCGGTAGGCGACATCCATGGATGTCGCAGAAAGTGACACCATTGCTATTGCTCTTATGGGATGCGACTCACCTGGCCCTGGCCTACAGTCACCTTGATACTGAACGTCCAGATCCGCACGAAAGTTTATAATACTGCGAGAAATTATAACAGTATCTGAGTCTGAGGCATGTAACTTTTACCATTCATGTATACGTTTACTCCGTTAGATCAAATTTAATATTTCCATTCGCTCCAACATAAAATACTACAGTATATAATACTATATTATAGTACTTATAATAAAGGTTATTAAATATTAAAATTAAAAAAAAAACAATGATTTTTAAAGTTATGATTTATATGTAGAATCGATGATAAAAGCAACTAAGAGAGCAATTCAGCCAGACAACAAAGCTGCTCATCTTCCAATAAAGACCGCGTATATATATATATATATATATATATATATATATATATATATATATATATAATTTATTAATTATAATCTTATTACACATTGTAATTTGCTATAGGAACAAAGAATACTATTACAAATTTTGATATTATTTAAAAATCTAATTGTTGTATAGGTGATTTCTTAATATACTAATCAAGAATTTGATTGCTGTCAAGGCTATTAATTTTTGAGTATTTTTTTCCAAATTATATTTATTCCAAAAATCTTGAGTAAATTTGGGAATAGTGCCTCGAGCGCCGATTAATAATCCATATACTTCAAATTTTATATATATATATATATATATATATATATACATTTTGCTAAATACATGCACGTATGTAGCAAAATTTAGTTTCATCTCATTGATCAATTCATTATATTTAAGAAGATTTACAGAATGACTGTGATCAGACGTTCACCCAGCTAGTGATGGCAAAATTTCTTGAAAAATCGATTTTTCGATATATCGATGTATCGAAAGAGTAAAATCGATTTCGATAAAAAATCGTGGACAAAAAATCGATGTTTTAAGAAAATTGATTTTTTATCGACGCTTTTAAATTGACTTTAAGTTATACCAGGAAGTAAAAAATATAGCCAACAAATATTTAATTAATACTATTAATATGACAGTATTTGTAGTCAATGGTCACACCTTTGATTATTTCATTGATTTTTGTACGTAAAATCAATGATTAACTTATACATCCTCTACGCATGTAAGGAATACACTACATTATTTTTGGTTTGAAATAAAATAGAGTTATGAAAATAAACCATTATTTGTTTATTGATAAGATATATTAGATCGTAGACTAGAACAAAATGATTTAAATTACCGTACTTCAAATGCTGTAAGAGCTAAATTGCGTATAACATCGCAAGACTGGAATAAACACAGTTTTTGTTTTAAGCTATAGAATTGGAACATGTATTGGTAAGCTAGATAACCACAAATTCATATAAGGTCAATGGAGTCGGGAATTTATACATGTTTTAACGTCATTCAAGGACTATTAAAATATTTTATTTTACAGTAAAAATTATTTTACTATCGTTGGTTGCCGATCTTGAACAGAACCGTGGTCTAATCTTCGGTAACCAAGTATCTATTTTTCAATTAAATTTTAATAATAGCAAATTTTAACAAAATCAAAGGATGAACCCTATTTTTAACTGTTTTGTATAAAAAGGTATGATAGAGTATACATATACTTTACATGATATTTTGGCCGATGCGAAATGAGTGTAGCGATAGTCATAGCAACAATCACGGCCATCTCTATTCTCTAGTAAACTCTACTAGAAATGGCCTTGCACCAATACGATATACAGCCAATACTAAGTTATTTGACTTTGATATTTGGCTCTAATGCTACAAATTTTGTAAATTTAAAGCCAAGTTAAGGTTAGGATCTTAAAATATACTGTTTTAGAGGTGTAAAAAACGCAATTCTTTGCCTTTTACCTGACCGATTTTAAAATCGATATTTTTAGTAGGAAAAATCGATCTCCAAAAAATATCGTCTTGAAAAAATCGATGTCAAAAAATCGATGTATCGAATGGTAAAAATCGATTTTTCCGAAAAATCGATTTTATTTTGCCATCACTACACCCAGCTGGCTTTGGCAAAAGAATAAGAATACATAAATTGAAATAACGAAAAACGAAATGACAAAAATGGCAGCCATCGGCAGAACATGTTTATTTGTAACCAAAACAACTATACATAATTTCCTGTCAAATACTAATAATCCCGTGAAGGTAGTTAGACGATGTAATTCGCTGTATAAAAATTGTTCTTACTCACGCAGGAATAACCTCCCCTTAAAATACTTTTCATTTTTACCCATTGGTTGTTCCTCTTTATTCCGGCACTATGGTAAGTTATTTTAGTGCCATAAAATCATAATTATACTGTTTTAAACCTAGAGAAGGCATATTTTCACTATATTGTTCAACATTTTATTTCTAAGATTAATTTCGTGGTGATTTTAATGAGGAATTGTAAACAAAGATTAGAAATAAAAATGAAGTTTTACATCATAGGGCCATTTCTAATCAACTAGGCCTAATGCCCCCTTTTTAGAATTGTTCAGTTGATAAGTTGTGGTTGTAGGCCTAGTAAATACATTAGTAGGCCTTAAAACAGTACAGTTCAGGTTCAATTTCTACACAACTAACTGACGATTCCCCGATCTTCAAGACCGTGGCGAAGAGGACTTGGTAAATGGTAAATGGTACATTGTGAAAGAAAGGGACCAGACCCACTTCAGATAGGCTATATATAAAAATATTAGAGGAACTTAGAAGACGAAACGATAGCATTGACCCTGCTGATTCTTTAACCTCAACAGCCGAAGAATGTGTATACAAAACTGCAGGTGAAGCATAGTGTACAGAGAAAAAGAAACACAGTCAATTATTATTATCATGATTTATTTTTATTTTTTTGTAGTTCCTAGACGTTACACTGCCGTAAAATTCTTATTATTCTTTGTTAAAGTTGGATTCGTCGGTATTTGGGTATTTAACCTTAATCATTTTTGGCAACTTTCAAAATTATTGAGCTGCGTTTTTCTTTGTGTTATGGAAGGTGCTTTTTTTAAAGAATATGTTATTATGCCCTATATATTATCCAAAGAAATCATCCAATAACTTATATAGATCTTGACATGGTAGGCCTATTTTGACTTGGTACAAAATATATGCTAATAGATTATGTTAATAATTAAAAAACTGAATACAAATTTTTATTGTTGGATTGATATTAGCTTAAAAAAAAATCATAGTTACTTACTTACTTACTACGGCGTCCTCTCCGCAGTCTCCGGGACCGGGGAGTCGTCAATCCCTCCAATCAGAGGTTGTTAGGCGCTGGTGTATTCAGGCCTCAGGGTATGTTCATCAAGGAACTCTTGAAGTGTATAGTATGGTCTGGTGTGGAGATAAGTTTTGAGCTTTTTCAAAAGTGAATTTTTGTTGTTAATGTTTTTGATATTTTCTGGGAGCATGTTGTGAATTTTTAAGCTCATATATGTGGGGGTTTTGCTTGTTTTTTTTAGTTTGTGTTGTGGATAGTGTAGGTGTTGGTTGGATCTTAAGTTATAGTTATGGCACTCTTGTCTTTTAGTTTGATGGGTTTTGTTATTTAGTTTGATAAGTTCAAGGATGTATAGGGAGGTTGTGGTGAGGATTTGGTTATTGATGAGATGTTCCTTACATGACTGTTGGGGGTGTAGGTTCTCCAAGATCCAGATGGCCTTCTTTTGCAGGATTAGAATTTTCTTCAAATGGGTTTCACCAGCTCCGCCCCAGGCTATGATGCCGTATCGTACATGTGTTTCAAAGAGGGCATGGTACGCAATTTTTGTGGTTTCCTTGTTTGTTATTAGTCTGATTCGTCTCAACGCAAAGAGAATTGATGATAGTTTTTTATGGAGATTATCTATATGATCCTGCCAATTTAGGTTCTTGTCGACTGTGATGCCTAAGAATTTGGTGGATTGTGCTGAGTTTTTGTCGGACGTCCTGTTTGAGGGGGTGAAATTGATGTTGACAGTTTTGGATTGATTGATTTTTAAATTGATGGGGTCGCAGAAATTTTTGGCTTGTTCTAATGTTTCTTCTGAAGTTTGTGAGAAATGGTTTGGGTCTGATGCTGAGATGATGGTGGTGTCATCAGCGAACATGATGCAGGTTTTATTGTCTGGCAGAAAGCTAGGGAATGAGTTTATGTATAGGCCTACAAGGAAAAATAAAGGGCCAAGGATGGATCCTTGTGGAATTCCTGATGTGGTGAGTTTTGTATCTGATCTGATTTTGGTTTCTTTATTATTATCGATGTGTTCAATTTCTACTTGTTGGTTTCTGTTTTGGAGGTAGCTGGTGATCCATTTGAGTGCGTTTTTGGTTATGTTGAGTTCATTGAGTTTTTTTAGAAGAGTGTCTCTGTTGAGGCTGTCGAACGCCTTTTGTAGGTCAAGAAAAGTCCCCGTTGCTGCTTTGTTGTCCTCCCAGGCCTTGGTGATGCTGTAGCAGAGTTGGTTTAGGGCTGTGTTGACAGATTTTCCCTTTCGAAATCCATGTTGGTTGTTGGATAGTGATTGAGATTTTTCCAGATGTGTGATCAGTTGGGTGTATACAGCTTTTTCGATATATTTTGATATTGTGGGTAGAATTGAGATAGGCCGATAGTTTTCGGTTTGAGATTTGGGTCCTTTTTTGTGTTTGGGGTAGACTATGGCGATTTTCATATCTTTAGGAACTGTAGCCTGTGTGAGGGATGAGTTGATGATGTCTAGTATTGGGTTACTGAATTCTTCTTCACAGAATTTCAGGATCTTGTTGGATATATCATCCTTTCCGGCTGATGATTTCGGTGGGAGTGTTTTGAAGATGTTTTTTAGGTCTTGTCGGTTAATTGGGGAGAAGTTTTCCAAGGCCGGGGTGTTGTTTTGAGGCTGAAGTACTGTGTGAGATGAGGTCAGAGTGGGATGAGTCGTCCTCTGAATATTAGATGTGTGGCTTCCTCCTATTTTGATGAAATGGTCATTGAATATGTCACTGATTATTTTTGGGTCCGATATGGTTTTATTGTTGATGTTTAGAGTCAGTTTTTCTTTTACGTTTGCATTGGTTTGGCGTTCCTTGTTGATGATTTCCCATACTTTTTTGTTTTTGTTTTCAGCTGAATTTATTTCATTTTGGGTGGAGATTCTTTTTTGGTGTTTGATTTCCTTATCGTATATGGCTTTCAGTCGGCTGTAAATGGTCTTATCTGTATCACATCCTGTCGAATGGTATTTGTCTTGGGCTATGTTGACGGCATTTTTTAATTTAATCAGGTTTTTGTCCCAGAAAATGTTGTTCCGTTTGTTAATGTTGAAAGTTTTTAGAGTTTTTGGCATTACGTAGTCCATCTCGCATTGGATTGTGTGGATAAATGAGTTGTATTTTTGTTCAACTGTGGGGGAGTTTAAGACCTCGTGTTAATTTTCCAGTTTGAGCCTGTTTTTCAAGAGGTTGAGATTTTCGGTTGTGATAGAGCGGGACATCTTCTTTATTTGATTTAAGCGGGGAAATTTAGTTTCAAGTTCGATACTGATTCCTTTGTGGTCTGATATCTGGTTTTCATGTGTTTTTGCAGTGTGTAATTCTTTGATGTTGGTAGCACAGATATCGATGCATGTCTCTGATGTGGGAGAGATCCTAGTGTGTAAAGTTTGGAGGAGTCTCAAGTTGTGTTCCAGTAGGAAATCGCACAGGAATTTTGTCTTTGTTGTGTCTTTGGATATATCAATGTTTATGTCGCCCATGATGACGACGTCCTTTAGGCCAGGGGTCCGGGATCGTAGGAAATCCTCCAGCGTGGAGTAAAATTCGTCAGTGTTATGATTTGGTGGGCGGTATAATCCAGTTATTAATATTTGTTTGTTTTTGAAGCCGAGGTTGGTTGCTGCAATTTCTATTGTGAGTTCCTTGTTGAAGATCTTTGTGTCGATCGGTTTGATGTTAGCTTTTAAGTCTTTGTGTTTATAAATAGCTACGCCCCCCCCATCTTCGTTGTTCTCTTGATGCAGATGTTATTAGGCTATAGTTTTCTATATGTGTATTTATTAATTGTTCTGCAGTGAGGCCATGCTCTGTGATGATGAGTAGGTCTGGGTTTATGTCAGAAATTTCTATTTGAAGATTGTCAATTTTAGATGCTAGGCCTCGTCCTATGTTGAGGTGGAAAATTTTGAGTTTTTTTCTTTTGTTTTTGTGGGGTTTTGAGCCTTTATTGTTGGAGGAGGGGTTTGTTCTTCCCTATGCAGGTGTTGATTCGGTTTCTTGGTCTAGTTTTGGAGGTTTAGAGGGGTTTTCGTCCCTGTGGTGCTCAGTGTTGTTTGGGTAGATTTCGTATAATCCAGCGTCTGTAGCCATTTTTTCTGCTATTTTGGCAGCACCATATTTGTTGGGGTGGATACCGTCTCTTCCCATGTCTGAGTCGGTGATAGTAGAGGTGATATCTATAAAGTTAGCGTTTAGATGCCAGCACATAAATTTGAGGGCTTTGTTTGTATCGTCAACCACTTTGTCTCGCACGTCTCTTCTATATGGAATACTGTTGACATACCATTTAGTGTTCGTTGAAATTTTTTGTCCTGCATCGATTGTGTACCAAAGTGGTCGCATCGTCTGATTTGGGGTTTTTGAGGTTGGAATGTTGTTTGATCCCACGTTGAGGATTATTTTGGAGGGTAGTTTTTTTAGTGATGTTAAGAATCTACTACAGTCCTGAATTTTGGCTCCTGGCATAATTTTTGTTGTGATGTTAGCATTTTGTTTGTCATTGATGATTCCAGCTGCACCTCGTAAGATGGAGTCTCCGACTATTAGAGTATCTTGGGCATAGTGATCGTCTCGAGGGCTAGAGTGGTGGAGTGGGGTTCTGTTGAGTGTTGTTTTGGTCTATTTGAGGTTTCATCTTCGGTGTTGATACAGGTTTTAATGGTAGGCATCAGCGTTTCATTCGGGGTTTCCACATTTTTGTCTCCGCTCGGGTGGGGGGGGGAATCACTTTTTTTGGTCCAGTTTGGGTCTATTGGTGGGTCGAGATTAGAGAGGGGGGCCTGGGTTGTCTGTGCCGCCGTGTCCTTGATTAGGTCAGCCAGAGTGAGTTCCATCTTATAGATAACCTCCATTTTTTTTACCACAGTTTCGCTGAGTTTGGAATTTTCTTCTTTCTGGTAGGCAAGTTGGTTTTTGAGATCCTTGATGTCCTCCATCAGTAATTCAATAATTTTATTCAACTGTACGGGGTCTTGGTGAGTGGTGGTATGAGTTTGCAGGTCCTGTTGTTCCGCTGTATTATAGTGTATCATAGTGTTTTGATACACTGTTTTGATATACATATCTCATATCACTGTATCATAGTGATATGAGACCTTTGACAACCAATAGTTACATCAGTTTGAGTAGCCTACAACCATTTATTGGTACTAGTACTTTTCTCTGGATTTCAGGCACAGACAAAGTAGACACTCAAAAGATTTTAGAAACCGCCTTCCCTCAACCAAAAGGTAGTGATGGAACTGATCAGAATAAAGAATCACATTCAGGGAAAAGTGAAGAAGAAGAGGAACGTTTGAAACGTGAAGCATCCTGGCGCACAATGAAGATCACCCTGTTTGCTCTAGGCACCTCAATTGGTCTTTGTGGTGGCTATGTAATTTTTTCATTCGGTAAGTTTTCATGTACCTCAAATATGTGGAAAGGTAAGTTACACCAGATAGAATCGTGTACACATGTGGTACATGAGGGACCACACTAATCCGAACCCAGGTAGGCGTAATCCAAACTACCAATCAGAAATAAAAAAATAAATTTTTATTAGTTTTAATCAAAGATATTAGAAATGTTAAGGCTTAAGATTGACTCAGGGTGTTAGAATGTCTGAAACGTCGTATTACCAAAAAAAGTTTAATTTTATAAAAACAGTTTTTTTTCCTCTTATGCGCTCCGCTGTCTTGCTGATTTAAGTAGACAGGGTGATAAATTTCTTAAAGAGATGGTCTATTGTTTGGCGAACTATTGTTTGAAATCCAGTTGAGGGTCACCATAATACCAGGGACAGGACCTGCTACTAAAGACTGCTCAAATCTAAACCAATTTGGGCAAAAACTAATGATGGTCCATTTTTTCATCTAATTTTCAAAAATTACATAGAACATCTTCAAAGATGTATACATTTTGTTCAAGAGATATAAAAAGGTTATTAAGATATGAGTGATACACGAGTTATTTGTTATGTTTTCCTTTTTAAATGGTAGGTATACGAAAGTAAAGTTTTTTTATATCCCTAAACCGATTTTTTTTGTAAAGATATTACGCTAACATAGTTTAATTCGTTCTCTGCTTTTATAGAAATTTTCAATGGTTTACTATAGTGAACAAGAACACAAGAACTATAGGTCTTGTCAGGCATGATTACAAATGTACAGTATGACGCCTTGAGGTCTTGCTACGTAAACGATCTACAGCGCATCATAACTTGGAAACTAACTAAGATGGAGAAATCTATGGTATTTTGTGAACTAAGACAGCCTGCTAAATTGTTGAAATTGACATATTATTACCATTTATGAACACACAGTACTGAACAAATTAAAGAGAATGTCACCCGGATTGTATGTAAACCACCCCCTATCACCCTCACGATTTCGCCAATCCCATTGTTTTGGGGTTCCTCAAATAATGCCGAGAAGGCCGGCCTCAGGGGTTCCAGCTGGCTTTTGTCAGCCTTCCAACACAAATTCCCTGCCCTTCAACCGTCAGTTACATTTGCTTTGAACAAGGATGAACTTGATTGGAAGATGTTACATGTGATTCTCGAACCCAATTTTTAACTGCTGACTAAGTTAACCAGCGCTCAGAGCCGGGAGCAAGTCGTCCAAAACATATTAATAAATTTAAGTATGAGATTTGAAATAAAATACGGCAGGAAATTTTTTATTCAAAGTGGTTGATCACATCATGTTGTGCATGTCATGATAGAGTCGGCCGCTGAGGTAGAGCGGCTGCATGAAGGCAGAGAGACGTTGTTGGCGGTCGCGCTCGGAGCCATCCAGCGACACACTTGTTTGGCCGAGTAGTTACATATCTTATTGCAAGATTATTGTGCCAATATTGGAAGTTGCGAAAGAATAAATAAATAAACAAAGATGAAGATGTATACTTTGTCACTGGTTAAAAAAAATTCTGTCTCAAATTAAGTTCAAAAGTAATTACTACTGTCTGCCAAGAATAAAATTCTTTATAAATATTACACAAAGTTAACAAGGTTAGTAAAATACTTATTACAATTAATTATTGAGTTGTTCCGTTTAGTGTGTACACATATTTTATACTAAAAGGTCCCTGCCCAGTACAGTATCATATATCCCTGATTCAGTAAACATACTTACTTGTTTTGCGGTTCTATAGTATGGCGCCCTCTTTATACAGCCCCCGCCCTATAGTATGGCCCCCGCCCTTTCGGTAAGTCAGCTTGGGGCCTCTAAGTATTCTTAACAAATATTCATGGTTGAATCTCTAGTACAATTAATTAAAAGGCAGTCTATGATTTTTAACTTTATTTACACTGTTCTGAATACTGACTAAATTGAAAACACCTCGATTAAAATATATAAATAATTTATTAATCATAAAATATTGATTGATGGGTGGGGTGTTACATTATATTTGCATGTATTGAATTATATATTCGTTAAAACCGCTCGCATTGGCCAATGCCAAAACATATGTAAGTTATATGTCCAACGCTTGGGAAGGGTTCAATTGGGCTACTGTAACTTAACTCAGCATTAATTTAATACTCCATTTTAGGTATAGTCCTAACAAAACAGTTGTTATAATATCAACCAACGAATAACCTTTTATTCCCTTTTAAAGGGTTCTGTGTTTTATTTTCTTCAAATAAACCTGTTAAAAAGTTTTGAAAGCTATAACTTATTTGAGTTTATTATTGGTACCAGGATTACCGAGCCTTGCTCATTAGTTTTAATTCACTTTTGTTAAACTATCATTGTGAACAGGAGTACATAGTTTACGCCAACAACCAACCAGGTATACCTTTTCACAGGTAACATTTGTTTCAGTACCAATGCTAAAGTAACGTTCCTTTATTTTTGTTTTCTTTTGTTATCAAAATGGCAACCGATTGGTCAATTTTAGCAAATTTCCCTATAGGGAATACGCTATTATGGTAGGAGCCATGGTAAGACCTAAGCCCGGGACCACTTTACTTTTACATTTTGAGGTCCCCAAAAGCCAAAAAATATCATATATATATATATATATATATATATATATATATATATATATATATATATATATATATATATATATATATATATATATATATAAATATATATTTAAATATAAATATATATATATATATATATGTATATATTTAAATAAATATATATATATATTTAAATATATATATATATATATATATATATATATATATATATATATATATATATATATATATATATATGAAAATGAACGAACAATGTTTTTGGCTTCTGGGGACCTCAAAATGAAAAAGTAAAGTGGTCCCGGGCCTAGGTCTTACCATGGCTACTATATTTCATGACTATGAAATACTATATAATACTATATATATGAAAATGAACGAACAATGTTTTTGGCTTCTATATATATATATGTATATTTGGCTTGGTAATATATATACGAGGGCTATTCAGAAATTAAGGAACGTTTTCGTCTTACGCCGTTGTACGCGCTCGTATCGCCTATGTTAGGGTATGAGAGCGCTCGGAGCCTCAGTGGCTATCCAGCCGTGACACTTCTAGCATCGTCGCGCCGCCCGTTTTCTTTATATTAAAATTCTAAATGGCCGCCTCCGTAAAAAATCCCGCCAGTTGCTTAGTGCGATCAGTAACACGGTTTTCGTTGGCAAAAAACCCATAGAGATTTATCAATTTTTATTCTTTCAATTTCAACACAGCAAAGTCCGTGAAACTTGAGGGAAAGATAACGAAAGCTTCGTTATGGTGGAGCGGATCTTCTCGTCAACTTTAGTGACCAGTTCGTCAGTTACGATGATTGGTCGTCCACTCTACTGCTTATCAAGAACATTGGTTCGGTCATTTGTAAACTGAATACACAACTTACGCACAGAGCTTTCATGCAAGACATTGTTCCCATACACCTCGCACACTTTTCGATAAATCTTTATTGTCAACAAAAACCGTGTTACCGATTGCACTTCGCAACTGGCGGGATTTTTACGGTAGCGGCCATTTTGAATTTAAAAATAAAGAAAACGGGCGGTGCGACGATGCTCCAAGTGTCACTGCTGGATAGCCACTGAGGCCCCGATCGCTCTCATACCCTAATATAGGCGATACGAGCGCGTACAACGGTGTAAGACGAAAACGTTCCTTACTTTCTGAATAGCCCTCGTATATGTGTGTGTCTCACGTAAGATGTCTCAAATCAATTACATGTCAACAGTTTGTCCTACAATCTTGAAATAAAATCATTTCCCACTAAATTGACCCCAAGGAAGAATTTGAAAATATTTTGAACGTTTTATAAATACAGCGTGTCCCATAAACTGGGTCACAGGTTCGAATCTCGGAAATTTCAAATACAAACATATGTCATATTATACATCATTATAAAGGTCTATTTAATGCAAACAGTTTGGTGAAAAATTTCGTTATCTTTATTCGTTTCAAAATGGCGTCCATTTTTGTAACCAAAATCAAAATTTACGGAATACCCTGTAATTCTTTTATTATTTCTCATAAATGACTTCTGATTCAAAATACTTATTTGAAATAAGCTAAGCTTTAGAATGATTAGTCACAAGACCACATTTGTCAAAAAACTAAAATTTAAAAAATTTAATATTTTTGAAAATTTTTACATAAACAATACTCAACAATTTTAAATACAAACACATGTCTTTTTGTACATCATATTAAAGCTCTCGTTAAACTGAGCAACTTTGTAATTTACACTAATGCCGTATCTCTTTTGGTTTTGTAGTAATAACGTAAAAATGTCATTTAAAAATAAAACCCTGTATCTCGCTTATTTATTGACATAACTTAGAAAAATTTGGTATGTATATTCACTAGGCAGAGTTTAACTGATATTTGCTTATAACACCTATATGGCGGCGAACCTACACACTAACCCCCATGGTTTTTATGGGGAAAATTAAAAAGTGACGAATATTGATACAATTTGATATATACCTTACCGAACCATTACATTTCCTAACAACTAACATTTCCTTACATCATACCATGGCAGCATACCCACATACTCATTCCCATGGAGTTTATGGGGAAACTAAAAAATCTCAAATTTCTTTGGAAAGTACGTAGGTCTGCTGCGACGGGGTATCTACAATTACAGTTTTGATCTTTTTAAAATTAACAATTATTTTTATGGGGTTGAGGCTTTTTCTTAACTTACTTTTGTGCCAAATTACTCTCATACAAATTTTAAATAAATTTACCTGCTAGATTTTGAGTTTGACATAAAATACATCGCTATGGGGTTTTTCAAATATACCATAGACCTAGGCTAAAATTGTTATATTGTTGTAGGCTTGGGTACATACTTTGTTGGTAACCTATAGCCCAGTGTTCGTAAGACTACTTAAAATTATCCAAACTAGGAAATCAATTTTAAATATTTGTAAATATTTTTTTGTTCATTTGTCCTTAAAATAATAATTTTTTTAGGAGCACCTTTACAAAATGAAGATGGTTCTATTGAGGAAGATGAATTCACTAGATTACCTTTGGTTACTCAGTATCTCAAGAGAACTTATAAACAGCTTACCCTCTATACTAAGGTAATCAGTGTGCCCATTTTCATATGTTTTCTCGTAGAAATAATTATAATTATTATCATTTATTAGACTCATTTAATGTTTTATTATGCACTTTTCTATTATTCTCCAATATGGAACCAAGTTTTGGGGTTTAGCATTTGATACAAAATAAACGGTATCAGTTAACTGACACATACTTTCTCCCAACAATATAAAAAAAGGTGTTAAAAGCTTCAAACATTAATGTCTTGATGACTCAGTCGGATAGCTACCAGCTGAGCAGCGCTCGTTTGACTCTACGCGCGTCTGTGGCTTTTACGAGTAACAACGTACTGCGTTTACCGCTAAACGAAAAATGGAATTTTCTCCGCAACCACTTGACGTAGAGCAATAATTTAAAATACTGGATTATTTAGTTTTTAGAGCTTGATTTAATGGTGATGAATAAAATTTAATTCAAGGTAACAGCTATTTTGAAAATCCAAAAAATTGATTTTTGAAACACTTTTTACTCCATAACTTTTGAACGCGCATTTTCTTGGAGATGCGGGTGGTGTCATTTTATTCGCCATTTTAAGCTTAGTAAACCACAAAATTTTAATCAAAATCGTTAGAGCAGTTTTTGAGAAATTTGGATTCTTCACGATTTTTTAGGGTTTTTGGGGGTAAAATACCCTTAAAAATAAAAAAATTCAAAAAAATGAAAAAAACGCCTGGAATTATCGTGAGTTTGGACCTACATACCAAATTTCACCAAAATCAGACCATCGGGGCATTCTCTAGCTCTGTTAACATCCAGACACACACACACACACGGACACACACACACACATACACACAGACATCACTCTGAAAACCACTTTTTTGGACTCAGGGGGCACCAAAATGGATAAATCCACAACCAACTCAAATTCGAAAATTTTGACGATTTACTAACCCCCATATTAACATTAGTACCATGGTACTAACCCATACTAACGGTGGGTTTTGTGCCATGGATGGAATTGTTTTTTAGTTTGTATAAAAGCAACAAATTTTGTGTGTCCCTTTTTGTGTTTATGTTGGTTGGATATACATTTTCACGATATTCTTTAGGAGTTTAAAAGTTGTATTTTATGTTCTTATGAATACCATTTGACCTAGCCTGATGCTAAAAAAAAAATAAATTTGTCAATAGGCCTACTGTATTGTTTTAGACAGATTTACCTTATTATTAGTGTAGTTCCAAAAATGACTCTGACAGCAATATCTCTCATCAGTGTGTTTCTTTTTACTTTTTTTGGCAAAATATTCTTACATAATATATTTATATGTGTCTATTTTAAGAGTAAAATAAACGTTTGTATTACAATAGTTCATTGTTTGTAACCCATTTTAACAGTTTTTAACTCATATTACCCTTTCTTGAGTGGTTATTCATTATTTTTTCACTATTTACAGTATATTTAATGTATGCTGGTATTTGAATTCTTTATTTTATTCTTGGTTACTTTTCTTGGTTAGCCAAGAATAAAATTAATAAAGCATTTTAAAAATCACATCTCCACTAATCCATAATCTTTTACGATCCGACATGATCACCGTCCCATATGTGTCATATCTTTGAGAGTCTACTATATTCATTCATCAGTTTCAACAGAAGGTAGATAGTTTCAATTTGAATTTTCCAGCTTACAACCATGTACAGGCAGCTCTCGCTTACTCAGAATCTCTGGTAAATAAAATTATTTTTAATTCCCTTGTGAAAATCCCTCTAAGTCCAAAAATAAACTATAGGTAACTCGAACTGTGAAATGTGGTTAAAAAGAAATTACCTTAGCCGTCACCAGTTTAATCAAGTAATTTGATTTGATCGTCACAAACTCAAAATGTTGAGCTAAAACCTGGTTTACACACTTTTTGCGCCATGTTTACCTAGGTGCACAATTTAAAACATCAAGCTATTAAAAAACAAGGCGCAGAACATCACCGAAACCAGGTTGTAGCTCAACACTACGGATTTAATTAAAGATACCGTGATATTGGAGTTAACCGAGCCTTGCTCGTTGGTTTTAATTAATTTTTTTATGGTAACCAGGCTTACAGTCAACACAGGCGACAGCTGGTTCAAAACGAATGCTTAAAAGTAGCATCCCCTTATTTTTGTGTCCTTTCGTTGCCTTGATGGCAACCCATAAGACTAATGTTAAGAAAGTACTATTTTGAAACTTAGTTTTAGACAAAAACTATTTTTCCTTGGGTTAAGGCTGTTTCTAGAATAATTTTTGGACCAAAACACTCTCAAATGCAAAATCTACCCGCTAGATTTTTAGATCGATGGAAAATACTTTGCCACAGATATTCCTTCCCTTGTATTATTGCCAATTTTGGAAAGTAATTAAATCAAATCATCTGAAACTAATTCTTACGGTTATCGTTATCCTATATAAATTAAAGAGATACAAAAATTTCCTTTACAATAAAAAAATTCATGATGTACGTAAAATTCAATTTGAACTTCACCTCCATAAGTCAAACAGTCAAAGTTTACCTTCATATCTCAAATCTTTCTCAATGGATCTCTGGAAACCCAGGGTTCATATTTTTACAGTCTTGGTGAAACATATGGTCCAACACCTTTCTGCAGCCACAATGCTGTACAGTTGAAGAAAAATCGGAGTCCTGTGAATATCCAGTTAGCGAAAGTCAACTGTTACCTTTTATGAACATTTGGCTCCTAGTATTACTCTTGAAGTACAGTACTTCAAGAGTAATACTAGGAGCCAAATGTTCATAAAAGGTCAACATATTTTTTATCCAGGTTTGATCCCTCCTGCACATAGATACTACAGTGTCTGTCATAGTATCAATATTATTGGGAATTCCTTTGTTGATCCAGATGATCCAAGAGCCATCTCGCAAGAAGCTGCTCCCAGAGCCACTCGAGTACCCTTACATGCAGCCACCTTACACACTGGTCCTGGAGTTGACGGACCTTCTGGTGCATCCAGAGTGGACTGTAAGTTAACATTTAAACTATATTTAAAAAGCACACTTACACACACTACATTTAAAAGCTTTATAGGCAGGACCGGATTTAACATTTTGGCGCCCCTAGGCTAAGTATTTTTTTGCGTCTCAAGGTTTGAGGTTAGTTGTTGTTCATAAATTCTTCCTAAATATTTTTACAGTATATGTCACTTGTTTGAAAGTTCTTAACATAACATATCATTCTTAACATAACATAAAAACGCTATATTAAAAACCGTGTATCATACAACAATTATCAATATAGTAGGCCCCTATCACTTTGAGAATGTAATCAAATTATATTTGCGTTAGTAAGACATAGAATGTGAACAATGTGAATATGTATAGTAGTAGCTAATGCTACCCGATGAAAGAATGGCATTTGTAAGATGATTTAGTTTGATTTCGTTTTTAGTTTGTTTTTTTAATTTTTATTTTAATAATCTGTTGACGCTATTCACTGTACCTATTTACTAACTTGATGAATAAAGAGATTGATTGATTGACTGTAAAGTATCAACTTTTGACTTCGACCAATCCTGCCTTCATGCCGAACTAGGCTAGGCCCAATCAGATAATGAAAGATTGAAAATGACGTCCTTGCGAACATCTTATTGGGTTTCAACAGACACTCTGTTGTATCGTGTGCTAGAGTAGACGGAGAATACACAAGCAACGATCTATTTATCGTTTCTCCATTTTTCAGATGTTTAAAAATAATGGTTTGGATAGAAACCTAGATTTGTCAGAATATTGTCATTTGAACTTATCAAAGTCCAATTCAGTATTTTGAATAACGCCACCATTATGGCTAGAGGTGTGCGGATAGTGAAATTTGACTTCGGATCAGATTCGGATCGGATAGTTTAAGTTTGGATCGGATAGTAAGGGGTTCGGATCGGATGTTATTCGGATTCGGATACTCGCACGGACAGAATGAACTTTAAAATACAAATTAATTAACAGTAAAATCTTAGCACTTTATTCCTAGGAATGCATGAAAAATGTAAATTTTATTTTTGTTTAATATAGAAATGTAGGCATATATTGATTTTTTTTGTTAAGTATTTGTTCAAAACTAGAATTATTATTTACATTTTGGACAAATACTTTACAATGACGTATAAAGAATTTTATTTTGTTTAGTGTGCATGTTTTATGTTGTCCTTGAGTTGTATATATTATGTTAAGTATGATACCATTTCATATTTGTATGATTTTGTGTATTATAGGCCTATTATAATATATTATAGCCTATATAATATAGTTTCATATATTCTACTAACTACAGTAGGTCTCATCCAAAATAAATTCACTACAAGGCTATCGGTATCAAACCAAGTTTTAACTTAAGGTAGGCCTATTGTTTTGTTAGCTCTAAAGTCGAAATCAATAGGCTACATTTGTAACTATTTTTTTTGTGAGAAAATCTTTTTCGATATTTATTTACAAATTTGCTTAACTTATAACCTAGATAAATTCTTCTCTCTCCGAATTAGGTAATTTTCACACAAATTTTTTGTTTGAATACTACATTGATAGTAATATTTTGAGTAATAACTTAGGGGTATGACCAAATAAGGTCTATTTCATTCATTAGGCCTAGGCTATATTTTCTGAAAGTTTTGATATCTTTGAGTCACTGTGATGACATTACTGTTTAACAGTAGCCTAGGCCTACACCTGCGTGTAGGCTACAGTCTTGTTTGATGTTTTAAAGTAGATTGCTAGGCTTACTTAGGTTCAATAATGCAGTAACATATATAATACTTTTAACACTTTAGGTTTTAAACTTACATCCCAATTCGTTTTAGGCCTATTACAATGAGCTCAGTTAAAATAAAAACTTTCCTATCTCAAAGAATTTATGAAGTGGAAGCAAGTCACAAGTCTCAATTTCAGTAATAATAAAACGACATTATTTTATTTTTCTACAAAGAACATTTTATGATGTCTTAGTTACCCTACCCTTACCTTTAGAACCAGCTTGCACAATAGGCATTCCACCTGTTCTTGGTTTTTCTCAAAAGATTTCCAAATCAAACTCTTTTTCTTTCTTGGCTCCATAGCTGAGTAGTTAACAACTAGCCTATCCGATTTTAGAAAATTAAGTTGATCACATTAAAAGTTCGTAACTTCAATTCAAATTTTATCTCGTACGCTGTCGGCTGTAGCAGTATTCCCAGACTTCAAAACACCGTACCACACGATAATAAATTATTGCACGCCACAAATGTCGTGTCTATCAATGTAATTAGTGATAGATGTCGGGAATGATTTGATTTTGTAATATTTTAGGCACGCAAAATCAATCATTTTCCAAAACTATCATTAATTATCTTGAAAAATTACGACAAATCTTTGGGAGGAAAATCAGTGTGACGTCGGAGAATGAGTACAATAACCAATTATTATCGTGTACTTGGAAACACTGTCGTCTACTGCGCAGGACAACAGAATCAAATAACCACAGACTAAAATCGTGACACTCTGTCAATTCTGGTGTTCCCCCATACCAGTTAATTCCAAATTGGTGGCTGTGGAGTGCTAGCGAGGGTTCACTAGCGCGCGTTGTGATTGGAATCGGAACCTAACTCTACAGCCAATCACGACCACTTTTAGAATGGGTTGTTTTACTCCATCCGCTTGAGTCGCTAATACATCAGATTTGTTTTGACAACCATTCCATTGGCTTGAGTGCGCTATATCTTGGGGACACCCTAATGCCTGGAGTGTCAATACTAGTGTTGACTGACTGTCTTCAATTTTCAAGTTTTCTAGAGAGACGATAATAATTTATTCATTGAGTCGTGTTTTAATGCAACATTGTATTCATACCTAGAACAAAAGCGATCGTCAGTATCATTCCAAATGTAGTTTTTGGGGAGTTTAAAGGTTTTTATGCTCATATACACTATCTATCCGAAAATATCGGATATTTTTCGGATAGTATCCGACGCCTGTTGTACATTCGGATCGGATCGGATATCCGAATCCGATCCTGTTTTCCGGATATCCGCACACCTCACTGACACCATAATTTATGGCATACATGATCTACAATTGCTCATTCACGGTCCATAACGCTGGGTCATTACAAAATTTGAACGGAATATCTGTTTCTGTTAAAGGTAACTTAGAAACTGCTGGTGCATTTTGCTTTTCACAAGTGAAAAATGAAGTTATTTTAGGTAGCCTATTTTCTTGTAAATATTTTCTTCTTTGCGTATTTTTAAAAATTCTTCTCCACTTTATTTCTGTTTTTGACTTATCATTATTTAAAAAGCATGTTACTAAACAAACCGGGAAACTATGCTTACAAAAAATATACACTACAGCATAAGGAATTTCAGTTGGTAGCACGCACATCAACATTCACTCACAATTATGGAAACAAGTATTCCGGATAGTAGGCCCTAGCATGGGCGCAAAACTGATGGGCAACTAGGCGATTTACTGCTTTTTGGCTCGAATGGGTGGCATCAGTGCAATCACATGATATGTGCATTCACCCCAACCCGCCCCCGTACGGCCATCGCAACTATGCAACAGTCAACAATCACAGCCAGGACAGTGGCAATGACAATGCATACCGCTCGACTTTTTATGCACCCATTGCACACTAGTTAATGGTCACGTTTTTTATGATTTTATTGTGGACTGATAAAAGCTTTTATTTAACAACGTGTAGCCTAAAACTATTCATTCTTTCAAAAAACTTTCATGCCTATGAACATAAAAATTAAATGATCAAGTATAAATTTCTTTATTATTATTATTTTTTACTTGGTGGTGCCGGTGCGCCCCCTGGAGGCTTGCGCCTCTAGGCCCGGGCCTGTATGTAGGCCTATACAAATCAAATTTACTGTTTTTAAAGCTTTAATTCAAATTCTTAGACTATTCTTTACTAAAAGTTTTCTCCATTCCCATCAGTTGAAGTTTATCACTCAGTCAGTCTCAATCAGCTCCTGATCACTAAATTTTGACTGTATACTGTACTTTTTAAAATACTCTGGTAAATGGGTTGATGCAAATTAAATATTGTTTTGACACCAAATATGTATTTAACACCACTCATGTGTAATACATAGGCCTAGGTCTATAAAATTTAATAAAGAACTATTGAATTGGATTTAAATCAAATTAATATAACATAGGAGGTACTAATGGATCTTAACTATTGGGCTTAGGTGACTACAAATGACATTTCTAAACTATTAGTCTCAATAAATGTTTAATCACTTTTAGCTCATTTGTTACATATTTCTCTCATAGGAGAAGAAATCAGATACATCAATACAAAGCCACTCATCAATCAATTTATATCATCTAATTTATGGCAGTTAATCTAAATAAAACATTTTAGTGGTGATAATTCTTTAAATTTTTTCATTGCCTTAACAGTAAACAATTCATAAAACTGTTGATCAGTCAAACAAATTTAAAGAGCTCAATAATGTTCTAGATTTGACCTATCTTGTTCATTCCGCATTTTCCTAACCCAGTCAATTGTCTCAAAATGCAATAATGCTCATTATGTGTTCACATATGTAATTCTTAAATGTCAACACGAGTTAATCCTTTTTACTAAAGAGGCTGGAGAGAACCTGAAAAAGTCATCATGTCTTAAAAATATAATAATGCAGGTAAACATTTGATGAAGAGAATGTTTTGTAAACAGTAAGAGACTAAACTCGTCCAGTTTAAACAATTGATAGAGTTCTCAAATGATAGAGGGCAGTTCATTGAGTGTGTTTAGACGAAAACAAATTAAAGGCCTTATTGAGAACTATAAGCTAATCAATTTCATAGGCATGACTGCAAAAGTAAACTCCAATAAGAAATACTTGGAGAGAAATTGAGTATAAGTTGAGTCAGGCCAGTAAAAGTATTCTGATGCTCTTTGTGCCATCTGCATGTGAATACCATTATTTTAAGATATAAATGATGAAAATCAGTCTAATAGAACTGTCTTATAGACTCAGAAACGATTTTATAAATATTTTTTAATATCTATCACATGGTCTTGAAAGTAAACAATTCATAAAACTGTTCAACAAACAACCAAATTTAAAGAGCCCATTTATGTTCTACAATTGACTAATCTAGTTTTACAACATTCTCTTCATCAAAGATTTGTCTGCATTATTACATTTTTTAAGACAGGTTGACTTTTTCAGGTTCTCTCCAGCCACTTCAGTAAAAAGGTTTTCTTGGCATTTAAGAATGAATTATTAGAACATGATGAGCATCATTGCATTTTGAAATGATTGGCCTGGTTGAGAAAGTGTGGAATGGATTGTGTCTCTTGATCGATAATGGTAATGGTATTAGAATTCTTAACTGCTCACTCAAACGTTAAAGTAATAAGATACTAGCTGTTTACCCGTCCTTCATACGGTGTGTGTATAGTTTGTTTATGTGAACATGAACTAGAGACTGTAAATTCATACACATATGCAATATATTAGCTTCAGTTGGTTTGTAGATAGTTTTATGCTCAACAGCTGCCACGTGGCAGGTACATTTGTCAAACGCTTATTATTTTCCTCTTTTCCAAATCAGATATATGCCATCCGTATTCATAAACAAATTAGATCAAAACTTCCAGAAACCCTGACGTGGTACCTTTATGACCGTCCCGAGGCTAAGCGCTGAGGGCCACTCAAACTATGGCTTATAACCTTATCCCATGAAATATTCTGTGTATATTTCATTTCATTACACTGTCATGAACACACTTTATCCAGCCATATAAAGTGTCACGGAAAACTTATAAATAGATAACTAAAAAATAACCGAATCTAGGTGTTGGTTATTTGCACCAACATTTGCAGGTATAAACATTTGTTGGGATTGTGTAATTGAGTGGTGTTGAATAATTTTTGCTGTAATTCGACAACAGAGGCTCCACTTATTGGATACTATCAATATTTGGTAGTGGTTTCCGAGTCCATTGAATACAATATACCAACATCCTCTTTTATGAATACAGTACACTCTCGTTCATCGGACTCGGCGACATCGGAACTCCGCTTCATCGGAACTGAAAATATGGATATCATTAATTTTTTTTCTTATGAAATAAATAATTTTTCCGTTTTAGCGCCTTCAATTTCTATTCGTTCTATCCGCACAACAGTGAAGTATCACATTTTGCATCAAACGTCATCAGGCGTTTTCCATAATCTGTACACATCGATGTGATTTACGAGGCCGTGGAGTATTCGCACAAAAATAGAAAGAGGAAGAGGGCAGGAAGTGAACATCTGTTTCGACCACTTCCCAAACTGTCATTCAGTCTGTCTCGCGTCGCGACTGTACCTGTGTTACGTGGAAGTCAGTTGACTGCTGGAATATAAGTGGAATATGAATATGGAATATGAGAATAATGATTTTGGATCTTTGTTTCCTGCGTTCTTTTTATTCCTATAGGTTCATTGTTACCATGTTCAAAGTTTGAGTGCCTTATTTTCATAGAATCTCTTGTGTTATCTTAAAAACAAGAGTAAATACAATCACAATAGGTCACCGTACGGGCGGAAATGATTACTCACGACGGACTCCGCTTCATCGGAATTTTTTGACATCCGAACCGGCCGTCCGCCACATTAGTTCCGATGAACGAGAGTATACTGTATAGATTCTTTTTACCTATCATCCTGTGTAAATTTAAGTCGGTACTAACAAGTCCCTTGGTTTTGCAGTACAGCACAGGTTGGAGGTTCAAAAAGAGGCCTGGAGTCGACCAGTTTTTAGAACAAGTGGGACCTCCTATGTTCGAGATAGTCATCTACACTGCTGAACAGGGTATGGTAAGTAATCTTTGCACTATACATACTAAATCATTTCCAGCATATTACATTTTTACCATTTTTATCAATGAACATTTTACAGGATTTGTTAACCCAAAAACACTAATCCAAACTTCATCGCTTTGTTTTATAGGGGAAAAAACTAAATTCATCATGTCTTGTGTAGCCCTGTCTTGCTTGGCTTTCCTTCTTGATGTGTTTTTGATTAAATATTTATCTCCGTTGGCTTATACCAAATTTAAAATGTGTACATTAGCCTGTGTTAGTAAAGTACATTACAATACACTATACTACCTTTTAACTGGCTCCCTTTTAACTGGCCTCCGCTTTGGCCGTCTACCCCATCACAATAACAACTTCTACTTAACCAGCCATTTTTTTACCTAATATCGCTTTAACCGGTCATGTTTCACTGGAAACAAAGTTTTCATATCTGTGTCTTTTGAATAAATTTCACATCATATGAGTTCCCAGTAAACAAAGTAAACTTCCCTTGACAGAAATAAATGCTCTGGAAGAGAATTCATTTGATTAACTTCCTTCCAGTAATCTTCAGTACCGAATTATTTTTAGTTAACCATGGATATTAGATGTGGCCTACTTCTTATTCCTTAGTCTTGTGAAAGTTCAAAAAGAGTGACAAACATATTCATCAGCTTGTAAGGCCTGCTATACCACGACAACAGCATGTCAACATTTAATTAAACTCTTGTTATAATTTTATCAACATTGTTTTATTCCATGTTTTATCATGTGTGATGACAAATGGTATGTTTTGTTTTTGTCGCATATGAAAAATGGGTTCCAGTGTGAGTTATTAGCTATAATCCCACAAGATATAATGTTATTTTCCAACTTATTATTGCATTTAGGCCATATGCAAGGTACAAATAACAAAATACAAATAACATGAGTTTTTATAAAATACAAATAACAAGGTACAAGCAGCCTGGAATGTTATTAAGCATAATCAGGTTTCTGTTAACAATTTTAATGGTTCACTTTCTCCTGACATGTATAATAATTACTTTGTTGAATCCATCTTGGAAATAAAAAAATCCCTGGGTAACTGTAACATAAGTTGCATGGATCTACTGGAAAAAAACTAGGCCTGCCGTAACTAATAGTTTTTTATTAAGAACTGTAACATCTAAGGAGGTTTTAACTGCAGCCCGGAGATTAAATAATTCTGACAGCTTTGATATTCATCACCTATCAAATAACATTTTAAAGAAAATCATTCCTACTTTTATTGATCCCCTCACAAGTTGCATAAACCACTGTCTATATAGTGGTATTTTTCCAACACCTCTTAAAGTATCACGAGTCTGTCCCATTTATAAAAAAGGACCAAGAAATGACCCCAGTAGTTACCGTCCGATTTCAGTAATTCCCGTTCTTTCAAAATTAATTGAAGTGTTAGTTTATGACCAGCTATCACAATTTATTGACAAAAATAATATTTTAAATATTTCTCAATATGGATTTAGGAGAGGGAAATCGACCACAGATGCCATGGACCATTTAATCCGTCAAATAATTGCAACCTTTGAGAATAAGGCCTTTGCTCAGGCCACATTTTGTGACCTGAGCAAGGCTTTTGATTGTGTGAACCATGATGACATTCTTTTAAAATTAGAGTTTTATGGTTTTCGAGGATCTTCTTTGAATTTTTTAAAATCTTATCTTACTGGCCGGAGTCAGAGGGTATGTATTGAAGGCAAATGGTCTCAAGAAATCAAAGTGACTTCTGGTGTGCCTCAGGGATCTGTGCTTGGTCCTCTCCTGTTTTTAATATGTATTAATGACCTCCCTAATTCAATTGATGCAATTAGTATTTTATATGCAGATGATACAACGTTTTTTAATGTGAATGACAGCATAAAATCTCTTAAATGTTTGACGGAAAACACAATGAAGGAGGCTTCCCTTTGGTTTAATACTAATGGCTTCCTTCTTAATGAATCAAAAACACAAAACATGATATTTAGCTTGAATATGGACAGGAAAGAGTTGGAAAATGAGAAAGATTACGTAAATTCAGTAAAGTTTTTGGGAATATACATTGACCATCAACTATCTTGGGTATCTCACATTGACTATTTATCGGTCAAACTTTCTAGAGCTATTTACCTTTTGCGACAACTTACCTCCTGTCTACCAGAAAACTATGTTCGCACTGCATATTTTGCCTATTTTCAGACTTTGTTGAGATATGGTCTGATTCTGTGGGGTAATTGTATTAAAATAAATAGTATTTTAGTTTTGCAAAAAAAGGCTGTCAGAATAATCTCAAAGGCTGGTTTTAGGGATCACTGCAGACCTCTATTTATGAACCTTGAGATTCAAACAATAATTAATCTTTATATATTTGACTCAACTTTGTATGTACTGAGAAACCCACATCTCTTGAATTATACTCATAGTGTCCATAGTTATAATACTCGTAACAAAGATAAGGCCACTATTAACTTTCATAGGCTTACTAAATCTGTAAATAGTCATGTTGTTATTTCTTTAAAGATCTATAATAAACTTGAACAAATTATTCGAAAGTATGATGTTAAAAGTTTTAAACAGAAATTTTACAACTGGTTATTAAAATCACCATTTTATTCCCTTGACGAGTTTTTTACCTCAGATGTAAGTTTTTAACATAGGTCAAATAATGTATCTAACTTGTTGTAAAATGTAAAGTATATTAATTGTTGATTTTCCATATACATATTTTATTTTTTGTTAAGTTTGTACTGTTTTAAACCTTTAAAAAACTGTTGTGTTTTAATAGGCTTTTATTATTGTTGTTAACTAGTTTTAAGTGGGACTCAGTGCATAGTAATATCTCAATCTCAACCAAACTTTTTATTTACTACCTATTTATTAATATTAATCACCCTACTTAAGTTTGAATTATGTCTATTGTATTGTACTAATGCTTTGTACCTTTGTGACTTGGTTTATTTCACTGCATGTATGACTTTGTCAATGATATTTATGTATCCTTACGACAAATAAACTTATTATTATTATTATTATTATTATTATTATTATTATGAAACTGTATTTTGATGTGTTTAATGGTACACCGGTTTCACCCGCAAATTCATTATTTGGCCACAATAATTTGGTGACCAGTTAAGGGGAGTCTACTGTAACAATTTAAAACATATTTCACTACCGGTTTTAATATGGCAGTAATTTTAAATTTTCAAAATTAAATAGCTAAAAAGTGGTAGATTTATAAAAAACACATATAAGAGCCACAAAAAAGTGAGCTTTCACTGAAGTACTTGTCAGTCTATTTATAGTGTTGTAGGGATGATTGTGAGATTTAATGAGCTTGTTTTGTTTGTAATATATCACTAAAATGTTGTAATATTCAAAATAATATTGACAAGGTTCGAACGACGTACAACAAAATAATTGGACAGAAACCTAGAAAAGATTTTTTTTTTTTTTTTTTAAGATACATCTTATTCACTCTGCTATTTTTTTATTAAATCTAATTTAATATCACTGTTTAAATAATAAGTAGTAAGGATTATTGTGATGGACAGGATAAGTAGGCTTACCTTTAGCCCTATCCAAAAACTATGTTTAAATAATGAAATATGACAACTTTTTCTTAATATATATTTTTTCAGTTAAAAATATTTTTTATATAGGACTAGTAGGACACTATAGTAAGATGCACGAAAATAGTCTGATGGAAATTTTAAAAGCTGTTCCCCCTCACCATCTTCGCCTTGCAATTTTGTCATTTGTGGTTATGTTTACCTTTTGTAATTCGGTATAAAAATGTGTTTCAGAATAAATTTGGCAACAGTGTACCGTCTCTCCCGGACTATTTTCGTGAATCCTACTATAGGACACTAGTAACCTATTTATAAGTTTGAATAAATTCTAAAATGTTTTAACGAGAGATTAATGGTGTAAATACCTGATTAATGATAATCCTATTGTTGCAACAGCAACTAGTTTCAACTCACGTCGGAGTCATCATTGGGCTTGAACAAAGGTGTGAATTCTCTCCATATGAAGGTCGTCAAACTGTGTTTTTTTCACATCTTTGTTCAAGCCCGATGATGACTCCGACGTGAGCGGAAACTAGATGCTGTCGCAACAATAGGATTATCATTAATCAGGTATTTATACCATTAATTGTATTCATTGGTAATCCGGAGGCTAACATTCCATCATGTAATGAGAGATCTTTATTTTTTATCATCTCGAGTTTTTAGTTTTTGTTATAATTGATATGCCATACACTACATTTTAATGAATCTATACTTATTTAATACGCTAAGGGTTTTTTTTTGTTTTTTTTTTTGTCTTGAGAACTCTTTCTACAATTTTCAACCGATTTTCAAGTTTTTGGTGACGTTGGATAGGGCTTGGTCTGTAGTTGTTTCCGCCAAAAACTGATGAGAATCGGAATGAAAACAAAGGCACTATCCACCATTGAAATCCAAAAATTTCCCATTCAAATAACATTGTAATTGAATAAAGCACTTTAAACATCTGTTAATAATCAGCTGTAAATACATGTAGTTTTTGGTAATTACAGATATTCACAATACTGGATTGGTCGGATGTCATTGATTTAGAACTAAAGTAACATTTTTGCTGTAATAAAATAAATTGCTCGATTTCAAGCAACACGCATACTAGTAAATGGTTAATTACAAAGCTTTATGTGGTATTTTACAGACATATAATCATGCATTAATGTTTACTGTGCACTGATACTTCTATGATTCGGCATCGGAGATATTTAAATTATGTCCTAACTCAGCCTCCGGCTTTTCGGGCTTTTTTAATATCTGGCCTAGCCGTCCGCCATAAAAGACCAGATAACTGAAAGTCTACTGCATTAAATTTTAAAATAACATTTTGAAACCGGAAGTATCTTACAAATTTTTAATTAAAATGGTTTTTACTAAATAAAGTATGTACCATTTTTTTATTCGACATCATAACCTACAGCAAAGATAAACGAATATTTATTTAAAACACATACAGGCAGGCAGGCAAGAAGGGACAAAGCAAGATGGGACTATACTTTAAGAACATAGGAACATTGTGAATTTTATTTGTTTTGACTTAGGGAATAAATTGACGACCTGTTACCTCCTCGGTAGTTTGTCATCATTAAATCTTATGATGTTTTTCTTATAAACAAATCTTATTTGTAAAAAAAAGAACTGTAGACTTTTGACTATTATAATATTTTAAATATTTGTTATTAATAATATAATAATAATATATATTAATATATCTTATAATAATATTTTATATAATATCTTATATAATATAATAATATATCTTATAATAATATTTGTTATTATAAATAAGAAAGATTATGGCCCTAGCAGTTGATTATGCAATGAAGATAAGACAGTCTTCACTTTTTTGTCAAGTTTTAAAACCTTTCCTTTGGCAAGTTGGTCGAATTTTATTTTATTTTTAATTAATGAAGTCTATAAGCAAAGCAGCAAGCAAGTTGATACATTATGTCATGCTTAACAGATTGCCTTCCCAATAATCAACACCCTGGACCCAAATGGCTACATCATGTATCGGCTGTTCAGAGATGCGACAGACTACGTTGATGGACACCACGTCAAAAACTTGGACTGTCTAAACCGAGACCTAAAAAGGGTAAAGTATTCCTTTTTAATTTTTACAGTTAAATTTGGTGATATATGAATCCTTTTTCACGGTGAAATGACAAAATTGTTTTGTAAAACATAATCATTATATTATCACTAAAAGTTTGAGAAATATACAATATTCAGTTGTTTTTCTTAGTGCTTTTTCATTATCTTTGTGTTGTCATTTGTAAATCCAAACAAATAAGACATATAAAGAGCTATAATTTGATGCAAATTTCATGTCTACCATAATTAGAAGCTGAGATATTCTCGTTTAAAGTTAATAACGTTTTCCGAAATCCTCGGTTTTTTTTAACTTTGCAATTTTATATCTCAAAATATACATGTCCAAAAATTCTGAAATTTTAAATACAAACTTATCTTATGGTCTAGAATAAGTGCATAAAATATCATTAAATTCTGAAAATATCAGGTTGTAAAAGAATATTTTCTGTGTTGATTTCATATGGACTGACCCCCAAGTAGCACTGCCTTCCTACTCTCTCAATTAAAAAGCAAAATTGTGCGCGTCCAACCTGGGTACTCCCTGACTCAACTCTTCCAGCCTTTTTTTTTTTTTTTTTTTTTTTTTTGCTGAGTCAGCGTGCTAGTCTGGCAGGCTTCTATCCTATATCCCTATATCTTTTACTTCCACTATTTTCATACTACTCTCTCTATCGAGTCCCCTGACTCAAAAATCTGTTTCAACTATCCTTTACTGGTCTTATTTTCATTTACCTTCAAACTCATTCCCAAGACAAGGTGGAACATCATACGCCGAGGGCTGCATGGTCAAGAGGGAGCTTGACCCTAGTATGCGGGCTCTTGGGACACCACAGGCGACCTCCAGTTTCAACCAGCCTTGTCCAAGCATGCGGGGTTCTGCTTGGAATGACCATCTTTCCCTAGCTACTCGTGGGACTACTATGGACACCAACCAAAAAGTCCCAAACCAACTTTCAGAGGCTTCACAGCCTCAAACATTTAGTTCTTCGGAACTTAAAGAGCCTATCTCAGAGACTGAAGCGACCCTCCCAGGTCGAGTCTCAGATGGGTGACTTGCTAACAAACTCAGAAGAGGAACACCTCTTAGACGATGATTCTTCATATGTCAAGGAAAATTAGGAAAAGGCTAAGTAGCTAAAACTAGCAAGAAAGCCACGCCTCAATGGACCCCAAAAGAAGAGGTTCAAATGGTTGAAGAACCACAGACACTCTGAAGAAGAGGCATACGTTCTCTGCATCCAACCAATGCCGAAGGGATCAGGAAGGGACTTTGATAACAGGTAGAAAATACCTAGATCAGAAAACACCACTCCTGAAGAGGCCCATGGGAGCAAAAGAACCAAGGTAGACCAAGGTAGAGAGAACTCAAAGGCGGACTATTCTTCACGGAGAAACCAAGTCCAACCTAAAAAACTATCCTACAAGTAAGTGACCGAAGGAGTAAGAATGGGAATTCTACACCCTAACTTCCCAGAGGTACTACTCACCAATGAGCAACAAGAGGCCATACAGGAAACTATCCTGAAGCTGATACTGGACTCAGAAAGTGAGGATGTTCACCCTGGCTTTCACAGTATCCACAATAGACAGGGACACATGGTCCTAGTTTGCAGTGACGAAGAGACCGCCAGTTGGCTCTTCCAACTGGTGTCCAAGGAACAACAATTGGGCTCATGGGAAGGAGCGGTTCTAAGGGCAGTGGCGGAGGGAGAAATCCCGAAAACCGAAGTCATTATGGCCTTCTTTCCAATCAGCAGCCAACACTCAACAGAAGAGATCCATACACTAATGGCTGGACTGTCCGGCCATCTCTCAGAGAAGGTTGAAATTCCTAGGAAAGGCCGCATTAAAGCTGAAACAAGGGAGATGAATATCAACCAGCAGTTAGACTTTGCAAAGAGCCTTCATCCGATACATTGATCAATAACAGGGGTGCTACAATAGGGCTTTTAGGCCGAGTTAGAGAAAGGTATCACTACCTGGCCCCGCCAAAGACAAAAAAAAGTACAAACAGCGTCACAATAAAAAGACGCACGCTAGCAGACTGAACGAAATGTTAACAATACAATGACGCCAGGCCTATTCCGCAATTATATGATGTCACCAATGTCGGCCGAAGACGACTCGTCTCCCCAGAACGCATGCTAATACAGAATATGCCACAGTAATATATTTTGGCAGTTATCATACAATTGGGATTTAATTTGACTATTTTGATTGTTATCAGCATTGTACAGTCAAAGGCATTATTGTCAGCTGTGTTCGTGTTGCGTTGATGGCTGCGATCACCTGTGATTTTTTTTATTTTTTTGTTAACTCGGACGCCAAACACTACGAACGCTAGTAAATCCACACTAGCGCTCCAAGCCACTGTTCCTTGCGTAACTGGAGTCCCCAAGTGATTCAGGCGGACAACCTAAGTAGGGGTGTGCGAATAGTGAATTTTCTGGTCGAGCCGAGCCGAGCCGAGCTGGTAATGAAATATTCGAGTTTCGAGCCGAGCCGAGCCAAGCCCAGATAGCAAAAAAAAAAAAAAAAAAAAAAAATGATAATTTTTTTTGTAAAAATACTATCTTTTATCTTCCCAAAAGGCCATTTTTTGGCCATTAAATGAAAAAAGTAAAACGCAGTCAACTCCCGATTAACCGGGGTAATGACTGGTTGAAGGATCCCGGATAACCCAAAACCACGGTTAAAAAATCTTCTAATTGAGTAAACAAGGAATAATAAAAGGGTCCAATGTGGACAAAAAACCAAGGTCAGGTGTTCTATTGTTTGGCATCTGTCAGCTGGGATGGGTGGGTAAGGTGAAGGGGGGAGAGGGTCAGGCGCTGGGTGAGGGGGAGGGTCGCTTGGGATAATTTATTCAAGATAAGAGCACGCAAACAAAAACAAGTTATTGTTCATCTTTTTGTCTAAGTGGTAAAAATTTAAGAACAATAAATTGTTTTAAATGTTTAGTTACCAAATTAATCTAATAAATTTGTCAAATAAAATGTTAATGTAACTTATCAAAACATTTCTTGGAATGCAAATCAAATGCATTTTGAAATGTGTTGTTTTGCAGAATATAACCCAAAATTACTAAGGGTCACTGAACAGCACACGAATCAAAACGATAATTACACAATGAAGTGGAAACTAATAGGACCTTTCTTTGGGCGAGGGTGTGTGAGAGTGTGTGTGTGTGTGGGTGCATGTAAGAGTGCGTGCGTGTGTGCGTGTGTTGACTCCACCAGTCAAGGTCATTAGCGTGGTCCTATTGCGTCGTAAACAAACCCCGCCCCGCACCTGCCATCGTCTTGCCTCCCTAACCCTGTTTGCGATCACACAGCTCAATTATAATTGCCGTGTTTCTCTGCGTTTTTCCATTAATTAATAAATCAAATAATTGTTAGTACAGAGTTTTCTTCTTAACTCTTTTTCTTTTGTGGAATTGTTGCTTCTGTAATTATTTTCAGCTCGACCACTCGAATAGTTTGGCATAACCTCGAGCCGAGCCGAATAGTGCTAGTATTCGACCACAACTATTCGACCACTCGAGTACTCGCACACCCCTAAACCTAAGTGACGGAGTGTCATGACTATCTCCCAATAGCCTATATTAGACTGTGGAATAAGCTGTGAACAACACAGCGTTGCTTCGCGGCCACTTTTGATCCCAAATAAACTCGATCACTCAATTGTTATTTTTAATTCTGTCAATATAATTGTTCTTGAAGTCGTGCCGGATTATAGGATGCCGGATTACTGGAAGTTTACTTTAGTAAGAACGAGTCATTGCCAGTCGATACTCGACAAATACAGCTCCAGTCTGAGCGCTAGGCAGATGGTGTGAAACTTGATAAAATTAAAATACTATCACACAATCAAATATACTAATTGTCGCTCCCTAATACTCTGAATGAAAACTGCATGTTATAAAATACTATCTCATTTCGTCAGTCATCGTTGAATTTGAAAGTAAACTGATATAAGTAAATAGAAAAACTAAATAATTCAAATGACAGAAGGGAGACAGGTTATTTTTATGAAGACAGCTGTTTGTTGTCATGGAATGGATCATATGTTAGGTAAACTTACTAAATTTTGTCTTATATTTAAAATACATAGAAAACTTTAAAGTCCAATAGGGCGAAGCATATTGAACTGAGGGTGACAAAAATTATTCCATGACGTCTACAGAGAATCCCCTTTAATTTGACACCTCAATCATCAAAATCGGTTTATAAATAAAAGAGTTTTGCTGCTCACAAGAAATTCCTTACGGAATTAGTAAGATAGATTATGAAAACAGCTGTTAAATAAATCATTAGAATCCACGTGTTATAGATTCAACATGTGTATCAACAAATATACACAAGAGTGCAGCACCCGTAAGCCTACACTGAAATAGCCTAAGAGGCGAGTGAGCGGAGCGAACAAGCTCGTCTTGAACAAGCAAAATGCCTTTTTGCACTTGCACACTTTAGCACACTTAGCACACACTAGCATTTTAGCACACTTTCGGTAACTGATATTACTATAAAGAATATTACTGCTTGAGTTTACGGAGCAAATGCTCGGCCCCAGGTACTTTAAGATAAATAAGTTCTACCACTCATCCTCATCTTGCATGCATGAAACTTTTTATAACTGGGGATTTTGTTTATTTTGTGATAACATGTTTTTGCAATACAATAAAACCAGCTGAAAAATTACTACTTCAATTCAAATTTCTTTATCAAACAAATGGATTGGCTGAGAAGTCTATTCACATTAGTATATGTAATCAATAGCTGTAGTCAATAATACAACGCTAGACACAGATAATGTTAAAAAACAAAACAAAACAAAAGAAAAAACATAACTTAGAACCAAGAAAAAGGAGATATAAAAAAAATCTTATATTCCTACCAATGTCTTAAATATATGTTTTTACATTTTAACTTTAGCTATGAAAATTTAATTAAGTTTAAAAAAAACTGTAAAAAATAAACGAATTAATCCTATGACAAGGAAATCCTACAATTATGTTGGGTTTTAAAGTCATTAAAGGTGTGTTCAGACTTTAAAGAGATTATAGTATATTCATTTGTGTAATTAAAATAACACCATTCATGCCCCCTTCAAGACTAATCCTATGAATAACAATTATCTGAGGAGAATTAATATTTTGGAATTAATGCCTTCTCCAGTACAGATATATTTAGTACAATGTCCCCTATTCACCCCCTAAAATTTATTTTCCTGGTATAGCAAAAACAAAACATAGCTGAATATAAACTGATAAGACTATACTGGAAAATTCAGTTTTGTTTTCTACTGGAAAGAAGATAAACAAACACATCCACTTCCGGTGGTGTTCTCTTCTGTTTACTTAAATTGTTTAGAGGGACCAAGATGGGAAATTGATTTGAAACATAGATCCGAATAAACATTTAAAACATAAAAAGTGAGATTGCTTTTTTAATAGCTTAAGTCTTAAACAGCGGCTTTGGTTTTTAAGGTAATAGTTGTGGACTGGAACCCTAACTCAGTGAAGCTTCACCGAGCCAACACCTTCCTCATCCCCCAGTGGAAGGGCAAAGACGATGATACCTCTCTCCTCGACCTAGCCGCCTTCCTTAGAAGTGAGTCAACCTCCCATAATACTCGTAAATGATTTATCACAAGTAATTTTCTTAGTTTATTGGCTATGGCTAACGAAAAAGGGTGATTATAACATTATTTTTAAAAAGCCAAATAATCATTTAGCTTTTTATCCTTTAGTTGTATACACTTATGATTTTTTTAATCAATTTAATCAATGAAAGCCAAGCAAGGAGTGTATTCTTCTTGTATGTGTCTTCTTTTTAAATGTATCAATCACTAAAATAAAGTAGGTGAAAAAACACACATTTCAAAAGGAAAAATCATTATTTAGAAGTTTTCTACAAAAAGTTGTGTTTTTTATAGATTTTCATTGCATTAAATCCCCAGTCACATTGCCAGAAAAGTGATAAAATCTGAAAAAAAAAACTGAATAAACATTTATTATTAATTATATAGTTGAGTTTTAAATTTTGGACTCAGACAGAGCTTGGGAAAGAATAATTATGTATGAACTTACTTATACAAAATTTAAAGATGTAAGGTCCAGAGTAATTAAAAAGTATTAAATTAACATAGCTGTTGTAACAGAAGACTGTTTTTTATCAAATTTGGTATGAGTGAGTACAAACCTTTTCAGGAGTTGACTAACTAGCATTTGAAGGGTAAAAATGCCTTCCTAAAATTTAAGTTACAATTTAGTTGTAATTTTTCCAAGTAAAATTTTTATTCAGAGTCTCGCAAACCTGAACTAATATGACCGAACGGTGTCTATTTTTGAACCAATTCCGGGTTATTGGGAAAGGAGTAAACTTAAGGAAAATATGAGTAGTTTATGTTATTCCTGTAAAAACATGTATTTATTGCATAATATACACAATACAAAAACTCAAAATTCATTTGTTAAAACTTAAAAGCACAACGTTGTGCTCTGGCCAATACCACTGTGCTTAGCGCCTTGAAACCCAGCGCACTTTATTGCTCTCTTTATTGTGCTGTGTTATCCAGAATTCCAGGTTATTGAAGTCCAGGTTTGCGTGACTACTGTATTCCTTTTTGACAAGCTTAGAATGAAATGAGAGAGAGGCCAATATTATTGTGTGCAGTATTTTACATAGGATAAACAATATGGTGTTTTCCTGTAATGTTTGATAGGTTTATCTTTTTATGATCAGCATAAAATAAGGGCTCAATGAATAACTTGAGCTATCTTCTAGTATAAAATCAATGCCAATAAAATCCTGAACCAATAAAATTTTCAACCAAACCATTGTTAGTGAACATATTTTTAATTTTTACAGATCAATAAGTAATCGGGGGGAATTATGAAGTTGGTCACAGGGTAGGTAATAATTGTTAATTACTACTAGAGATCATCGCCTGATCAAAATTCGACCAAAAAATCAGTTGATCTGAAACATCTGTTTTGCTAGCATTCGTTATTACAACGCTAACAGGTGTCCCATGATTCAATCCTTTACCCTTCTTTTATCAGATTAAAATTGAAACTTTAAAAGCCTGCAGGATGTAACTCCGGGGGCTGATGTGAATATATAATCGGTTTATGCTCATCTATGAGATAACCTGCCTAATGGAAAGCACAGCTTTCTCCTACAATGCACACAAGCTGAGACAAAAGGAGGAAAAGAACATGATCGCCTATAAATATATAGATCATAGTGTTATTCAATATTCATTTTGTTTGCAATTTTTCAGCCATTGCCACAAACCAAGTAGATGACGTAAGGGAGGTGCTCGTTCATTACAGCCAGTTTGACGACCCCTTGGAAACATTCAAAGAAAAACAAAGGATGTTAATGGTAACCAGCTCTATTTATGACTTATTTTAGAGAAAGTCAGGAGTGCAAAATTAATTCTGTTTACAGTTAAATTACAGTAGAGGTTTTAATGGAGCTATAAATAGTTTGCTGGCCAAATAGTTGAATCATGGTAACAGAGAAGATATACAGGAAAAATCAAGAAAAATCAGGAAGATATGTCACAAAAATCCGCAACTGGCTAGGCACATCGCAATCGAAATATAAAAATAAATCAAACGTGTTCAGTAAAATTTTTTCCGATTTCGGATCTGTCAAACCTCTATCCGCCATTTTATTTTTACATTTCATAATTTTTATTTATTTACCGAATTGTGTTATGTTCATATTTGGCATGGACTACTAAAAAAAAACGAGTTTCTATTTTACTATGTTAGTAAATTCTTAGCCAAGCAATACCAGTTATGTAATCAATGTCATTTAGTCTTTAACTCTTTGACAAGTAAGGAATTTTTGTGGATGTTCTGGACCGTTTAGCATCAAGTTGTCAAAAAATAGTAAAGACATTCCGGACCATTCCTGGGTGTTCAATTTTTAAAGCAATCATTGCAATGAGATAAGAACGGCTCTGTAACAAGTTTAAAATGTAAATGACTTTACAACCTATTCATTCTTTCAATTATTGTGTGATGGGCTAGGTACGTAAATGCACCCGCAAATAGCAGTGAGGCCGTGGTCCATTAGTGTTGTGAATGGCACCCACACCACCTGCTGCGTTAGCAGCGCAACTTAACACTTATTAGCCATGATTACACTTACTTGCTTTGTTACAGTGCTTTTGTGGTAGTATTCTACCTTGCTAATATGAACAAATAAATAGAAACATCGACTTTGAAAACACTGACTTCCAAAAAAAATATTTAATTAGGGACCAATATTTAACTAAATTTAATTGATTGTATTGCTCTTGTACTGTTGTTAGCTATAAACTTACATAGAAATAAAGATTACAATTTAGATGATTACAAAAATAATATTATTTACATAATCAAATACAAGATAAATAAGATAATTCTTATGTAACAAAGCAAAATTAAGATTATTATTTACATAAATAAATAAGATTGTTATTCAAATTACTTAAATAAAATTATAATTAAGGTGAATGTCATTCTTACACCTTTGGGCCACATGAAGGCTAAAACAGCCTTATCCTTTTGACACAGGAGATTTGGACATTCAGAAATGTAAAAAAAAATATATATAAAAAAAAAATACTTGTTAAAAGATTAGGAGCACATTATTGGTTTACAACAGGGTTTCTAATAGTTTTTATTTGGTATGAATAAGTATGTTTGTTTCCCATTACTGACCTTGGTTTTTTAATTTTATTTTTTATTAGCATGTGAGTATTTGTTTATAGTCTGTGCAGAGTGGTAGTAAAATGTTTATCCAATGATCAATTGTAGTGCATGTATCATGTAGATTAAGTTGACAATGTCGATTGCTTGTATCATGAGATAACTTTTTGTATTTTTGAGCTAGATGAAGACAGTAAAGTCATTGACTTTGTACACTAATGTGAATAGACCTTTCATCCAATGCATTTAGTTTGAGGAAAAAATTTGGAAGTTTCGTGTACACGGCGCCAGAGTCGCTGCCATCGATGTTGTTATTATTTAGCTGAATTTACAGCGCTGCAAAAACATTTCATCACAACATAAACAAATACCCCCGTCGCAGCAGACCTGAGAGTACTCAGCGAATTTCCAAAGGAATTTGAGATTGTGTATTTTCCCCTTAGACATAGGAATGAGTAGGCCTATGTAGGTTTATTGCAAGAGGATGTCGTTAAAAAATGTTTGTTGTTAGGAAAAGTAATGGTTGGGTAAGGTGAAAATCAAATTGTGTCATTCTTCGGCACTTTTTAATATTCCCCATAAACCCCATGGGGTGAACATGTAGGTTTGCCGCCACATGGGTGTTGTAAACAAATATCAGTTAAACGCTACCTAGTGAATGTACATATCAAATTTTACCAAGTTATGTTAATAAATAAGCGAGATACAGGGTTTTATTGATTTCCCATCAGATGTTTTTAGCTTTTCTCCGGAATCTGTCAAGCTAAGTTAAAAATTCAAACTACTAAATTTTTTTTAAGCTCTTTTAAATGGTTTTAGTTAAAATTCTTGAATTTTGAAAATTGAGGTTCAAAAATGGCAAAACCCCATTTTTTACCCCTTTGAAACCCCGTTCCCCTAACCCTACAAAGCTGGTTCGCAAACTCATGAAAATATACGTAGTCTTACACCTTCATACCAAATTTCATCAAAATCGGTGGTCCCCTTCAAAAGTTATCAGTACCATGGACATATAGATAGATATGTATATACATATATCTATTTATATACATATATATGAAAATTAACGAATGGTGTTTTTTAGGGGTGGGCGAGTAGTGGTTTTACGATTCGAGTCGAGTCGAGTCGAGTGTTGCACCAACTACTCGGGTATCGAGTCGAGTCGAGTAGTAGTGTGAAAAAGTTTAAAATGAGTTTTTAAAAATAATATTAAATAATAAAAGTGAAAGTATTATTAAATTCATCTTTATGCATGAGAACACTGAAAGATAACATCAATTTAGGGTACGACAATAAGAACTACTTAGATAAAAGTTGATAAAAAAGTAAGTATATTTATTTACAGTTTTCCTCTTACAATGTGTAGTACAAATCAATTTCTGAGAATTAGGCCTAAGTAAAAAATTTCATCAACAACAAAATTAGGGATGGACGGGAATGGATTTTTAGTTCGGGACGGGAATTTTTATTTCCCGTCCAATTTCGGGACGGGATTGCTCTCCTCGACACTATCAAAAAATATTCGTTTTGACTTTTATCTGAGTGTCGTATAAAGAAAAATGAATGTTAAATATCAACTGGTTCTGTTTCCAAACTGTTCCACTTAATTTTGTATAAGTTACAATGAACCTCCTTTAGTTGAAAAGATTTTAAATATCTAATTTTTATATTTGCAGTATACAATAAGATAAGGATACAGTACAAATTTTCTTGTAACCAAAAAAATTAAAATCAAATCACTAAACAATATACATATAAAAGTGTCCATTAAAATTTTATAAAAGTTTTGTTGAATAAAATATTCAACGTTTTGTACAAAGAATTAACAGAAAAATTATGTACATCAAAATATAGATTAAAACAAATGGAAAAATTGTAAAGAAAACAAAACAGTATTACATAAATAGGCCTAAGGCCTGCTCAGTTAAAAAATAACAAAAAAAAAACAAGAAATTGAAATTATAATAAATATTAACACTAAGGAATGAAGTGGTTCAACAAACCAACGCCATTTATAATCTTCTTAATGAAAATGTGTTCTTTTTTACTTATTGATTTATCTGAGACAGGTTCTTACTTAGAGATTATCATAAAAATTGAACTTTGAAAATATCCACTATTAGACCTAATTTTTTTATATTTCTATGTATTCATTTAGCTATTTTTTGCTATATTTAAAAAAAGGAGTGTATGATGAAAAAAACAATGAAGGTTTTAAGTTATGAACCTCAAAATCTAATAAATGTATTTGTAATGTTTAATGAAAAAAATATATATTTAATGGGATTTGAAGTTTTTCATTTAAAAATTATATTAAATTATAATAAGATACTTTTAACATTATTAAACAGTAATTCAATTAAAGATTGATTTATTTAACAACACTTTGCCACTTTCCTTTTGGAAAGTCACACAACTTTGGTTGAAGTTTTGTTTAATTTGTAAGAATTAGACGAATTAAACAAGCCATCCCCCTTAGTTTTCTACGACAATTGGTTCAGAAAGTAGCATTTGGTACTAGGAGCCAAAAACACCCCTCTTGAATAAATTACTGCCGGGCGTCGATAGATAAGCTGAACAATAGATCATCTCGGCGGCCGGCAGTGTTTTTGTGCTCGTTAGCGAGATCGCCGGCCGCCAGACGTAAACAACTATTGTCACGGCTGCGGGCGCGCGCCGCCGGGAGTGACGACGACGACTACTCAACTCGATTCTCGAGTATTTGCAACTACTCGACTCGAGTTCGAGTAGGACTAATTACCCGAGCCACTACTCGAAACTCGAGTACTCGCCCACCCCTAGTGTTTTTGGCCTCTGGGGACCTCAAAATGAAAAAGTAAAGTGGTCCTGGGCTTAGGTCTTACCATGGCTACTACCGTAATACCGTATTCCTTTCAGGGAAATTCGCTAAAACCTCCATTATAAAATGTTCAATTCCTTGATATAGAGATTAGCCTATCTTATATGACTCTTGTACTTCCATGTACGCCGCACGAGATCGCACCACCGTCAATAGGTTTCTAACACGCCTATTCTATGAGAAGTCTACTCACGTTAGTGTACATAGTCAATGGTAAAGTTCTGATTGTGATAAGGTATAGCAACATTTTGTTTGTTAATAACAATAATAATAACAATTCTGTTTCAGGAGGAACTAGAAAAGGAAAACGAAAGGAAAAAAGGTTCAACCAAATTTCCTTGGAAGCCAAAATCACCTTTTACGTAAATGCCACCTCTGTTGCTCCTACACTGCCTGTGTTGTAAAATTTCTGCCAACTAGTCTGTAAATAGTCTCTGTGCGATATTTGTTAACAAAGGCTGTTAATATACATAATTTTTTCCTTCTACAAAGTATATTTATGTCATACTGCCCAACTGTTTTGCTTTTTAAGGTTGTTAATATCTGTTGTATTATATCAAATATAAAAAGTGGTCGAGGGGATTATTCAATTCCAAATGCAGACGACTCTCTGATCTGGACACCTAAGACCAGATCCTCATCTAGACATCTTGGGACTAGATCCTCCTTTCTTTTCGGGATGAAAAGATTTTGCGATTTTTTCAAGTAGGCTAACAAAATTTAAAAACTGAAAACTATTTTTAAATACGTTAATTTTAACTCAGTTAATACTGAGAACTCCGTGTATAATATAATGTAAACAGAAATTGATTGTTTAACAAATAAATTGTTTACAACCAAATTAGTGTTGGTCAATTATAATACAGGAGGAAAAATATGAATGATATTTCCTTTTTTATAGGACCTAATTTAGTTAAAATACATGTAACGTCATTCACAATGACTTGACAGTAATAATTTTCTGCAAATTTAATCTGGCTCATGTTAAAACCGCTTTGCTGCTCTGACCATCTCTTAAGAGTTGCACCACTCGGCTTGTTTTTATCATGAGCAGGAATCAAATTGGCGCCCTCGTAGACAACTTGTCCATGGTGCCTTGGATTCAGCCCACTCGGCCATCCAACTAACCCGGAATGTCGTCACTAGGGTTGGAGAAACAAACACACCAGGGGCACCCTTTCCCATCCTCAGCAATAGTTTCTCGCATACCTTACCTTTTCATACTGCTTCTACTGACTAAACCTACCCTCTCATGAGTATAGCTATGAACATGATCTTTATGCCTATGCTTTAGGGATTGTAAAATAGGAAAAAAATAGTTTGCAGGCGCCCCTGTCTCTACCGATTTTGGGTGCTCGTCACCGCTGTTTGTGGGCGCTCATCTTATTGATATATTCAAAGTTTTTTAGTTATGGAAATTAACTTCAGTCAAGGAAAAAGTGCATTTTGAGAAATGTCCATCTAAAAGTTTTAATTAATTTAGAATCTGTATCCTATACTCTAATACAAATAAATAAGGTATATTTGTATGCATGTATGTATTTACACTCAAAAACGCCTGGAACAATTTTCTTCAAACTTCTTGCGATTTGGGATAAAAATAATATATGTACAGGTCCCTATGCAAGGAAAAATCTTATTTCTTAATAATTTTTAAGATTTTAAATCGGTCTTATGGGATTAAAAATCACAACAAAGAAAAAATGAAAACAGCTGACAACTGTCCAAGTACAGACCACATGTTCTAGTATAAACATGTGGTTTTGTATTGTAGCTAGTTACTGAATTACTAATAACGAGTCGTTTCCTCGAAACTCGACGAAAACAGCTCCATCCCTGGCAATGAAGTTGAGCACTACAGGCAGATGGTGCAAAACATGTATAAAATATACCGGGTGTTTCAAACTGAATAGCGGGGTTTTAAAATGTTATAATATTTATTACATCAAACTTACAGCCACAAGTGATATATCAAACTCACTCAAAATCAAACTCAAACTCTAACTATCTTTATTTACAATATGTATACATCATACATGTCAAATAGCGTCAAAAATCCTATGAACTAAATTAAGAAAAACTCTTCTAATGAATAGATTGCAAGATCTATCAAATAATTTTTCAACATGTTTTTAAATTTAGTTAAGTTACATTCATCTTTTATGTAATGTGGCAAATGTCTTAAAAACCGAGCTCCCATATATGTGGGTTTTTTTTCATAAAATTTTCCATTCCTATTCCTTGTTTTGTACGGGTGAGGTTGAGTGGTTTCCTGGGTACAAAGATTTGATTTCCTCGTCAACAAAACTGTTTCATAAGTATATTGTCGATAGACAGTGAGAATTCTGAGGATTTTAAAATACTCTCTTGCTGAATCATCATGTTTCAGTTTAAATATTATTCTAATGGCCTTTTTTTGTTGCTTTAAAATATCATTTAAGTTATCTTTTTTGGTTGCACCATACAAAGCTATGCCAAATGAAATATGGGAGTGTATATGAGCATGATATATCAATTTTAATGTGTCCTTGTCGTTGAATAAAAAAGACATTTGACGTAAAGCATAAATTCCTGAATTAATTTTTGAAAGAACTTTTTGTACATGTTTGCTCCAGTTTAAATTTTCATCAATTTCCAATCCCAAAAATTTAGTAGATTTTTCCATCTGTATGTAATCAGAATCAATCATTATTGTGGGTTCACATTTTCTTTTGGACTGTATAGTTTTAAAAGAAAGAAAATTTGTTTTAGAGGTGTTTAATTTTAGATTATGGTTGTCAAAATACTCTTTTACATTTGCCAATTCCAAATAAGATAAAATTTCCACTTCATCGACAGTTCGGGCTGATAGTTTAAGATTCGTGTCATCTGCATACAGACTAATATTATTTTTTGGAATTTTGGTCAAAGATTTGGCAAAGTCATTTATATAGTATATAAACAGGAGGGGGCCCAAAACCAACCCTTGAGGGACGCCATTCTTTATTAATTTCAAGTCTGATTTAACTTTGTAAATTCTAGTGTTTTCCATGTGACTTAGTTCAACATATTGGCGTCTTCCTGTCAAGTATGACTGGAACCAATTGAGAGATTTTTTGTCAATATTGAGATTTCCTAGTTTGTTTAAAAGTGTGATATGATGAACAGTGTCAAACGCTTTTGTCAGATCCATGAAAACACCAATACAAACCTCCCCTTTATCAACTGACTCAATAACCGATTCGACAAAATTCACTGCAGCAGTAATGACTGATTTCTCGGTACGAAAACCATGTTGGGTATTATCAATAATATTGCAATTTTCTAAGTACTCCGCCAATTGATTATAGACTATTTTTTCATAAATTTTGGTAAGTACGGGAAGTAAAGCTATGGGACGAAAATTTAAAGGGTTATCCTTTTTATGAATTGGTATAATTTTGGATACTTTTAATTGATCAGGGAACCTTCCAGAGACAAAAGAGGAATTAATAATGTGTACTAGCACGTCACTTAGTTCTATTTTTGTGGCTTTAATAACTGTTATTGGAATGTCATCATACCCACTCGAAAATTTATTTGAAAATGAATCTATGACTACAATTACTTCTTCTCTAGAGGTAGGCCTTAGTCTAAAACATGGATTTACAAATATTTTTGGCTGATCAAAGGCACCGTCATTTTTTACATGTTTATCACAAGGATGTTTACTTATTAAATCCTCTGCTACAATTACAAAATAATTGTTAAATATATTACAGACTTCTTTTGGGTTTGTGTACGTTTTACCATTAATGTCTACGGACAAATTTTCTAAAGTTTTAGGCTTTTTATTTCCTACTTCACAGTTTATTATTTCCCAAACAGTTTTTTGGACATTGCTTGATTTTTGGATCTTTTCATTGAAATAGGCACTTTTTGAATTTGTTAAGTCTTTTTTGAACTTGTTTATCTTTTATTTTAATTTTTTTGATAAATTATTGTTTTCTTTGCCTCTTAACTTTTTACTAAAATCAATAATATTTTTCCTTTCTTTTTTCAAGTCATCAGTAACCCAACTTTTTTTTGCTTTTTTAACTTTGGTATGTTTAATATTGAAAGCCTCCTCAAAATAAAATTTTAGAGTTGTTATAAAGTTATCATATTTTTTCTCTACTGGGGACAAAAATATATCTAACCATTTTTCTTTTTTTTTTAATAAAAATTTAAACAGTCTTATGTTTTCCTCTGAATATATTCTACATTCATGAGTATAAGTATTTTGATCTCTGCATTGCTTTTTACCAGTTTTTATTTCCAAAAATTGACCATCGTGGTCTGAAAGCATTGTGATCAGTCCCTGCACTGCTGTTATATCCTTAAATGCATTTTTTATAAAAAAGTTATCTATAGAAGTTTTACTTATTGTTGTTACCCTAGTAGGGAACTTTACCATATAGCTCATATTTTGACTTCTCAATACATTCATTAAAAGCCTATGATCGTTTCCCTCCAACATTACATTAACATTCATGTCACCAGCAACTACTATACATTCACACTTCTGAGTTAAATTTTCTATTAATAACATAAGCGTTTCACAAAATTCTTTAACATTTGAGGAGGGAGATCTATATAAACCTAATAGAATAAGCTTAATATTATTGTAATTATACATATTGAAACAAAATTCAAACTGTTTATCTTCTAAAATTTGATCTTCAAATGATTTTGGAATGGAACATTTCAAGGGCGTCATTTCAGTTTTACTTAAAATCATTATAAATCATTATAAAATCATTAAAATCATTATACCCCTCCTTTGTTATATAACTGTCTTGAATAACAACTATCTACTTTGTAATTCTTAATATTAAGGCGGCTAACTTCATCTTTTTTCATGTTGTGTTCAGTCAAAATCAAGAAATCCGGATATATTTCTTCGAGAGTAATCTGTAACATGTTAATTTTGGAACCTAAATGCTCAATATTTTGATGAAAGAAACTAATATTTACATTGTTAAGCATGTTCAATTGATAGGTATTTAAGTTATTTGTTTTTCGTCTTGACTGATCATCAAAAAACTATTATCTAACCTACTACTTAAGCTAATATTTACATGTTTATCTACATTAGTAGTAGTGTCTTTTGATGTCACTGCAATGTTGTCAGGCGAGACTGTAGGGGTCCGGAGAGGTGGGAAATCCACCATTGATGCTGTAGAGAAAGTACTGCCGCCACTCTGTGAGGATTCAACATCACTTATCAAATGAAAGAGGAACTCAAAACAGTTTTACATAATAGCCTACAAGTGTTCAATGTGAGCACCATTTGTTACTCGGCACACGTCAAGACGTTATGCGAGTTCTTCCCAAACTTTGGTTAGTGTCTCATTAGTAATTGCCGCAACAGCTGTTTCAATCCTGTTCCTTAATTCGGGGAGGTTGGCTGGAGGCACATACACTCGGTCCTTAATAAACCCCCAAAGATAGAAATCACACGGCGTTAGGTCGGGTGACCATGGAGGCCATGGGAAACAAGCGCTATCATTAGGCCCCTTACGGCCAATCCAGCGGTCGGGTACTGTGAGGTTAAGCCAATCGTGTACCTCGTTATGCCAGTGAGGCACGCACCATCATGCTGAAAGATGAAGTTCTCTGGTTCATCCTGTGTCAGTTGAGGGAAGAGCCATAGCTGTAGAGTATCCAGATAAGAGGGACCAGTTACAGTTGCTTCTCCAAAAAAGAAAGGACCATAACTTTCTGTCGGGATAAAAACATTCAATTTAGGGGAGTCTCGTTGCACTTGTTCCATCATGCAGGGATTTTCTAAACCCAAAATCCGAACATTATGGGTGTTTACTTGACCACTAAGGTGGAAGATCAATTCATCACTGAATACGACAAGATCCAGAAAATTTTCATTATCATTCAACAACATGTTGTTAGCAAAGTTGGCATGTAAAACATGGTCAGTAGGCTTCAGAGCCTGTGACAACTGCAAACGATAAGGACGTAGTTGCAAGCGCCGCAAAACTCTCCAAACAGTCGTCACAGGAATTGCTAATTTACGACTAGCCTTCCGAACGGATTTCATAGGGCTACGCGTGAATGAATTACGCACTTGCTCAACTCTCTCTTCACTAGTTCTTGGTCGTCCCGTACTCTTGCCTTTACAAAGGCAGCGAGTGTCTTCAAACGGATGATACCATCTACGGATATTGTTATCACCTGGAGGATCACAACCGAACTTAATCTGGACCGCACATTGCACAGTAACAACAGATTCCGGCTTTGCAAACTGTAAAACTCAAAACGCTTTCTGTTCTTTAGTCGCCATCTTTGCTACTGCTGCCTTCTATCAAATTGCGGCGGAAACATTCTGCATACCAACAAACAAAACTTTTTGAGTTTCTCTTTTATTTGATATATCCCTTGTGGCTGTAAGTTTGATGCAATAAATATTATAACACACTAAAACCACATTATTCATTTTGAAACACCCGGTACTTTTTAAATTGCTATTTCCTTTCAACTGATCATCTGATTTACGTGGTTAAGTAACTTAAAGTATGGTACTAAACAATGTAACGCCGAGAAACGTCAGGTACATTCATGGTAGTATGTGATACATCCATGAATTTTTCACTAGTTCATGTTGTGTTTTGTGTATGTGTTTATGAAGATTGGATATACCACTGCTGGGATAAAAATTAGGTGAGTGATGCCAAAAAATAGACAAAATCAAATTTTAGCGAATTTCCCATAGGGAATAAGCTATTACCGTAGGTCTCATGGTAAGACCTAAGCCCGGGACCATGTTACTTTTTTGTTTTGAGGTGCCAAAAGACAAAAAATAATAGTCATAATTTTTTTTTTTTTTGTTCACGGCAAACACCATTTTACAAAACAAAATTACATCATTGCAAAATAAAAATTAAAAAAAAAAAATTTAAATTAAAATTGTTATTAAAAATTAAAATTCATCATTGGTTATGTTTATATACCGGGTGTAAAAAAAGTCCGTCCCCCCCTCTTTAATTTTTTTTATTTGTTAAGATAAACAAATATCGTTTAGGAGGAGATAGTAACTTAACACAAAGTACCTTCTGACGTTATCAAACATTTTTAGTCGTGTTAGGGGGACGGCCCACCAGGAGTCAGATAAAAATCTTAAATGTAAGCATAGGTTGATATGTACATCAAGTTAAAGGTATCACTTGGCAGAGTACAATGCTGCAAACTAGACTTAAAATGGATGACCCGGACGGAAATGGTAGGCATTCAAAGTTTCCTTTAAAATCATATGGGTAAAACTTAAAAATGCAATAACTTTCTTAATTCTCAACCTTTGATGTCGGGTTTGTGGCTAATTAATTACTCCACATGCAGACGTTAAAAATGATGTATGATGTGACAAAATCTAAAGCATATTCCTGTAAAACTTCATTAGGGGACGTCCCATAGAGGATGTTTAAACTGAAACTTCTTAGGCTCTGTCACATCATACATCATTTTGAATGTCTTTGCATTTGGAGTAATTAGCCTCAAACCCGACGTCAATTTGATTTTCACCACTGGATTTAGCTAAAAAAACACACAATTTAGTATGTTGAAGCTTTGCTCTACCTCCATTGGTTACCGATATATTAAAAAGTCTTAAGATAATACATTGTATTTTGGGGCTCCAATGTTAATCTTATGGAGAATAAGGATGTGTTTGTATTTCACTTATTAACCAATATTTTTTGATGAAACTTGGTATTTAGCTTCATTTGGTTGAGATTCAACCATTTATGTAAAAAAATCTTGGTTTTAGCGAATTTCCCTATAGGGAATAAGCTATTACGGTAGTAGCCATGGTAAGCCCGGGACCATGTTACTTTTTCATTTTGAGGTCCCCAGAGGCCTAAAATACCGTTCGTCCATTTTCATATATGTGTATTATATATATATATATATAAAATAAAAATACCTGAGCACCCTTTTGTTTTATTTTTATTTTATTTTATTTTTAATAATCTATGAACTAGGAAAAATGTTCTTCCAGAAAAATGCAAATGCCTGGTCAACCACTAAGAAAATATTCTTCCGGGTTCCGCAGCGTTATTCACCAGCTAGGCCTGGTAAAATCTTTGTGACAAGATTCTGTCACTGTTGCAGCCGCATTTTGCAGTATGAAGCTCTTGATTATTACTTTCCACCACTTTACATCGAAACCACACACATATATGAAGTGGCTCCCAAAAGTTCCCCGTATATGGGAGCTCGAGGGACGCCGTGTCGACAGAGGCGCCGACATCGGCTGGGCGCCTGGTTTAATCCCTAATTACAGGAAAAGCCATAGATTATATTCCATGTTATTTTATATTAGTGTTTAATATATGATGAAATAGATTTTAATAAATTAAAATATTTCATTTTTCAGTTCTATCCTTCCTTTCACTCCCACTGAAACAAAGTCTTTAGTATATATTAAATTAGAAAAATCACGGTTTTCGCACGGCGTCCCTCCCAGGCTGGCGCCCCATGCGGTCACATGGATTGCATGGCCCTCGGACCGGCCCTGGCTTGCCGCCATTTTATTTTTTATACTTAAGAGGGGGCTAAAGGGTTAGTCCTAGTGGACGTTGCGGAAACTACCAGAATACGTTTCGCATTGTTTACAAGCATACTGTGAGCAAGAAACAATATCTAGCATTCGTGTAAAACTGTGGATAAAGAAACGCTGCTGCACTTCAGCACGTGTCAGACCCAAAAATCAGGTAGATGATTGTGAGGAAGGAGATTTGGCCGCGGAAAGTAGGCCTTTTAATTAATACATGCTATTCATTGGATACGTTCATAGATTGTAAGTCCAGCAGTTTCGGTGGCTGCCTACAGAGGCTGTCAGTATCAGCTGTCTCGCGGGTCAAAAATTCAATGAGCAGTGTTTCACCTGCTCCCATTTTTTGCCCTTATTTTAAGTCCGATAAAAGTGGGCATTATTTAAATCAAAGATAGAAACTTGTGCTATTTGACCTTACATTCTTTAATATGCATATATTTACAATACAGTTAGCCTACAATCATAATTTAAAACATGATATTTCAGCCAGTCTTTTGGTTGTACAAAGATATAACCTTTTCATTTCTTTATATTTACATTAAAAAGCACAAACAACAGTCTCTTTTCTTCTATTGTGCTACATTATATTCCCCCCCAATCCCTACCTTTTTCATTCACGAATGTTGTTTTTAATTACAGACAAATATTTTTCACACTTGCTGACAATTGACTAATAAAGGCAGGGTGTTTAGGAATTTCCTTGGTTTGTCATAACAGTACAATCTCCTGACTATTACATTGTTAGAAGAAGGAAGAAGAAAGAAAGAAGAAAAAAGCAATTAAAATTAATTGAAAGACTTGAAAAAAATTAGAGTATTAAATGAATTAACAATGAATTATCTTGTTGAAAAATCCGGAATTGCGAGTTTTAAATTGTGAATCAGATAGAAAGATTTTTTGTAAATTCCCATACAATGTAAATTTGTCAGCGGAATAAAATTTATTATTATTATTATTATTATTATTATTGTTTAGGGCGCCAACCCCTTGGTCAGCACAGAAATGTTTGAAGAAAGGTGTTTGCCTAGCCTTCACCAACCTGCCTACACTGCAGCCAGGCCCGAGTGCCAGCTTAGCTGTAACCACCTATATTTTTAATGATTAAAAAATACATTGTGAAAAAAGAAACAAACTTAAAATGTGTAAATTTATTTAAACAATATGGAATTCATATGATTTTTATACAACTATTTACATAAACAAATTGCCAATTAAATAATTCAATAGTATAATACAGTTTAAAAGCTTCCACCAACTCAAATAACACTTAAAACTCATCTAAATTTAAGGACAATGTAAAGAATGAAAAATACTACAATTGAGAACAAAAATAGATAAAAAATATAATAATTGTGGCCACCCTTGGCGAGACGAATAACTCTGTTCATGGTATTTCCCAAGAATCCACCAGTTCGCTCAAAGTCTGTGTCCAGGTCTCGCAGGAGCTTGTCTTGGTATTTGACCTCATTACCGATGTCGATTGAGAGGGACTTGAGAGCAGAGATCTTGTCCTTGAGCTCCGATGTCATCTGCTCATTAGACTCCTCCAATGCATCACCATCATACTGTGTTGGCAAAGGGTCATAGTAATTTCCTGCATGAGCTCGTCTCATCCTGTCTGAAAGAAACAATTATTGATAAGAATAAGAATCTCTTTATTGCCTTTAAACAGTTACAATGTAATCAGCATTGTCAAAATCAGGTGTGTCACATAAAAATAGAAAGCATTACATTACTGGCAATTTGTTAATTACAAACAAATTAAAACAACAAAATAAACCTACTTCTATTGATTACTGTGAATTTCAAAATTAATAATGACATCAATTAATTAAGGGTTCCAATACCTGCCAGAAATTCTTCTATTGAATAAAATGCTAGATGTAATGTTTTCTAGAAATTTACACTAGGCTTAATTTTTATGCTCTCAGGTTGGACATTAAAAAATCTTAGACTGGTTTGCAAAAAATAGTTCTGAGATTTTTTCAATCTTACTAAAGGTATATTAAGAGAGGTTTTATTTCTGGTGTTGTACCGGTGTATCTCATCTCTGATAGTACAGTCATTTAAGTTGTCTTGGCATGAAGGAGGCACTGTAAAATATAGATGCAGAGAACTGTTAGCAATGAAAGATCAAAAAAGTATTTGTTGCATAGAGTTATTTTACTTAATCTAAGGATAGTTCTGATGACCCGCTTCTGTTTTGCACCTGCGATTTATTTATGTTGTTTTGCATAAATGACTAAATCAATACTTATTTAATACGCCAAGGTTTTTTGTTTTTGTTTTGTAATTAGAGCTCCTCCAAAAACGTTCAGCCAACTTTCAAGTTTTTGCTGTTATTTTGTAGGGCATGGTCTGTAGTTTATTTCCACCAAAATTTTATGAGAATCAGGCTTCAAATAAAGGTAATATCCATCGTTGAAATTTAAAATTTTCCCTTAGGAATAACATTGGGATGGGATTGAGAATTTTAAACATCTGTGCAGAGAACCAAAATTTTTTTCTCTTTGCACAACTGAGTGCAAAGAAACCATGTCTTATGAGCAATATATTTTGAAACAAACCACAATTTTCACACACACTTTAGATTAAACAGTTTAAGAGTATTTAAAGCCGCTTAGCCATAAGACCAATTTTAAACTTCGATCTGTATTTTTTATAATGCTTGAGACTTTTTATAAACCATTCAAACAAATTAGGGGTACTGTACCAACATATGCACTTAGAACATAATATGCTGTTTAGAGACTGAAATATTGACAGATGGCTCTGAGAAGTGGATGTTTGGATTGTGTCACCTTCCTTTGCCTTCACGAATATTTAAACTATTTCCTCAATCGTATTGCTACACCCTCATTATGAAGAAGTGCCTAATGATACAAAATATGTTCCCTTAAGCTAGGTTTACACGTGAGAGTTTTTCACTCTCCTAGAGTTAGTTAGTTACTCTCATAAAAATTTCAGACAGTTGTTGATAGTACTCGCAGAAAACTGTCTCGGATCAATTATCTAGGAAAATTTGCTGGTTGTGTAAACACCTCTGCGAGTACCTCCTGAGAGTACAAAACTCTCTGAGAGTGAAAAACTCTCACGTGTAAACAACACGCTCTGTGGTAAGGTTAATGAGTGTGTACGTAAAAGTTGCTTGAAATAGAGCATTTAAGTTAATTTGAACTATCTCATGTCATTGTTAAAAATGTTACGTTTGTATATAAGTGATCCTAATGCATTTAATCAACTATCAAAACATGCAGATATGATAAAGCTTTCAGAAATTTTCTTGTGTGTATTATTTGTAACATTGTATCTTGTATTTTGTTTTCATAATCAGTTCATTCCAACATTTCACAACACTGTCTTAGCATCAGCTGTGAGTTGCTTCAAGTAACTAACTTTATTGACGCGATGCTTTCTTTCCATTACTAAAGCTGTCAAAGTTTAGCCAACTAGGTAATAGGGAGGTTATATTATGTGAGTGAAGTATCTTGATGTGACTGGGCGAAACTTTGTTGTCCTACTCCACCGTTATTATTGATGTTAAAATTTTGATTTTGAGATTAAAATTGTGCGATGAAAACAATTGAATCAACAATGATATTAAGTTAAGAAATGATAATAATCTAGCCTAACAATCCAACTGTAAACCTCCGTCACTTTTATAGACAGCGATGTTTACAAAATCAATGGTTTTTCGAAACATTTAAATATCAGAGAAACAATGATATCAAGTTTGTGTGTTATATTTACAAAATTATTAATATATATATATATATATATATATATATATATATATATATATATATATATATAGTCTATGGTCACTTGGAAATAAATTAATGTACGATGACATAAGCTGGTGCTCAAAGGTAAGAGTACAGCTTCCTAGTGATTACCAGTAATAGGCTATGATCAAGGGGCGAAAATTCGTTATCCGTCTCCACCGTTATTATCGATGTGGTAATTTCGATATTGCGATAATATTGCTATTACATCGATGATACAACTACACGATACGATTACGATTTTTTTTTGTCTGTCCACGCCAGTGTGGCATTTTTTAACGTTTGGACAGGGAACGGTCCAAACCCCAGTCTTGTTACTATCTAACATCGACCAGTTGTTAGAGAGCATCATTAATTGATAGCCCAATGACAAATGGCAACTGGGTCTGGAATCGATCCGATAAAAAGCTACTAACTTTCCTCAGGATCGAACCGGCAACCTTTGGATTCAAAGGCGAGCACTATAACCACTCAGCTACCCAGCCAGTTATCACCTGATTTAGTTTCTCCTTCTAATATTATAATGAAATAAACCTTTTGACAATAAAACAACTACCGTATATATTCAAACAAGTAACTAAAAATAACAACAACAGAAAAAGTAAAGATTTTAGCTAATGTAACCTGTATCAAAGAACAACACAAAATAAACTAACCAAGTTTGTTGTGTAGCTGTATTTAAATTCATAAATTCAAATTGTGAGATGAGAAGAAGCAGACTTCATTAGATCTAAAATGGCGTCACACAAATGCTGCCAAATATAAATCAGAAACTTTTTTTTTTTGCTATTGTATTGAGGGAATATGCATTTTAAATGTTTCTAAACACCATTGATTTTGTTGTTATAAACATCGCTGTCAATTAAAGTGATGGAGGTTTACGGTTACACTGTTAGGTTAGATTATTATTATGATACATATCTTTTCTCAGTTTCATTGTTGATTAGATTGTTTTCATCGCTCAATTTCAATCGCAATATCGAAATTTCCACATCGATAATAACGGTGGAGACGGATAACGAAGTTTCGCCAATCAAGGTTATATTTTTATCACGCTTGATGTAGTTTATTTTCCTGATTTGTTACAGGAGCCATCTCTAAAGTGCCTTATCATGGTAAATTGCATGATTTCAAACCCAAAGCCATCCCAGTCAATATCAGCAGATCAGTTGACCATACAACTATTATAATCCAACCTAGAGTATAATGGGTTATCTCAAGCACCTAACCCTTGGTGTAAAAAGAAAAAAATTTTTGTTAGGCAACTTTAAAATATTATTTCTGGCCCTAGGCTACAAACTTTTGCTAGTTAGCGATACTGTATTGCATTATCATAACTTAGCTAACCTCTGTTCATCCTAGGCCTAATCACAGCCTATCCATGAATCCACAGAGCAGATATCAACTTAAATAATTAAGTATTCGAACATATTCACTTACTATTAAATATATAAACTACAACAAAATTATCACTACAGTTTTTTTACAATCTTGAGAAGTTGAATTAATTAATCCTTAAAATATCCACGTCAGAAGAAAAACATACAAAATGACATTTGCCCACAACTGAACTGACGACACTTCAGCGTTGCCAACAGCTAGAAAATAACATTGAGTAAATACGGACGTTATACGTTACATAACGTATAGAGTCGACAACAGATAGGGAAGAAGGGAACGCTCGCCACGGTACCCGCCACCCGGGGACCGTGCCGCCTCCGCCTCGAGGCAAGTATCGATTGTGCTTTCGGTCTATTGAATCGACTACATATCGCATCAACTCGATAGTCATCATTATCATTGAAAGAGAATTCGAATCGAATCGAGCTTTCGATTGTTGAAAGCTTTCGATTATATTGCATCGGTAGCCAGTTAGTAGCACCCCTAGCGGACGATCTTGTCATTTAGCGTTTCCAAATTTTAACATTGCTTGTCCACTCTATACGTTATGATAATAACGTCCATATTTACTCAATGAAAATAATTCAGCCGGAATCCACTGGCCACTGGCCGATTAGTCCAGGCTCTAAACAGATTGAGCATGCACTGAAAGTCTTACCCATTGACTATTGATGACTTTTGATTGCTGTTGGGGACATTTAGTAGATGTAAAAAATCTATGTTGCCTCATTTCTAGAGTGAGCACAACATGGGGAAAGCATCCTAGAGGAAGCCGTAGAGCAAAATGTGTATTGGCCCGTGTCATGTTATATATAATTTTTAAGGTCTTTGAATGTAGAGCTAAACGCCACAAACCCGATCTCAAAAGATCGAATACAATGCAAGTTTGAAATTTCATTTTTCATAAAATGCATTTGGAAATTTCTGTAATATGTTTTTTTGCAAAGTTTGACTGCCTGCATTTCTGGCTCGAACCATTGACGTTACATTGGTATGTAAAGTCAATGCTCGAACGTTCATTTGAGGTCGGCTTTGTGGCATTTTTTATAATAATTAAATAGGACTCTAAATCATTGCTCTAAATCTTACTGTAAATACATTATTGAAAATTTTCATGGGCTGAAAATCATAATGTTTGGGTCAGCAAACAGGGACGGCAAATAAAGACTTACAAGAAAAATTTCAAACTTAATTTTCAGGTTCTTGTTTGGTTTTAAAAACAATACACAAATAGAGTAGAAATAGATTTGGAAAAAATGCCGTAAAGCCGACCTCAAATGAACGTTCGAGCCAGAAATGGCAGGCAGTCAAACTTTGCTAAAAAACATTTTACAGAAATTAAAATGCAAAAACTCGCATTATATTCGATCGTTTGAGATCGGGTTTGTGGAGTTTTGCTCTACATTAGAAGACCTTTAAAATGATATATAACATGACATGGGCCAATACAGTTTCCTCTACGGCTTCCTCTAGGGCGTGTTCCCCATGTTGTGCCCACGCTGGAAATATGGCAACATCGATTTTTACATCTACTAAATGTCCCCAACCCCAACAGCCAGTAATCAAAAGTCAAATTTCGTTAGACTTTCAGTGCATGCTCAACCTGTTTAGAGCCTGGACTAGATTGCCCGGGATCAAAATTTTCATTCCCAAGAATTCCGTTGCGGGACTTTAATATTTACTTACTCATACACAAGAACTGCTTTAACAATGTGTGGGTTCTTATCAATGTAAACACGGTATCACAAATCACGATAACTAAACTGCCAGCTACTACTATTTAGTTAAAATACGTATTCCCATTTATTTATATCATTCAAGAAGATAATACAACTGTTTAAGCAGCCCACAGAACGAAATGAACTTCATAACTAGAATAGGACGATGTTTTAAAGGACTAGTCCATTATAAATTGTATGATAGTGCAACAAATTATTGGATATAGCAAAAAACATTGCATAGTAATTTAACTGAGATTACTCTAATAAAATTTAAACATTTACACAATAAAATTTAATAAACCCCATCACAGCGCACTTGCGTAAACAGCGAACTTCCAATTCTGCTGAGCAAGTTTGTTGATTCGCTACTTTGAGGGTGCTTGAAATGGAAGATTTATATGTTCAAGCAAACAATATTTAGTTATTAATACTGTACCTTCCTAGTGAAAGTATAAAATACTTGTGTTATCGAGATATGATATTGTATAATAAAGTTATAATAATTAATTACTTTAACCACAAATAAGTCATAACACGACAATTTTTTTACTTTCCCCATTACTACAGTTAAGCAAAATTGATTCGAAACACTGAATAATGTTTGTATTATTCCTTTTTTCGGTCGATCAAAATAATAAAAATAAGAGGAAAACTTGCAAAACAACCGCCTGTTACAAACATGGTACAATATCCCGTCCCCATTTGAATGACAGAGCCTATAGCTCATTGTAGAGGTCTGGGTTATCACCCAGCGGGCCCTGGGTTCAACCTTTGACTAAGAAGTAGGGTTCTGAAGTCAATATGGTTCAATTCCCTGTTCGAGGACAAAGATGCCTTTCGGCCGCTCCCCGTGATTTGGAAGTCACGTAGTCGGAAGTTGGTAGTCCAACTTCATAGAAAATAAATTAAGGCCTTTCAGACGAGAGGGACTAGTTGTCAGTATTGTTGCACACTAAAAACCATACGATACCGGTATACATTACACAATTTACACTATATATATATTAAACCCCATTTAAAACCTCATAAAAACCTTTATCCCAAAGTTTTATTACACCTCATCTTCAGCTCTATTCACCTCAAAAAATTTTAATTGCATCGCTGTATCAAATGAAGTAAATGAACTGTACATGAAATTAACCAAATTCGAATTTACTACGCAAAGAATGTAATCTTGCATGGTTCTCATAGATACATGTGTATATATTTTTTAAGGAGCAATTCAATAAAGAGTTTTTATTTGTAGTACATTTACATATTAATTTGAACTAGAGATCGCCTCCTGATCGAAATTCGATCACAATTAATTTCAGTTGATCTGGACCCAAGAAGCTTAAAAACATATTAGAACTAAAACATCTGTTCTTCCTAATTTTCTAGCAGTTGTTTTTACAACAGCTGTCTAATGATTCATTGAATTCTCCTTTCTCCATAAGATGAACTTAGAAAGCCTGTGGGGCATCAAGGTCTGTAAGCCTACAGTCACCTTGGTGGGGCATAGCCCTGGAGTCCGATGTGAATTAGAATGTGATTCTGCTCAACTAGAGGACTATACCTTTCTAACGGTATGGGCAGATTTATCGTACGATGCACACGAGCTGAGGAAAAAAGAGCAAATGAAACATACTTGTGTATTAATATATAGATTATTAATCGTATTTGTAGTTTACGGGGACCTAAACGAAATTTACACATTGTTTATAATGTTCCGTCTTAATATATAGCACTTGTAGTATTGCTATGGATCAGCTGTTTAATTTGTAGATGTTCAATCAATACAAATCCCAACTTCAAGATTCTAAGAACTAAGAACGAAAGAGTTAAGAATCCGAAAAAAGTTTTTGGTTAGAGTTCGCGAGAATTGTTTATTGTAATTTTCAAATCGTCAATTATAACATAATTGTCGAGTGATTTGCAATTCGATAGAGCTATCATCCTTGAGGTCGCTCTTACACCTGAGTGTGCTTCATTTTCTCTGTTGTTGAACTTAGCCTAGGTGACACATTGGTGCTTAAGGTGTTTATAGTGTTTATTTGAGTGAATATTAATTTACTTTGTGACTTTTTCGACAATTTGTTGGTCTATCAGGTATGTAGCATGTTAGACTAATTCATATGATTTATAAATAGCCTATTTATAGTAAGGCAATTGTCAGTTCAAAAATTATTTTTTAAAGATTTGTCATAGGCCTTTTTAATGAGGGAGCTCATTCATTTAATTAATAATTTTGAGTATAACTGATTTATGCAAAATCTGTTTTGTATAGGCCTATGATTTCATTTACTCAGTGTCTAGGTTTTATTAATCAAAAATAAATTTATTTGTTCAGCACATTCAATTCGTTAAGCTAACCAAACTAAATTGCTCGATATCGAGCAACAAGTACACTAATTAGAATAATAATATGTTTGGGTTGAGCATTTTAAACATCTGTTAATGTACAGCTGTAAAGTGTAGTTTTGGGTGATTACTAATAATAACAATATTGGATTCGTTGGATAACTTATAGGCTAATTGATTTAGAAGTAAACACAACATTTTTACCAATGACATATCTTATAGATAAATTAAATTGCTCAATTTCGAGCTACAAGTAAACTAGGCCCTAGGCCTAGTTGCTTTCTTAAATTGTATTAGGCCTAATAATTTTTTTTATCTTTGTTTGGTTTTTTTTTACTTTTAAATATTGATCTATTTTATTAAGTTACTTTCTTTGCAGTTAAATTTGCAATTTTTTTGTTCTAAATAAATACAAACTAAAGTGGGAGGAACAGTGGAGGGGGGGGGGGTTGGGAAGACATCATAAAATACCCCCGTCGCAGCAGACCTGCGTACTCAGCGAATTTCCAAATTAGTAATATTAATTTGACCACATAAAACTGTAAACCAAATAAAATCACATGCTCATAAATAGGGAAATACCCCCGTCGCAGCAGACCTGCGTACTCAGCGAATTTCCAAACGATCTTGAGATATTGTATTTTGACCATAAACACCAAGTTTGCGAGTAATAGGGCCTACTGAAATTTTTGAAAAATGTTATGGAATTACTGGAAATAGGCCTATTCTGGGCGAAACTTCGTTATCCGTCTCCACCATTATTATCGATATGTGGAAATTTCGATATTGCGATTGAAATTGCTATCATATCGATGATACAATTACACGATACGATTACGATTTTATCACCTGATTTAGTTTCGTTCTAATATAATTAAACAAACCTTATTGACAATAAAACAAATATATATTCAAACAAGTAACTGAAAATAACAACAACAAAAAAGTAAAAATTGTAGCTAATGTAACCTGTAACAAAGAACAACACAAAATAAACTAACCAAGTTTATTGTGTAGCTGCATCTAAATTGTAAGAAGAAGCAGACTTCGTTATAGATCTAAAATGGCGTCACACCACACAAATGCTGCCAAATACAAATCAGAAAGGTATTTTTTTTGCTATTGTATTGAGGGAATATGTGTTTTAAATGTTTCTAAACACCATTGATTTTGTTGTTATAAACATCGCTGTCAATAAAAGTGACGGAGGTTTACGGTTACACTGTTAGGTTAGACTATTTTCTTATTATGATAGGTACATTTCTTATCTCATGATTGTTGTTGATTTGATTGTTTTCATTGCACAATTTCAATCGCAATATCGAAATTTCCACATCGATAATAACGGTGGAGACGGATAACGAAGTTTCGCCCTATTCTGAAATCCTAAAATTAGATTTCAGTAGACACCTTGTTAATTTAAAAAAAAATTACTTATCATCTTTAAAGAAACCACTCAAAAGACCTTTAAAAAAGTGTTTTGAATCATTAAAAACACTGAATTATTTCTTCACTGGTTTAGAAGAAATGTGGTTATAGTGCTCGACTTTGAATCCAATGGTTGCCGGTTCGATCCTGTGAAAAGTTAGTAGCTTTTTAAAGGTTCAATTCTGGACCTAGTTGCCATTTGTCATTGGGCTATTAATTAATGATGTTTTCTAACAACTGGTCGATGTTAGATAGTAACAAGACTGGGGTTTGGACCGTTCCCCGTCAAAACGTTAAAAATGCTACTGGCGTAGAAACACCCAAAATAAGAAAATATCAAAAAGGTTTTCCATGTGGGAAATTAATAAAATATACGGTATATCGCTTATTGTTTAACATTTTTTAATAATATTTGGTATATACCATTCATCAGGTGACGAGTAACTAATATTAGGTTAAAAAACCCTGTCAGCAAACCTGTATATTAAATCCCATGGCAATTTAATGGAAAATAGCTGTAAAATAGGAGAAAGAATAGAAAGAGGGGTCTAAACATAATCAGCTGATTAAAAGACTTTCTGCACTTGTCAATTTAATGTTTACATTTTGGGATTTCTAAACAGATCATTCTTTGTGCATTGTACCTCTCGCTATGTACATATTTTACTGTTCTTAAAACTAGAATTATATCTGTAATTAACATGAATTATATGTAATTAATGTTAATAATTTATGTGAATATATGCATTAGGCTATATACCTAATAAAAAATTATATTTCCTTGTATGGATTAACAATTTTAAAGTAGGCTAATAATTTAAAGTATTTTTACAAAACTTTAATATATTACTGATTTAAAACTAAATATTTTGTTGATTAAATAAAAACAACCATTGGAAATTTGCTAAGTACACAGGGGGTATTGATGAAAAATACTCGCCTGTACTTTGCGAAGTAGTCCTTAAAAACAACACAATAGCGACAACCTATATTGGATAGTTCTATCTACATGGATAGTAGTTCCATATAACTTAATTACCTAGTGCAAACATTGGCACTAACTAGTTCACCAGGTTCTTTTGGTTTCACAGTTCTCTAGTGATAGAAGATCCTCATTGTTGATATCCTAGCACACAACTCTCACAAAATTCATCTGTTTGGCTCACACTAATTCCTCTTCTCTTCAGATGTTGAAGATCATGTATTTTGTACTGATGTGCAAGACACTCATGCCAACCTTGTAATATTCATTGGCTTATTACTAAAAGTAGCATTGGCTTCTGTCTGGGACTGTTTAGGATATTACATTAAACTCAAGTTCATGGAGTCCAATTTGCTTGTGTTGTTAAAACACTTTATGAACATTGTTTCAGGAATACGCATTTATCTCTTGATGCTTTGAAAATTAGTCCTTTTTCAGCTAAGCGACCGACTGACATGAGGTTTTGGCCTGACTTAGGTATGCACCACTTTGTTTTCCAAAGTCTTTACTGCTCTGCGTTTTCCAATTTTCACCATCACTTGAATATTGCCTTCTCTAAAAGCCTCAATAACCTCACCGTTTTCTACAGTTACTTTCAGTGGTTGTGGAAATGCTTTGAAAATAATTTAGTATTACTCTTTCAATAGCACATTTGTTGACCTGCCCCTGATTCAGCAATAAATGCATGATTTGTGCCCCCAGTAGCAACACAACACATGTTATTGTTCTTAGGCTAGAATCCTTCCTCATTTTCTTTACTGGGGCAGTTGCTGGCATAATGCGGCCCTTTGCATGTAAAAAGCTTCAAAACTTTTTTTTAAACTTCACTTTGTATAAAGATTTTTCTTTATCAGCCTCCAAAAACTGCTTGTCTTGATATCCAACACATTTTCTTGTGCCATCTTATGTGACAATTCATGAGACATATATCCTATCAATCAACAAGTCGAATGTTCGGGCTTTCATATCAATACTTTCCCATACACTTTTAAATTCAAAGTATTCCTGGGAAAGAGTGCTCATTATCCGACTCATCAACACAAGATCTGGAAGTTCACTTGCCTCATGCTAACTCCTCATTTAACTCATGAAAAATTAACTGGAATTGAGCTATGTCCTGCACTAAATTCTCACCTGAGTGTAACTTATTATTAGTGTGTAAGGTATTTCTGCAGTGAAAAATGACCCCATTGTTCTATCTAGTCTATGACTTGAAGACTGTTCATACACACTGATAAGCTTACTCCACATTTCTTTGCCATTTTAGCGAATTTCCCTATAGGGAATACGCTATTACGGTAGTAGTCATGGTAAGACCTAAGCCCGGGACCATGATACTTTTTCATTTTGAGGTCTCTAGAAGCCAAAAACACCGTTCGTTCAAATTGATATATATGTATATATATATATATATATATATCTATATATATATATATATATATATATATATATATATATATCTGTATGTGTCCATGACCACGATAACTTTTGAACGGAACCTCCGATTTTGATGAAATTTGGTACAGGGGTGTAAGTCAGCATCTACTTGATTGAGTTCGCGAACCAGAATGATCGGACCATGGGAACGGGGTTTTATGGGGTTTCAAAAGGGTTAAAATTGGGTTTTTGGCTTTTTTTATTTTTATTTATAAAATTCAACAATTTTAACTTAAACCATTTAAAAGAGCTTAAAAAACAAACAATCTAGTATTTTGAATTTTTTACCTAACTTAAATGGTTATGGAGAAAATCCAAAAACTATGTTTCCATGTTATTCTTATGCAAAATCACAAAACCTTCTATCTTGCTTATTTATTGAAATATCTTGATAAAATTTGGTATGTACATTCATAAGGAAGCGTTTAACTTATATCTGCTTAGAAAACGCATATGGCGGCAAACCTACGTACTCACCCCTATGGGGTTTATGGGAAAAATAAAAAGAACACCATAACCTGATAAAATTTGGTATGTACATTCACTAGGTAGGGTTTAACTTATATTTACCAACAAAACCCATATGGCGGCAAACCTACATACTCTAATCTCCATGGATTTTATGGGGAGATAGAAAATATACCAAAATTCCATTGGAAATTCGCTGAGTACGCAGGTCTGCTGCGACGGGGGTATTTACATATTGCTATGAGTTCCACATGCTTGTCAACAAGTGAACTTACAGTTAACACTAGTCACAAAGCATCCTTTTTTTCAAATTGTTTGATCTGTTTAAGAGTCTCTTTTTTATTTCCAGCTTCATCTGCTGGATCTTTAGGTTTCAAGTGTTTCCCTACAGCGATATCTAAAACACCATTGTATTTCAACAACAAGTCCATCTGTCTTTTCCATCGTCTCCACACTGTCTCACTATTTAATTTGTCAATCATTGCCCTTAAATCCATGCTTACTTCTTATTTCACTTCTTAAAACAATAGTGGGCCTTATAACTGATTGAGAGTTTCAATAAAATAAGAGAGTGAAATAATATGAAGTAATTTGTTTAACATTATACACAAAGAACTGGTTACTAATAGTACAGTAAAATAAGGCCAAAAACGACCTTTGATCGGCAACTGATGTGCGTCTCCATGAAATTTTCAGGAGACCTTCTTTTAAGCTCTAGAAAAAGAGATTTGATGAGTCCCCAAAAAATAAAGGTGTTTTAGACCCATAAAATCACTTTTCAAAACAGCGGTTCTTTTGTAATGGGATAAATTTTGAAAAAGCTTCATTTTTTCATTTTTTACGTGCATATCCTCAATATTAAGCTGTGGGACAAACGCCAATACCTAATTGTTCAGTGCTAAATACTTTATTTTTAATGCTCTTTATTTTTTGGCTGCCATCTTGGATCCGCCATATTGGATACAAGTTGTTTTTTTCTAATGTAAAGATAGTGTTGTGACACATCATTTCAGAGTAGATTTTTTTGCTGATTACAATGCCGCAATCCGTTTTTGAAAATATTTTTCCGTTTCAAAGATACACGGAAATTAAATTTCTTCTCTATACATTTCTTATGGACGTTTTAAATTTTGAATTTAATTACGTTTTATTTTTCTTCATATATACTGTCACTAAATTGAGATAGGCTGTTAATTTTTGTATCAGTGGATTTTTTTTTTTTGTATTTTTGTGGATCGTTGGGCTTCTTTAGAGTTTTTGTTCGTTTGTATTGGCTTGGTTTGAAATGGTTTGTTAATTTTAAACTATACCCAAATTTCATAAATGAAAATATTTTTTATTGAAAAGTTTATAATATGACATCTTAAACGTAGCCTACCCAATTTTAACAATCAATATATGGAATTAAACGAATAATGTACCGTGTAATTTAAGACCAAACGAACCTTGAATCTCATTTACAACTTGAGTTGTACGTCTTTAACTGAAGACGAATTTCAGGAACCAATAAATTTTATGTTGATTAGACAGTTATAAGCCACTTAAAATCCAACAAATTTCAATGGTCAATAAGTCAGATTAAAGACATTGATGTACTAGTTGCTCTAAGACCAGAATTAACTTTGTGTCTCATTTAGAACTTGAGATATTGATCTTTAACTAGAAGCGAATTAAAAAAATTTTTTTGAAGTTTCTATTAAATAGAACGATATAACTCGTCTCAAAATCCTCCAAATTTAATGAAGAATAGCTAAAATTAATGCCGGAATATTAATTAGTATTTTAAGGTCACAATGAACAGCATTCCTCCATTAGAACTAGATATAAAAGATAAATAATGCAAAATAAATTAAAAGTTCGAAATGTCCATAAGAAATTTATAGGGATGAATTTTAATTTGAGTGTATCTTTAAAACGGACAGAGATTTTCAAAAACGGATTGCGGCATTGTAATCAGTATAAAAATCTACTTTGAAATGATGTGTCACAACACTATCTTTACATTAGAAAAAAATAACTTTCATCCAATATGGCGGATCCAAGATGGCGGCCAAAAATTAACGACCGGTCAAAATGAACCATTTCCCATCCAAAAATTATCGGTGGTGGTACCACAACATTATATTGAGAAATGCAGGTGAAAAATAATAATAAATATATTTTTTCAAAATGTATCCCATTAACAAAAAGACCGCCATTTTGAAAAGTGATTTTATAGGTGAAAAACAACTTTATTTTTTGGGGACTCATCGGAACCTTAATAAGAGTGCTTAAAAGAAGCTGATATCAAATTTTTGTGAATGCACATCAGTTGCCGATCTAAAATCCTAATTTTACTGTACTATAACACAATCATAATATGTTAGTTATTACTAGGGGACCTGTGCAGCGCAATGCGCTGCATTTATTAGGGTACCTGGTGATCAAACTTTGCTCCATGGTAATATTTTGAAAAAAAAAATCACTATTGTGAAAATCAGATCGATCTTTTTACCAATTCTCCAACTTCCCGATATGATAGTGCTGAGATATGGTGCTCGTTCTTTTAGGTCTAAATTAGCTAATATTACGTAGTTGTTCTTTTGCCGATATGTTTTAGGGCCTTTGTCTAAGCCCTCCTTAAAATTTAGAATAAATTCACAGATGTTGGATCCACATAGTTCATAAAACATAAAACGTAAATGACAACAGAATAAAAATTAACATTTCATTACTCCGCGGTCCTATATGAGTTATGCAGCACTCACTGCGGCTGTTTTTGTAGTACTACTGTATGAGGTAGTCAATGACATAGTGTATGAGTCCACATTACTATTTATGCCTAAATCCTCTTTAACTTAACTTTCCATGACATTACAAAATTTAAATAAAGAAATCACATAAATTAAGAGAATCTAAATCTTTGTTGGTGTGGTTCATTTTGTTTTTAGTGGCATTTTGATTGACATTTTTCTTTACAAAAATCATTTTTGTAATAAGTTTGTTTTCTATACTGGAGGTAAAAAACTTTTAAATGTTGTCTTTTACACAGGTTTTTTTTTTAATATGTGTAGCATTCTGCATAAAACATGTTTATACTATAATAGTAAATAAAAAGGTTATTACACTTACAACCAACTATCCCTTTTCCTTATAGTTTACAGCAGTTTGAAAACCCATGCACACAAATTTAGTGTTCTATTTTAGTATTTGTTACCTTTCATTATTGTTTCAATACCAGTCGGACAACCAATAAGACCCATATAAAAAATTTAAATTTCCAAAATTGTTTTCGGAAACAAAAATGTATTTTTCCAGGTTTAAGTTACAAAAATTATTTTTGTGCCCAAATACGCGTTCGAATAAAACTTTCAAGCAAAATATACCTGCTACATTTTGAGAAAAGGTTAAAACCTCAGATTAGACACTCCTCGTATTAAAGTATGAAATTGTATTGATATTTTAGTACCAGTTCAATTTGCTTCTATTCAAGGAATCTAAAATAAATAAAGAGATTATTTGTCTTTATTTGTTTTAGATTCCATGCTTCTATTCAGCTTTTAACATATGTGTTTGTTTGTTTAACTATCAACAGCTGTTTTATTTAGCAATTAAAAATAAATTGTTCCCCATGTTAATCTTATGGACAAAAAATGAACTTTGAGGGCTTCCCGTGAGCTTCAGAATTAAAATATAAAAAATCTAAAACCTTATTGCAAAACTACGAACTGAGACCATTCTTTTGACACCTCAAACTTTAAAATTGGTCCAAAAATAAGGGAGGAGTAGTGTTAACAAAAAAGGGGCATCACGTATCTATACATATATATAGATATAGATAATGTGCAAGATCTCTATTTTAAACAAAGTGGCATATAGTGAACTCTAAGGTTTTATTTTAATAGTCAGCATTTGTAATAAAAAATTGTAGAATATCAGTAAGAATAGATGTTTTAGTCATAAACTACTTTTTAGCGAATTTCCCATAGGGAATAAGCTATTACCGTAGGTCTCATGGTAAGACCTAAGCCCGGGACCATATTACTTTTTCGTTTTGAGGTGCCCAGAGACCAAAAATAATAGTCATTAAAATTTTTATATATGTATATATGTGTCCCTAGACACGATAACTCTCGTAAAAATGGTCCGATCGACACCAGATTTGGTAGAGATGTGTAATCCTACGTTTATTCGGATGAGTTCGAAAACCAGACATATCGACCTACCGGAAGGGGTAGTTTTGGGGGGTTTTGTACTCCAAAAATGGGTTTTTTGCATTTTTCATATGTAAATTTGAAAAATTTTAAATTTTTATTTTGACCATTGGATTTAGCTCAAAAAACACACAATTTAGTATCTTGAAGCTTTGCTCTCTCTCCATTGGTTCCCGAGATATTACAAAGTCTAAAGACAGTACATTGTCTTTTGGGGCTCCAATGTTAATCTTATGGAGGATAAGGATGTGTTAATATTTCACTTATTAACCAATATTTTTGGATGAAACCTGGTATTTAGCTTCATTTGATTGAGATTCATCCATTTAAGGTAAAAAATCTCGGTTTTTGTGCTTATCATGGCAGCAAACCTGCATACTCTTTTCCCATGTTAATCATATGGAGAATAGGCAAACTCTTTTATTTATGGATAGATATTGACTAGGAATACGCTCCGATGTCCGTCCCGTACAAGAATTTTTTACTCACTTTTTGAGTTATTAGGTGACGCTTTGTTTTTGAGGGAGAGGTGAGAAAAATTCATTACGCACACAGGTGGCAAGCCTGTAGTGTGGGGCTCCCCTAAAAACGGGTTTACCCACTAAAAAACCTCGCCTCTACTCTTTAGGATTCTAACCTGGGTGACGTTAATTTGGTAATATGTGGGATTCCAAAAAGATTTGACAAACCCTACCTTAATCATGACATAATGAAGAAAAACGAGGAAATAGAAAAACTAACAAAACAATTTCCGCATAGCATGTACATTTCCCTGAATTCCCTAAACAGGAAATTATATACAAAACATGGCCTACATTTAAATAAGTTTGGAAAAAAGGTATTGGCTAATTTAATATTAAAAGAAGTTTACAAACATGATTGTAAAGTAAGCAATGGAATAGGTACTGATGTATCTGATTCAAAACATATTGATTTTTTAGATTAAATAAAAGAGATGCAGGGGTAAAATCACAATTTTCATTTTCCCACTTAAATATGCGTTCTTTAGGGACTGGATTTTTAGAGATGAGTTCTTTAGTGACTGATTTTACATTTGATTTATTTGGTGTTACAGAGACTTGGTTAAACGAAAACATGCCATCGGATTCTTATAATATTCCAGGTTATAAATTAATAAGATCAGATCGGGACACATTGAATACAAAATCTGGAAAACATAAAGGAGGGGGTGTAGGATTATACATCAAGGATCATATCCAGTTTTCTATTAAAGAGTTATTAGATGTAGAAGCAGGGTTAGAACATATTTCTGTCACTATAAAAAGTAAAAATTTAAGTATCGGATTTTGTGTTGTATATAGACCGCAAACAGTTAACTATACTGCAATTGAATCATTGTATCACGCTTTATTTGTAGAGCTAGCTATGGAAGTTGATGTTGTTATATGTATTGGAGACTTAAATATAGATTTATTGTCATTGGAATCTCATGAAACGAAAAGATACAAACAAATTCTTGATAAATTCAATTTAACTCAGTTAGTCAGTGAGCCAACAAGAGTCACTCCAAATTCCTCGACTTTAATTGATCACATTGTTGTTAATAAGAATTTAAAACTTGAAAATATTGGGGTTATAGACACTTCTAATATTTTTGATTATAGAGGAAGTAAAATTACAGATCACAAACTCATATATGGTCAAATTAACTGCAAAAGAAATAAAAAATTCATCAAATACATAACATACAGAGATTTTAAAAACATTGACAATGAACAAGTGCTTTCAGCTATAGCCAAGATTGATTGGGACTCAGCAATCAAATTAAATAATGTAGACGCGGTAGAAAACTTTTTGACTTCTAATATTAAAAATATTTTTGATAAACATGCTCCAGTTGTAACAAAAAGAATGACACGTAAAAAAACCCCCTGGATGACAGATGGCATAAAACAGCTGACTAAACATAAGAATAAATTAAGAAGGAGATTTTGGAAGAATAAATCTTACGAATTTTGGGATGAATACAAAGATGTCAGAAATCGGCTAAATAAATTGATATGGAAAGCTAAAAAATCTTACTTAGAAAGAAGCTTATCTGATTGCAAAAAATCCAAAGAATTCTGGAAATGTTTGAATAAATGTGACATATGGGGGAATAAACAACAAAACTCTCATGGTTTCCTCGATAAAATAACCCCAGATGACTTAAATCAATATTTTACTGCCATGGGTACATCTTGCTCTCCTAGTACTATTGCAGAATCATTCTATTCTACGAATAAATTGGATCGAGCTAAAAAATTTTGCTTTAAAGAGGTTTCTGGGTTTGAGGTAAAAGCAATAATAAACCAAATTAATACTAAAGCTGTTGGAATTGATGGTCTTTCAATACATATGTTAAAATGTGTAAGTCCTTATATTATATTGCCTCTAACTTATTTAATTAACAAATCATTATTTAGTGGTGAATACCCATCATCGTGGAAGATAAGCAAAATATATCCTTACCCCAAAATAAATAACCCCACATTAGTGGAACATTTTAGACCAATATCTATTTTACCTATTTTAACTAAAATTATTGAGAAATTGATAGCTGACCAGGTAACAGATTATATTGAGACAAACAATATATTGCCAAAATTACAATCAGGTTTTAGAAAATTCCATAGTACAAATACTGCTTTGGTTAATATGTTTGACGACCTGTTTGATGCTGCTGATAAAAGCAAATGTAGTACAATAATATCATTGGACTATTCGCAAGCATTCGATTCAATTTGTCATAAATTACTGTTAAAGAAAATGAAATATTTTGGTTTTGACCAGCCAGTTATAACTTGGTTTCAGTCATATTTAAGCAATAGAATACAAATGGTTCAACTAGAAAACAAAACATCAAATCCCCTTTTAAAGAATAGAGGAGTACCTCAGGGGAGCTGCTTAGGACCTCTGCTTTACAGTCTCTATACAGCAGATTTAGTTGATCAAGTTAATGGGAAATCCACTCTCTATATGTATGCAGATGATTGTCATCTTTGCTATTCATATGATCTAAAACTTGCAAAAACCGCATTTAAAACTATGAATCATGATTTGCAGAATATATTAGTTTGGTCTTCTAACCATGGACTTAAATTAAATATTTCTAAATGTAATGTTATTCATTTATCAACAAAAATAAATAGGTCTTATATAAAAACAGAAAATCTTAAAATAGAAATAAGTGGAAGTGAAGTGAAGGTCAGTGAAAAGGTCAAACTTTTAGGAATTATTTTAGACTCAGAGATGAAATTCACAAACCATATAAGTAATATTTGTCAACGTGCTGTGGGAAGACTTCGTGCCCTATACAGATACAAAGACCTTCTGCCTGAAAGCGCCAAAATTAAAATAGTATACTCTCTAATTATGTCAATGTTTGAATATTGTTATCCAGCTTATGGCAATGGATTAATCAAAGAAGAGAGTAGACGAATAGAAAAAATTCAAAATTCAGCTATACGATATGTCTACAGTTTAAAAAAATATGATCACATTACAAAGTATAGAAAACTTGCTCAAATATTACCTACACAAATTACATGTGAAATTTTAACTATATCCATGATACACAAAACATTAAAACTGAAAAAACCACAGTACCTTTATGAGAAATTGGCTTATAGAATTAACACATCAAATAAATCTACAAGACAAAATTATCAATTGAACATCCCAAAAATAAACAAAGAAATTGGAAGAAAGTGTTATAAATTTTATGCACCAAAGATATATAATTCTATACCAAAACATATAACCGAATCAGAAACAAATTCATTAAAGAAACAATTGAAGATACTTTACTCAAAGAAATATTTATAAATTATTGTATATAAAATTAGATTAAGTTATATAAATTAGTAGAGTTGTTCTGAAAATCAGTGTATACTGAGAACCGCTCAAATAAAGACGATTATTATTATTATTATTATTATTATAAATGCACCAAAAAATTTGTGTGGCCTTCAGGCGGGGCCCTTCCCAACGGGGGCAGCGGAAGAATGTGTGTTCCGCATCGTCGGGAACGCCCGAGCAATAAATGCAGTCTGGTGAACCGGTCTTGCCCATCCGGTTCAGGTACGACCGAGATAGCCGTGAATTGTCAAGAATTGGCCGCCGTTCCACCCATGGTTGGACGTGCTTGATAAGTCGCACAGTCCATCGTCCTCGGGTGTCGTGCTCCCAGCTGTGTTCCCACTGCTGGAAGGTTCTGGAGCGCTCTTCTGTTCTTGCCGTGTTCTTTTAATCTAGCCTTGTCTCTGATAAATTGCCTTTTTCTCTCCTGCCAAGAGCTTGACAGGGATAACTCCGGCGACCACCAGGACGGCAGGCTCGGACACTGTCCGGTAGGCAGAACACATCCCGAGCGCCGCTCGACGTTGAACCCGGGCGAGTCGCAACCTGTACTACTCTTTATCGAGAGCGTCTGCCTACACCTCTGCTCCATAAAAAAGCACGGACTGAACCGCGGACATCAACAGACGTCTTCTGTCGAATCGTGGAACCCCGACATTGGCCATCAGCCTACTAAGGTACGTGACTACCTTAGCGGCCTTGTCCGCCGTACGGAATATCTGATCCCTCCAGCTTAACTTGGTGTCCACCATAATCCCGAAGTACTTAGCAGCACGAGTTGATTGGACCACCTCCCTTCCCACTTGGAACGGAACGACGGTGACCATCCTCTTCTTCGTAAGGATCACAATCTCCGTCTTACGGAGAGCAAGCGAGATACCGTGATCGGACATCCATGTGTTGACCACACGCATGACTCGGTTCAACTTTAGTTGGGTCAGCTCAACGTTGCGTGCAACAATGAGAGCTGCGACATCATCGGCGTACCCAACCAAAGTGGTTTCCTCAGGCATCTCCGACCTCAGGAGGCTGTCATAGGCAACGTTCCAGAGATCCTGGCCGAGTATTGAATCTTGCGCGGCACCAGAAGTGACTTCCATCGTCCACGTTCCGTCCCTTGTGTCGTAAATCAGGCTTCGGGAGCGGAAATAATCCGCAACAAGATGAGTCGCAACAGATATGCAGGAACGCGAAAGGTGTTGCGAAGCGCATCCAGCATATCGACCCACCTCGCCGAGTTAAAGGCATTCTTGACATAAGCGTAACAAGAAGCACTACTCAGCGAGAGAAATGGTTGTGGCTCTCGGCTCTCTTCACAGCTCTCTGGACTTCGGTGATAGCGTCAATCGTTGACCGTCCCTTTCTGAAGCCGTACTGACGGAGGCATAAGTACCAGGCAGCTTCCACGGCAGACGTCAGGCGGGAACGGATCAGCTTCTTGGACAGCTTCCCAGCCGTGTCCAACATGCAAAAAGGCCTGTGGGACGACGGCAGCTCGGGATCACCTTTGCCCTTGCTGATGAGTACAAGTCTGGTGGTTTTCCAGGGAGCCGGAAACACCCCTTCTACCAAACAGGCGTTGTACATATTCTCAACAAGTCAGCATTAATTGAAAATACTTTCTTTAAAGCCTCGCTGGGAATCCGTCCGGGTCAGGAGCCTTGTTGCTCTTTAGGGAGAGAACGGAGGTTTCCATCTCCTCGAATGTGAAGAGTGGAACGTCATCTAACCGTCCGAAGTCAACCGGCGTACATCCTAGGCCTAGCCTACAAATAAATACATACAAACTATGATTTTAGCTAAGACCTCAAAATAAGCAAGTAACTTAATAATAATTATGCTTATAAATTAAAGAAAAATAGATTGTAGAGCGAAAAAACAATGCAATTTAAAATCCATGATTGCAAATTAATAAAAATCAAGTAATGTAAGTATTGTAGAATTACGCTTACTTAACACTTAATGCATATTTTGTTACCTGAGACATAGGCTACAATGGCACAACACATTCTAATTAGTTGTTCAATTTAAATCTTTCTCCCAAATAGATATTAGTTGTATCCCATAAATTAGTTAATCGCATAATTCCGTACGACACCAATTCATTCCACATCAACATGCCTATCTTTTGGTAGACTATAATTTATAACTTCAATAAGTAAACATCAGTGTTGATCTATTTAATTTAACAAATATGTCTGTCAAAATATCAATTAAATTTTATTTAAAAACGTAACATAACGGCGAGCAAATATAAACAAGAAAAGGTTATGTTATGTTGTTTTCAGCATACATCGACAACTCAGCTGCGATGGGGGAAAATAAACTGATCATAGCAACTACATTAGTCAAACCATGTAGCCTAAACAACTAAAGTTCTGTCAAAAATTCCGGAAAATAAGCTTTTTTAATACTTGAAAATAATTGCTCGATTATAGTTTATTACCTAGTTTAAAATACTTAAAATCTAACCTGAGAATTTCATTGAAATCAAATTAGGAATAAAAAAGCCTTTTGGCTAGAGAATTTGCCTAAGAGAAATTTAAAGTCGGTCTAAAAGAATTTTATACTCTATGTTCCATAGAGGTAAAAAATTCAATGAAATTTACTATATGGCTTTATATGGTCGAAATACATTTTTTCTATGCTAAAAACCTACTTTTAGTGTCCCCCATGGCAGCATACCTGCATACTCTTTCTCTATATTTATCTTAAAGAGATAAACATTTATTTCCCTATTTATGAGCACGTGATGAAATTTTGTTTACAAGTTTAGCCGGTCAAAACTAATATTACTAATTTGGAAATTCGCTGAGTACGCAGGTCTGCTGCGACGGGGGGTATTTATCATTCTGCAGGAATCAGCCTGTTTTTTGATCTCTCAATAGTTCAAGAAATGTTTCTTTTTTGTCCTTGTCCTGGTTACGGGGAAGATCCAAAAATGTGTTTTCCACGTTATTCTTATGGGAAATCAATAAAACAATATATCTGGCTTATTTATTGACAATCAAATTTGGTAGCTTATGTACATTATCTAGATAGGGTTTAACTTATGCTTGCAAAACCCATATGGCAGCAAACCTACATACTCATCCCCTTGGGGTTTATGGGGAAAATAAAAAATTGCCAGAGCTTGGTACAATTTTGTGTTTACATTACCAATTATTGATTAAATTAGGTTTTCTAACAACACCCCATGGCAGCAAACCTACATACTCGATCCTATGGTGTTTTTATGGGGAAAGTAAATAATCTGAAATTCCATTGGAAATTCGCTGAGTGCGCAGGTCTGCTGCCACGGGGGTATTTTGCTATAGTAGTTTTCATTACTAGTCTCGAAAGTGACTTTTTGCGGGGAGAGATTGCATGGAAAAGGCTATCGAGCCCCGCAATGGCACTTTTGAGACGAGTATTGAACATTATTTTTCATCACTACCTATATAGAAAAACTGTTAAACAACATGAATATTTTTGTTAATTCAATATAGTATCAAGAAAGTACATAAGCACGGAAACTCTAACTCAGCAACATCTGCTGGAACAGCTGATCAGTCTGCACTGCAAAATCCCATAACGGTTACTTTCCATGCACCACAAATGCACATAAAGTTAACGTTATGTAATTTTGCCTTGCAGTAGCGGTAATAACCTTTTTTCAGGATAAAAAAACATTGTTCATCACTCCGAGCAAAAGTGTCTTTTTCGATGCTTAATCGTTCTTAAAAGCTCGGCTGCGCCTCGTTTTTTTAAACACAATTGCGCACCAAAAAGACCCACTTTTGCTCCTAGTGATGAAAAATACTACTAAACTGATTGGGTCCAGATCAACTACATTTTGGTAGAATTTTTATCAGTGGGCAATCTCTAGAATATAAATTTAAACTTATGGTTTTTTTTTTTTTTTTTTTTTGCTTCAAGGGATCTCAAAACAAAAAAAATATTGTGTTCCTGATCTTATCTATTGTGACTATTCCTGTAGGGAAATTAACTAAAATTAATCTACAACTACTGATAATCCAGTATAGAAATTGTTGAGGAAAAGATGGTAATTTGTAACAGAATAGCTCTGCAGGGACTTTCTCCATATTGTTTTATGAAGAAACCTCGTTTAAAGAAATAAAATCAATATAAGTTAACTTATGTTTAACATAAATAAAATCTTTTTAAAAGCGCATTTGGTGCTTTTTTCAAACTGGGTTTCCATACTCGAAGTTAAAAACAAACATTAATATAACAATGTTGGCCTTTCCTTCAAGTAAAGTGTAAACACAATTACAGTTTCATCTCCAAAATTCCCTATGAATTTTATTTATACACTATATATTTAAGATTGTTTAATGAACATTTTTTTATAATGGGTATTATATTGATCAGTTTAGGAGTATTGTGATTCTTAATGAGAAGAATAACTTTTTAATGAGAAGGTGACTTTCAATTTTCCTACCTCGATTCCATTATCTGAGCATATGCTATTTTGGAGCCCTGGCTATTTCTACTATTTATAAAAACAAAAAAACTGTAAAAACAAAATGCCAGATATATCCCTACTAATATTATAAATGTGAATGCCCATATGTTTGTTACGCTTTCCATGCCAAAACTACATAACAGCCTGGAAGCTAAAACTGTGGTCTCTTTCTTCCACTTGAACAATAGACTGGCCCACTAAAAGCTTAAAATCGTATTTGATGATGTTGAGCTAAAGCATAATGACCATCCACAGTACCTAGGAGTCACTTTAGATCGGTCCCTCACATTTAGAAGCCACCTAAAAAAACAGCAGCCAAGGTGAGAGCTAAGACTAACATTGTCCATCACCGACATGGGGAGCTAACACACAAGTTCTGTGAACCCCTGCTTTGTCTCTGGTTTACTCAACTGCTGAGTACTATGCTTCGGTGTGGTTGACCAGTGTGCATGTCAGAGAGATCGACGTCCAGCTAAACAGGACTATAAGAGCCATTAGGGGTACACTCATGGTAACCCCTGTATCCTGGCTCCCGGTGCTGTGTAATATCGGTCCATCTGAAATAATACGAATTGAGGTACTTACTACTGAATATAATATAATCGTATCTGCCCCACAGCTACCCAACTATGATTACCTACCCCAGGTGATGGGCCGATTGAGGTCTCTAAAACCACCACTGCGGACAGCATCCACAGATGACGGACACGACCTTTTCCATCCATTCTGACTGGACTTCCTCCTGGGACTTTTTTCAAAGACAGAATCACTTTTTAATTGCTGACCCGACCTTAGCAGTATGGATCTTCCTCGGAAGCAGTGGACTGTTTGCAATCGATTCCGTACTGGAGTGGGAAGATGTTTTAATTATTGGAAATACAAATGGGGAATGACAGAAGACCATTCATGCAGCTGTGGAGCGGAGTTTGAGACTACTATGACTAGTATGACTCACATAGTCACTGAGTGCCATTGAGTGCTTTTCCCGAAGGGTTGATTGGTCTGCATTGTGCAAGTGAAGCTGGGCTGCAATGGCCTGGATTTAAGTTCATAAAGATAGATCATAAATTTTTGTCTTAGTGTAGTCTTAAATGTATTGACGCAGGTGCTATGCAGTATAGAGTTTTTTTATATTTTTCAGAAGTTTGTGGCTGGCTATGAAAGCCATACGATATATATATCGTTTTGACTTCTGGGAATGCTTAAACAACTTGTGTTACATCGTACATTCATAACCCAACCTCCCATTTATATTATATAGCTGACTTACCCATTCTTCCCCACAGTAGGTACTCAAATTGCAATGCCAACCCGAGGAATTTTTTTCCCTTCAGATGAGCTCGTTCACTACGCTCACTTGCCGTCAGGTTTAGCTTGTTCGCTGTGCTCACTCTTCTCAAGTATATAATTAATAGCCTTTAGTTTTTATTACCAATCCTTCCTCAATACTTTAAATGAGAATAGTTAAGGTGAGCTTGTTCGCTTTGTTTACTTGCCGTCAGGTTTGTTCATTCGCTAGGCTCACTCTTCTCAAGTATATAATACCCTTCAGTTTTTAGCGAATTTCCCATAGGGAATAAGCTATTACCGTAGGTCTCATGGTAAGACCTAAGCCTGGGACCATGTTACTTTTTCTTTTTTAGGTGCCCAGAGACCAAAAACAATAGTCATTAAAATTTTTATATACATATATATATATATATATATATATATATATATATATATATTATTACAATAAACATATTTTGAACAAAACACCCTTTTTTACATTAGGTAATTTTTTATTAAGTTGTTTTTTATATTGTTGATAATTTTTATTTATTTCTTCATCTCATGATTGTGTATACATCATGTCAACTTATAAATCAACTTATAAATGTATAAATCATGTCATGATTGTGTAAGTCAACAACTTAATAAAAAATTACCTAATGTAAAAAAGGGTGTTTTGTTCAAAATATGTTTATTGTAATAATATTCCTAGCAGCCCTGTTTAACAAATTTGATATATATATATATATATATATATATATGTATGTGTCGCTAGATACGATAACTCTCGTAAAAATGGTCCGATCGACACCAAATTTGGTAGAGATGTGTAATCCTACGTTTATTCGGATGAGTTCATAAACCAGACATATCGGAAGTTCTAGTTTTGGGGGGTTTTGTACCCCAAAAATGGGTTTTTTTGCATTTTTCATTCGTAATTTTTAAAAATTTTGAATTTTTATTTACACCATTGGATTTAGCTAAAAAAAACACACAATTTAGTATTTTGAAGCTTTGCTCTATCTCCATTGGTTACCGAGATATAAAAAAGTCTAAAGACAGTACGTTGTATTTTGAGGCTCCAATGTTAATCTTATGGAGAATAAGGATGTGTTCATATTTCACTTATTAACCAATGTTTTTGGATGAAACTAGGTATTCAGCTTCATTTGGTTGAGATTCATCCATTTATGGTAAAAAATCTTGGTTTTTGCGCTTATCATGGCAGCAAACCTGCATACTCTTTTCCCATGTTAATCATAATGGAGAATAGGCAAACTCCTTTAGCAATGGACAGATATAGATGAAACTTAGTATATGGCTTCATATGGTCGAAATAATTTTTTTTATGCTACAAACCTACTTTTTGTGTTCCCCATGGCAGCATACCTGCATACTCTTTCCTTATATCCTATACTCTTATACGAGCAATGTTTGCTTGTTTGCTTGCTTGCTTGCTTGCACAATTATCTCAAAAACGGCTCCGACGATTTCCTTCAAATTTTGGAATATGGGGGTTTTGGCCACCAGAAATCGATTGGAGCTGGTCCCATAGCTGGGAAAAATCCGGTTTTCGCGCTAGAGCCCTTCAAAGATCCCATGTTACCCTTATGGAAATTTTTTAACTGAACAAAAATCAGCTGATAACTGTAGATAAAAAAAAACCAATGTGTTACATCTTTAACCTGTGGTTTTAGGAAAATCATACCAATGTGCAGCAAACCTTCCGCCTGGCGAGTGAGCGGAGCGAACGAGCTTTGTGTGAGAAACGAAAGTAATAATTTTACCGAGCTTAAGCTCGGTCCCCCTGGTACTTTATCATAAAGGAGAATAGACATTTATTTCCCTATTAGAGCTTGTGATGATATTTGGTTTACAGGTTTATCTGGTCATAATTAATACTTCTAATTTGGAAATTCGCTGAGTACGCAGGTCTGCTGCGTATTTATTACAATATTCCCTCAATACTTTAAATGAAAATAGATGTTTATAAATAAATATTCCTAAATTTATTCATTGCTAAAATGACAGATGATTTTAGTGAAATTTTTAAAAATCTATATGTTAAAAAAAAACAAAACAAGTTCAGACAAACGTGTTGCATAGTAATATGTGTTTTAAATTACAGTTTGGTTATACAATGATGAAGGTGTATTCAAATCTTATCTTATCTTATCTTATACTCTAAAACAAGCTCCGTTTGTCCGGGCAAACTTTTTTTTCGCTCCAAGGATTTTTGATTTTTTGATTGAATATGGGGGTTTTGGCCACCAGAAATCGATTGGAGCTGGTGCCATGTCTGGGAAAAATCCGGTTTTCGTTCTAGAGCCCTTCAAAGTTTCCATGTTATCCTTATGGAGATTTTTAAATTGAACAAAAATCAGCTGATAACTGTAGATAAAATAAACCAATGTGTTACATCTTTAACCTGTGGTTTTAGGAAAATCATACCAATGTGCAGCAAACCTTCCGCCTGGCGAGTGAGCGGAGCGAACGAGCTTTGTGTGAGAAACGAAAGTAATAATTTTACCGAGCTTAAGCTCGGTCCCCCTGGTACTAAAAATAAAATAAGGGTTGAACTTGGACAGTTATTGAAAATGTTGGAAAACTTATAAAAATTATTTATAGTAAACTGTTTATATTCAATTTATGTACCATTTTAATGGCTGAAATATTATTACTTATTCAATACATTAAGATAATTTCAATACACTTTATTACAATAGCCGGTTAGCATCACTTTATGAGTTTAGAAAATGGTTTAGACAAATCTTTATATTGAAATATTCAATAAATACATAATGGAGTATATAAAAGATTTACTTTTAATTCAAAGTGCGTTTTTGTTGTTTTCAGTGAAAGTAATTAAATACTAATAGTAGGCCACGATTCTTGATGGATAGCCTACAGATAAATTAATAGTAACCAATTGCTTCTTGAGCATTTGGGGTGAATGAAAGTTCATTACGGGCAATACGAAACTGTGAAATCGTTAAGCTGAATATATTACAGTTAAAAGTGGCTTCACCGTGGTATGATTGATATAATTGTTAGTAGGTCTATTTTAGATCTTAATATATTACTCAGTGGATGTTGTTTAGTTATTATGTTGCTGCTTTAAATATTTGCTATGTAGTGGTTAGAGTTGAATCCTTTCGTAAGGTGTTTGTTTATTTTTTACTGATTCATATTATGTACACGATTAACATTGGAAGAAATATTCTGTGTGAGGAAGAAATATTTACTTTATTCTTCTCTGCTTCATTTGGGTAGTACGTAAACAAGAAACGCATAATGCATATAATGCATAAAGACGGAGAGCTATTCGTGTGAATGACAGTATACGAAAGCGAACAATATAAAAATTAATGTTCTACTTCATTAAATAACAGGCAAAATATACTACAACTGTAGGAGTCTCCTTGGGAGGATGTCGTTGGGGCAAGGATGGGGTAGGAGCATTTAGGGAAACACTTGGGGGGGGGGGGCACAGGGAGACATGGTGGGATTGGTGGGTAGAGGGAGAACAGGGACATTGGTCGAGGATACTGGAGTGAACAGGATTAATGGGCTGATAACCATTGCGTCATGTTGTATTGAATTATTGTAGACCTAATTTTACTTGATTTGATTACTTGATGTTCTACTTCATTAAATAACAGGCAAAATATACTACAACCGTAGAAGTCTCCTTGGGAGGATGTCGTTGGGGCAAGGGTGGGGTAGGAGCGTTTAGGGAAACACTTGGGGGGGGGGGGGCACAGGGAGACATGGTGGGATTGGTGGGTAGAGGGAGAACAGGGACATTGGTCGAGGATACTGGAGTGAACAGGATTAATGGGCTGATAACCATTGCGTCATGTTGTATTGAATTATTGTAGACCTAATTTTACTTGATTTGCGAACTCATCAGTTACATGAACAAAGCTTTGAAGGGTAAAACTATTTTTATTGCGTCCGGCAGTATAATAGTGTAATGGATTTTCTTTTCTCAACAAAACAGAATACTGTTTTCAAATAAAGGGCAGATGATTGCTGCATTACTAATTTGGTACCGTACCACAAAAAAGTTTTTTTAAAGATTAAATAATATACAGGGTATTTCCGAACAACCTGGAAATATTTTGTGTATTTTGTTCCTTAGCTCGAGACAATACAAAACATCATGTCCTAAAATGCTTCGTTAAGCCACTAGCCGCCAATTTGTTTTTTACGCGTAGTAATTTTTATTTCCGCGATGGATGGTTATATTAATTAAGTTCATATTTGGTATGAGCCTTTATGGCATCAATGTCCATTTTCAGGAAAATAATTATTTTTGTAAATGTTTATTTTCAAAATGGCGGAAATTTAAAGTTTTTAAACTCAAATATCTCAAAAACAGTTAAATTTTATAAAAAATTTACAAGACACAAAAAATTTTACAAATTTTCTTACTAATGATATCAAGTTTGTAAGGATTGGACAAACAATAACCGAGTAGCTATGATTTTCCTACTAAAATAACCTAAATTTGCATTTATTATAAAGGAAAATCAATGTTTTGTGCAGAAAAATCTCAATAACTCCGTTATTTGTTGTTTGGTCCTTGCAAACTTGGTATCATTAGTAAGATAACTTAATTTTTCAACTTTTTTGTATTTGTGAAATTTTGATAAAATTTACCAGTTTTGAGATATTTTGAGTTTAAAAACTATAAATGGCCGCCATTTAGAAAATACACATTGAACAAAAATAATTTTTTGCTGAAAATGGCTATTGATGTCATATGGGCTCATACCAAATACGAACTTAATACAACCATCCGTCACGGAAATAAAAATTATTATGTGTAAAAAACAAAGTGGTGGCTAGCGGCTTAACGAAACATTTTAGGACATATGATCTATGATGTTTTTTATTGTCTTGACCTAAGAAACAAATACACTAAACATTTCCAGGTTGTCCGGAAACACCTTGTATAATAAGGAAATAAAATCTTGTAAATTGACAGTAGCCTATACCTTGAGAAGGAATACAGTATGTGTTCAAGGAGGGCGATGAACTGAAACTTATTTTTGGAGATAACATCACCATACTCACATATGGGGGGCCTTTATCCTACAATGCTCTAGCAGCTTATATTTTAACTAAATATTACCAATGTACCAATATATTAAGAATGTAATATAACCAATGTTTCATGTAATTACGTCATGTGTGGTGTCTTAACTTTGAAATTAAATGGGGACTACAATTACCAACATTGGTTAAAAGAACCACTTTACCGTATTAGCTTTACGCTCTAATGTATGCCGAATGTTTAATTCATCTACTTGGTGGCCGAGTCGGCATCATTAGTATGTTAGCCTACGGGTATTTCCAATCACTTAGGTGACATCCGCAGTCGGCCACAGTATGAGTAGCCCATTTCATGACTTTTGACAAAAAAAAAGTCAAACCAAATTTTGCAAAAAATGGTTTTGGCTCATTTTTAAGGCGTGCGGTTTTTTACTCTCGAAAAGTTTTGACTTTAATTTTGTTCAAGATCAATTTTGGTATTTTCTTTAGACTAGATTAACAAAAAACATTTAAAGTTCATTGGGACGTACCCTTATCAGTAAATTTTAGACATCTGTATTATATTTCTGAAAATACTTGGTCCTCAAAATGTAAATTATCGTCTCAAGCTATTTCCTCGGACGGGATATTTTATGACTGCCAATTCGCTCACAGAACCAATTATAGTGTCTATGAAATAGACTTTTCATCCCCGCTGTGCTGCTGACAGAGCAGTGTGTGCGTGAAGGTAAACGGCGATTTTCATCCCCGCTGTGCTGCTGATAGAGCAGTGTGTGCTACGATGTCTGCGTATCTGTATCTTATAGTCCTAATAACTATAGTGTTTTATATTTTTCAAGATAATCGGTTGAGTTGTAAGGGATTGGATGCGTAACAAAACACATAATCCCCCCCCCCCCCCCCATAACATTTTGTGACATTGTAGAATATGCGTTATTTTTGCGAACACCTCATACTTATATTTCACCTTTAACAACCAGTCCAACCCGTGGTCCACAATTACACAAAACTTAGTTCAGACTCTGCGTCTGCTGGCTGAATGATGTTTCTGCAGCCCCCCCTCCCCCTCCTTCACCCTTCGTCCTAGTTTTCCAGACGCCGCGGCGCTGTTTTGGGGCGGTTCCAGATGCAGTTTTGGTTTCTTTGCCGTGTTTTATGTGTCGCCATTTCCCCGGCGTCGTGCGCCAAACATCGATATTGTCAGTGGTATTTACACTCTCTCGGCTACAATGTTGCACAATATTTGCTCAAATAACATTGTTTTAATGTGCATCCATTATTTTAAGAAAATAGAGAGCCGCTTTAAGAACAAAAACCATGCAATGATAAACTTCCAATGGCAAATAATGAATATAGGGGTCCCTCAGAGAAACTCAATCCTAACATTTTTCCTGCGTGAATAAAAAATCTTAAAATTAATTGCTTTTAATATATATATATATATATATATATATTATATAAATATATACACATATATATATATTTATATTTATATAACATAAAATATTGGGCGTTTCATAAGAAAGTTTTAAAGTTTGTCGCCATATTTGGTAAATAGAAGTTCATATTTTTATTGTCAGTATAAAACATTAATTTACCGTTTGAAGTTTTTTCTACATGCTATAAATTCTCAATGACATATCTAAGTTGTTCACCCTATCCTATTAAAATATAATAATAAAACTGGTTCATAAAACCAGTCGGTTGTATGCGCGTAACTTGCCTCTTAATCGTCCAGTTTAAACGGTTGATATATTAAATGATTAGACGATAACTCAGTGTTCTAAGACCAAAACAAACTATGTGCCTTATTTAGAATTGTATGAAAAACAATCTAATAAAAGTTGTTACAAAAAGAAACTCTCTTAAGGAATTCGTGGACAAAACACTCACTCTCAATTTCTTTTGAATAGCCTCTAAGTTGCGCTAGGCGAAGGGTATGAAAGTATTATGATGCCCGTTGTGTTATCTGCATGTGAATTCCTTAAATTTAAGACATAAATCATGAGAGTAGGTTTTATAAAGCCGTTGGACGGACGCCTAGACGATTTTATAAATATTTTAAATAAATAATATCTTCAACTTGGCTTATTTACAGTATAATACAAACGGCAGTATAATATAAATATAAACCAAACTAAGCTTCGTACGTATATTTCTTTACTCTCGCAACATATTGTTTGAGCTACAAGGGAATTGACCTTTCAAACATTTTACAGTACGGTAGGTGTTATTCATTTTTAGTTTTGCATGATACATAATGAAACACAGTTTGCAGTTGCACGGGTGGTTTAAGTTGTATTGAAATTTATTTTTTGATATAGAAATTTTGTGAATTAACATGTTAAGCAGTGACGAGAGGCGGGAGCTAGGGCGAATGGAGCATGTCAACAGTTTGACAAATGTGATAACGGCGACGGTGACCTTGAGTGACGTTGATGATAACAGTGATGCCGCCTACACGTGTTGTCTCTGGCTTTAGAGTTGCGGTCTCGCACCTCCATTGAGTCCGACACCAGGCCTCACTGGTTAAACAGGATTATAATCAATCATTTCAATTACACACGATAACACCTACAAATACCCCCCGTCGCAGCAGATCTGCGTACTCGGCGCATTTCCAAAGGAATTTCATATATTTTACTTTCGCCATAAAAACACCATAGGAATGAGAATTTAGGTTTGCAGCGATGGGGTATTGCTAGAAAATTTAAGTTAATCCCTCATTGGTGAATGTAAACACAAAATCGTATAAAATCTGGCACTTTTTTTCCCATAAATTCCATGGATGTATGTTGGTTTGCAGTTATATGGGATTTGTACGCAAATATAAGTTAAACCTTGTCTAGATAATGTACATGCCAACCTTGATTAAGCTATGCCCATAAATAAGCAAGATTCAGGGTTTCGTTGATTTCCCATAAGACTGAATAACATGGGAAACACGTTTAAGGATTTCCTCCGTAACCAGTGACACTAAGTTAAAAATTGTCAATAGTTCCTTTCAAAAGTTATCAGTATTACCTCGAATACATGTGTGTCCTATTATTTTTTATGTTTTAAGCTTTTAGTGAATTCACTCCCAAAGGACTAATGCTTATTTACAGAACGACAAATGAAATGGCCTAGGAGAGAAAACTGTAAGAGAGAGAGAGAGAGAGATATTCTTAATTTGAATATTTTACTCTTATACTTGGAATGCTGTAAACCGTGGGAAGTTTGGAGGTTAAAAGTCATGAGTTACATTTTCGTACAATTTTCAAGTTTCGCCTTCAAATTCTCATTTTAGGTACACGTTCCCCTGATTCACTGTATATTGTGTTGTATTTTAATTTGTTAAGTGATCTATCTTTCACTAGTGACAACTTTTGGCTTTCGAACTTTTTTAAGCTAAATTTTCTATTTCGACATGACTACGATAGCATGGAATGAAATCACACAAAAATACTTTATTTCCATTAATAGTTTTGACACAATAAGCGTTTTCTTACCATCAAACTAGCTGGTAAATTTTAACAAAAACAATTACTTTTGAGTATTTTTAAAACTAAATTAGTACAGAAAGTTTCATAATTCGATTAAATCGTGTCCCCCATCAGTGATTCCGCAGACGGCGCGGCGCGTGGCGCGGGCGGCTGCTGTACAGTATGGGGTAGGCGCCATTTTTTATGAGCCCATAATAAAAGCGGCGCGGCGAGGAGTCAGTCAGTCAAGTGGGACAACAGCTCCTTTATGTTGCGATTGTGTCAAGGTTAAAGGTCATCAGATTAGTCTGCCGGTAGGAGACATCGCCGCAAACGAGAGTGCCGATCAACGTGCCAATTTTATATTTAAATTTTAGGATGTGCCGTATGGTTTTGCAATATTTTCTTAATTAGCTATATATGAGTAGTCTGGAAAATACTTTGGATTGAAATTCAATATATTTATTTGAAAATGTTAGGTTTTGAAAAATTACACCTTGTTGTGCAATGTAGGCTATAGTATTTAATTAAAAAATCGATTCGCCTAAAATGTAATAAAAACCTATGTATTGTTTCGATTCAAAACTCGTAATTATTTTAACATCTAAGTAAGAAAGACAATTCAAACGATTTGTACGTCCATTTTTGAGTTGAAGCCATGTTGTTTTGAATTGAAGACCACGGCGCTGCTAGCTGGCCTTGGCGAGACTATAGCGGTGTAGAGAAAAAGACTTTGATTGCAGGATGGGAAACCAACATTACGTTAGTGAGTGATTGGTTTGTGGACGGTGAATAAGAAAATAACACGGTCACAGCAGACCTGCGTACTGGTGAATACCTTTGTCTACGACCTTGGGTTATATTATTCTGATTTGCAAACTAAGGAAAACATACCCGCTTTTACCACACCCTCAGAAATAATCATCAAATTCGGAAATTTCTTTGAAAAGTAACTCGAGTAAAAAGATACAACTATTGGTGTGAGTACTTTAGGTTACTTTGGCGGGGCAGGAGTTATATAGGAAATAAAATTTAAAATACTAATTTTAATTCCTTAATTAGGTCACGAACACTTGGACAAAAGGAGCAAGTGAGCACTCTCGCTCTTTTATTTATATTTTATCCCGGATTCCCACAATCCAACGAATTATGGATTAGACAGACAGGGATACTTACGGCCCTTCCAAGGTCCTTGAAATTTAACCCCTGAACTTGAAAGCCTTGAAATTTGTTGGGATTTGTTATGGTCTCTTTGAATGTTGTGGCAATCATTATTTTCATGCCAAATCAATGAGAATGTACTAAGTGTATCAACTTCTATTGGTCCTTAAAAATTCCTTTAAACTTCCTTGATGGGTTTGGTCAAGATATGGTTGTAAGAAATCTGATGAGAACAATTTATATTGTTTTACAGTTAGAAAAAATAATAGTTTTTTTTTAGTTCCAGATCATATTAGTGAATCAGTCAGAGTAAACATTGTTTATATTTAGTGGATTGGTCAGTCTTCTGTAATGTAACTTACGTTGATAGTTTGGCAGATTGGTGCTCTGTTTATCACTAGAGGTACCTGTGCAGCGCAACGCGCTTCATTTAACTAGGTACCTTGTAAGCAAACCTTGCCCCTTTGCTTAAAAAAATTTTGAGTTCTATGTAGCTTATAACTTTTGTTTTTATGATTTAACCATGAACAGCTGTTTTATTTTAAATTTAATAAAAATATTTCCCCATGTTAATCTTATGGACAAAAAACGCAACTCGAGCGCTGGGTGCACCAGGGTAACTTCATACTGTATCTACTGTTGTGCGAATTATTGCAGTCACTTGCGTTTTGCGCGCATGAGGACGTAGATTGCGCAAAGCTCCAAAGCACACTAGGCCCTACACGAGGGGCTGTGTGTATCTCACGGTGCTCCTCCCATTCTCCACCTCGAGTGTGAGGTCCACGCTTTGTCATATCCGCATGCAATATCAGCCTCATTGTCAACTTGTCGATTCGGTTACTATATGTTGACCTAGTGCTGTAATTTTCAATCTAAGAGAACGAATTCTCAATGAATAACTTACAGTAGTCGTGAAGACTGTATCGAGGTAGTAGGCGCAGCTAGATTTGCATGTGGTACGCGGTACGCACAATAGCGCTTTATCTATGGTACCACCAACTTGACACCTACACGATTTTTTATGTTGCAAGGTGTTTGATTTAGTCGAAAAACGTTGAGCCACCGACACAACTTTTCATTACGTTGTTGCTGTTCTCCCCCCGGGTAACCGTGGATCGCCGTCGTATTTGGGGGCTGTCACGGTGGAGCGTGGAGCGTGGGCGGTGAATGGTGGGCGCCGAGGCGCTGACGCTGACCTTGGCAAGGTGACTCGTACAAGCGTCGCCCTGCAGCCCCGGCGCCCCTGCTTGTGAATGAGCCGCCGAGCCGGTCGATGCGCCGCGGCGCCCCCGCCCCCGCCCCCGCAGCGACTCTGTCGGCCCGTCCCGCAAACTACCCCTTCAGTCGCTATGTCAGTTTCCACCCTGTGACATCGCCACTTCTCTCGCTACGCTACTGGTAAGCCATCAATAGAGTAGATGTAAGAAATATATCTGAACCGTGATCAGAGATCATCACTCGGCCCTCTACATTCGTGTGTCCCGCTGGTGTTCGCCCACTCGCATCGGTTGTGGATCGTCGGTTACGTCAGCCTACCCCACCACCCTTTGTTCTACCCCGTGCATTATTCACGGACTCGTAATATTGCGTGAGTTCTCGCAACGTTGCTAAACTCGAGCGCTGTGTGCACAGGGGTAAGCACGAGCTCGACAAGATATCATCTCAACTGCTACGATCGATTGCTGGCTTTTAACTGGTTCTCAGAAATATTTCTCTCTGCTTTTCTCTATATGAATGGTGGATATTTGGTATTTTCTTTATCGCAAACAAAGTGTTCGGACTTTTGAAACTGTGCAGTATTTCTATGAGTTTTCAGTAATTTATAATAATCGATTATAGACATTTCATGGACGTCCAGGTTTGTTCACTATGTGAAACGGACGAATTAAATTTCCATATCAATATTTCATATTTATTTCCGGTTTACAAATAGTATGATTGAAAAGTTACTAATATTTTACAAGTTTTCAATATTATTTTTATTCATAAACTTACCCTTGTTTTAGCAAAAACATTTTACTTTCAAACATTGAGTAGTTGAGTATTCAATTTTTGGAATTGAGTACGTACTGTACTCGACTCAACATTAAAATCTCGTTGCTTGTTTTCCAGTCGACCAAACATGCAAACAAAAACTTTTTATTTTTGCAATAGAAATAAAATTTCCGGAATCCTAGTTTATACTAATTTGATTTCTTGTTATAAAAAGAAAACATTTATATGTAATTCAATCAACCTATGTTAACAACGTATGCACAACCTTTATATGTTGTCAACCTATGTATAAAATGAACGAAAACAGAACTTCGGTGCGAAAATAGTTGAAATTACCGTAGATATCCGTTTTACTTCTCTCTTTTACAAAGCTTGAGCCGATATCCGCCATTCTTGTTTTTATCCTCGTCTGAAAGGCAAACCGTATATAATGGACGTCATATGTCTTATGTCATAATGAATAATTGTCAAAAATGGGTTATACTGTATGTCAAACGCATAGTTTTTTCACAAAACTTTCCTAAATATAATTTTACAAGTTTTTGTCGTCTATGCACGTCTTGCGGCCTACGTTACGCATCATAATGTAAAAATATTTTAAATCAAAATTTTGTATCTTTCCTTTTTACTTCACTATGGAAAAAAACTAAGTGAAAATTCTGCACAGTGGTATGTATGCGGAAAATATTTATTTTCTAAATTGGAAATTCGCTTTTACGCAAATATAATGCCACTCTGGTATTATTTGAATGCTCCTTTAAACAAGTTATGTTACTGTTCGTTTTTGTCTCCTCAACATTTTGTTTATTATTGAACTAACATCTCAACAGAGCTAACGTCTCTTGAACAGGTCACAATATAAATGTTGACAAACAAGACAACTGTTCAAACATCGCTGACGTGGGTGTTATTTGACGTGCAATGTTATCACCTTGCTGCTCGAAGCTATGCCCGTATATTTCGCGGACACCTTTTGTTTATGTTTTAGAATGTTGACACACATATCTTGTAAGTTGACGTAAATAACTACACAACCCACACATCTCAAAGGGAGACTAAAAATGATAATGTATTTTCGTGTTTTATTTTTTGTCGTTTTTTTTAACTTCAGGGTCTGAATCCATACGAATTGGCCCCAAACCATGTCATTTATACGATTTAATTAATGGTAGTGTGTTTGAGAAGACGACGCATCACTCAGATGCCGGGGTCGCGGTCGCAGCTAGGCTGTGACGTAATTATATCGCTGCGTCGACCGAGGCCGCGAGGGCCCCGTGAGTGATGTCATACTGAGATGAAATCATCATCATTATCATACGCCGTCTTCCTCGCCTCGGCATCTCCGTGAACACCTCATCTCCATGGTCTCATCTCCGTGGACACCTTTCACGTCCTCTATAGGCACTGGGCAGCCTTGTTAACCAACTCAGTTTATTACAAAATTAGAAACTTATAAACTCAAATGCAACGATGCTTTATTTTTTAGTATAGCCTCGACGAACAAAAAAAAATGCAGAACGTAGAAGTAATTTTGATCATAGAACCATTGCCGGACGGTAGGCTACTCCCTCGATGCCAAAGTTAAATCTAAACTGAGGCGTGATAAATATTACGTGTCTGCTGCCTTGGAATAACGCGAATTGGAGCGAATAATTTCTCCTCTACTCACTGATGTATATCAGTCTGAGAAGGCTCTCCCTCGAATATTTCATTTTGAGAATATCTATTACACTGACAAAGTATCTTGGATGCAACTCCAGTTCAAGTAACGTTGCCTTTCGTTTTCCTAGTACTGTAACATATTGGCATAGCTTAACAAATTTTCATACATTACATTATCTTTTTGACATGGCAATGGGAATTTAAAGCCAAAAGCATGATTGAAAGATGACTGTGTGTAGGTGCCTTTAGTAGCCTACGTTTTGTGTAGATATGTTACTGATTCAACAAAGTCACCTGATTCAGGATGATTAATTAAATAATAGATCAATTCGGCTGAACCCATCGTCGTCGAAATGTTGCACCGTGCACTACAGGCGGCAATGTTCACCGGCGTGGCGGGGGCAGGGGAGCGTGGAGGTCGAGAGGAAAGCAGGTGATAATCGCGCGTTGTGCAAGTTAATCGCCATGGGGCAACCCTTCAACGCGGCCGAAGGAAGTGCGTTATGGCTTTATAATCCATTGCGTCCGCCGCCGCCGCGCCGCGCGATTCCGCTAAGCTTATTGACCACAACCAAAGTATGTTCCGTAACTGTTTTGACCTCAGAGGTGAGTGATCAATTGAGGGGGCCGCTCTGCTTAGCTTACCTCCTACTTCCCGTGCTGGCTGTGAAAACTACGTTATACGGCAGATGCTCAACCGCCAACCGTGTATGACCGGTTGAAACACAGGATGTCATCATCCGAAGTCGGACGTAGACGTGTTGAAATTAAAGCTCGACAGAAATGTATTTTATTAAGTTTGGATTTTCTGTGAAGCTATTTTCACGTCTTCGTCTAGGAATGATAAATGGATTTGGCCTAGTCTTTAAACGTTTATAGTAGCGGAACTTCAGTCTTCTTTCCTCAATTTTCGCAAGCGGCACACGATGGTGATTCCGAATCAAACCGGATTACTGTAAACACCAACGAAACTCACTAGAGTGTCCTTGCTGCTGAACTATACCGTTCGCCTTCCATAGTGACGTCTCATTCCTAGCTCGGAGGAATTATAATACATGTTATATAATATCCTCTCTATATAATTACTTCAATATTCCAACCCGCTCGACCTTTTCACATCTTCTGAGTTTTCTTGGCGCGTATTAAGCTTAATCATCCGTTTTCACATAATTTGATTAAATTATCTCCTCGTTAGTGATCATTTCTGTGCGGCATGCCAGAAGGAAGCCCTTGATCAACTCGCAAAATTCAGCATATGCATTAAAAAGCAACTGAGGGTTATTAGTGTGTTCCATTCCTTGAAACCCATCGTATCGTGCAGAAGTGCATGAGAATGTTCAATATGAATAATCGACTGAATCCCTAATAAATTGCAACGTATATGAGTGTTTAATAGGTTTTGTTGGATTGTATTGTAGTGATTGCAGTTCAGCGAAATTTCTTAATACCAATACTGCCTAAATATAAATGTTTTTATTAACTTAATTGAAAAAATTTGTTTTATAATACCTGCATGTCTAATTTTCCGAAGGGGTTAGTTCATACTACCACGGTTTCGGATCTTTTTGACCCATTATCAAGTGTTAACAGTTGCACTTCACATTAATCCTTCAATGTTGAAGTTGTCATCATATTGAAATAAACAGGAAACACGGACACAACACGGACTTGGCACATTCCAACGAACAAACAACGAAAACCTGGCCAGTATTTAACGCGAAAAACACGTGCATGGGCAACGAGTGATGAGTCAGACTCAGACTGAGTCAAAAAGACCCGAAACCGTGGTGTAAACTAACCCCTCCGGAACACTAGACAAGCAGGTATTGTAATACATTTTTTCTATAAGTACGTGATCGGGTGGCTAACCCATAATAAGGTAATTGGATTGTGTCCGGTAAATCAGGAGAATTTTTTCTATGACAAATTTTTTATCTAGGGGTTTCTAAAAAATCTGTCAGACCTACATTAAAAATCGATTGAAAGTTTTAGTAACACTGCACCTACATAAGTATTTTATCGGTGTTCGTAAACGGCAGATTTCGATCTATGTCAAGAGGGTCCATTATGGCGGATGGTGTTAAATATTTGCAGAGTCTCCGATATTTGTGCTCGTGATACACTTCCTCGTCCTACACATCCGTCTTTTCTGCAAACACCCTCCAATTTTCTGCTTCAAGCAAAGAGAGAATTTTCACCTCCTCTTTTTTTAGTTGTTTGTTTAAATTGTGTTAAAAAACGTTATAAGTATGATTGAATAAATATTTTATACCGTTTGGGTTTGGTTATACATTTAGATTAAAGTTTTATAATTTGCATTTAAAGTTTTTAAAAAATTAAGTTTTGATTTATATAGGAATTGCGAACTCTCTCAGACTTTCTTTTATCACCAACTTAGGAGAATTATAAACGGATTGCCAGTGATGTGGTCAAGTCTAAAACTTTTAAATTGTACGAGGTGATCGGGTAAATGTTACGATATGTGATCGGATGTTGTTATGTCATACCTTCACTTGATTTATAAAATAAAGATCTATGCTGATGGATGCACAATAATTAGAAGTATGAGGTTCCATACACGAGCATTTTTATTTCATGAGTCAGGAGGATATAATTGTCACAGCAAGTACTACAGAGTAAGGCCGGTTCCTACGTGAGCAACAGATGCGACGCGACGAGAGCGACAAAATTTCAAACAAATGTATAGGCCTAAGCATTGGAGCGTTCTTAGTGGGCGACAGGAGCGACAACAATTTACAATGTATAACATTATGGCGATGCAAGCTTGTCGCTGGTGTCGCTCCAGTCGCTCTCGTCGCGTCGCATCTGTCGCCCACGTAGGAACCGGCCTAAGTGAAAATTAACTAGGTATTAAAAAAACTCTTACAAATTATGTAATAATGACATATATTACAAAACGACATGTACTTGGATACATAAGAAAACATGGCAATCAGTTAAGTGTCAACATAGGCACCGTTGTCGTCAACCACCTTACTCAGACGGCCAGTGATACACTTTACACTCTTCTGGCAATTGAAAGATTGGTGATAACATCTTGACAAATGGCCAACTATTTACAGCCGATTTCTTACCAAAATGAACTGAGGCACTATTAAATGTTAAATATTATTCAGTATTATAATTTGATTGCCAACACGAAATAAGTAAAATTACACCATTTACTACAGTTGCTTAGTACCTAGTTACTTTTCACCCCTTGTAGATATTGTATAGTGATTCTGGTGTGTTTGATAATATTGGGGTTTCGGTTACAAAAAAGTGGAGTTTGTTTAGTTAATCTATTATGTAAGTTGTAATTCTCCAACTGAACTCTGATCTGATTATACAGTAATATAATTAAGGTTGGGATTGGTTGCAGTACCATAAATTCCTACCATATCCATTCAACTTCTAAAAATGCTTTTCGAAGTATTCCTCTTTGGAGTAGGTTGATAAATCTTGGCATCCAACGCTTGTATAACCTCCCATTACGCCACACCGCATTGCTGGTTGTGGGGTGCAAGGGGGTGTTTATACGCCGGAAGAATTTCCGCCACGCTGCTTATTTAGTGTCCTCCGGAATTTCTTGTTATCTTCTACCATCTGGTTTACAACTCATTCTTCCACGTCAAACCACGGTGCTGGTTGTGGGCGGCGCGGCGCGACGAGACGGTGGGGCCAGGGGGAGTTTATCCGCCGATGGAATTTCCGCCACGCTGCTTATTTAGTGTCCTCCGGAATGTCTTGTTACTTTCCCTCTGGTTTACAACTCATTCTTCTACGTCACACCAAGTTTCTGGTTGTTGGCGGCGCGGCGCGGCGAGACAGCGGCGGGCCAGAGGGAGTTTATCCGCCGATGGAATTTCCGCCACGCTGCTTATTTAGTGTCCTCCGGAATTTCTTGTTACTTTCCCTCTGGTTTACAACTCATTCTTCTACGTCACACCAAGTTTCTGGTTGTTGGCGGCGCGGCGCGGCGAGACAGCGGCGGGCCAGAGGGAGTTTATCCGCCGATGGAATTTCCGCCACGCTGCTTATTTAGTGTCCTCCGGAATGTCTTGTTACTTTCCCTCTGGTTTACAACTCATTCTTCTACGTCACACCAAGTTTCTGGTTGTTGGCGGCGCGGCGCGGCGAGACAGCGGCGGGCCAGAGGGAGTTTATCCGCCGATGGAATTTCCGCCACGCTGCTTATTTAGTGTCCTCCGGAATTTCTTGTTATCTCTTTCCCTCTGGTTTACAACTCATTCTTCTACGTCACACCATGTTGCTGGTTGTGGGCAGCGCGGCGCGGCGAGACGGTTGGGGCCAGGGGGAGTTTATCCGCCGATGGAATTTCCGCCACGCTGCTTATTTAGTGTCCTCCGGAATTTCTTGTTATCTCTTTCCCCCTGGTTTACAACTCATTCTTTCGTCACACCATGTTGGCATGTTGCTGGTTGTGGGCGGCGCGGCGCGGCGAGACAGCGGCGGGCCAGGGGGAGTTTATCCACCGATGGAATTTCCGCCACGCTGCTTATTTAGTTTCCTCCGGAATTTCTTGTTATCTCTTTCCCTCTGGTTTACAACTCATTCTTCCACGTCACACCACGGTGCTGGTTGTGGGCAGCACGGCGCGGCGAGACGGCGGGCCAGAGGGGGTTTAAATCCGCCGATGGAATTTCCGCCACGATGCTTATTTAGTGTCCTCCAGAATTTCTTGTTATCTCTTTCCCCCTGGTTTACAACTCATTCTTTCACGTCACACCACGGTGCTGGTTGTGGGCGGCGCGGCGCGTCGAGACAGCGGCGGGCCAGGGGGAGTTTATCCACCGATGGAATTTCCGCCACGCTGCTTATTTAGTTTCCTCCGGAATTTCTTGTTATCTCTTTCCCTCTGGTTTACAACTCATTCTTCTAATTTTATTTTTGGGAGTGTATTTATGTCAATTTATTTTGTAGACCTACTGTTACTGTTTTAAGTGGAGTTTTATTTTTATCCTATGGTTTTGAAATTCAACATACGTTAATTTTGATATGCAATTTCTTTGCTTGAGAGTTTAAGTAAAATGTAAGAGAACTAGACAAAAGAATCTATACGATTAATAAAACTCATTACCGAGTGCCCAAGGCGTTAGAAGAGGATTAACAGTTTTTAAACATGTTAATTATATTCTCCGTTTGGCATAATATTTCAGTTATATGATGCTTCTAGCTATAGGAGTCAAACGCGGCAACGCAACCAAATCAGATGATCTGATCGTATTATCATTTTTTTTACCCTCCTGAATTTTAATTACGAACATGAAACCCTAATTCTGTTTCTTGGACAGTTAACATTTTACTTTATTCATGTTTATGAAGCGGTTTGGTTATTGTCCACTAATATAGTGGTACTGTAATCATAAAAATTGTCACTGGCCGAAATATGCATTTTCTGATGAGGCTGTCATCCTCCTCTCACAACAATTTGCCTTTGACACCTCCAGTTACCCTTATAAATTCCTGGTCTTCTTATAAAGCTGTGGCGAAAGGGATGCCTACCTGTATTTGGGCTAACTGGAGAATTTTTTAGTTGGTCTTTTAAAGAGATATGTGATTTTCATGTTTATTTCTAAATGTATTTGAAAACAAACTAATACATGGAATTATTGGAAATAAATTATACATTACCTATTTGAATTTATAATGAGGCTTAAATAGCAGTTTTTATTTATTTTATTTAAGGTAAAGTTGGTTTCAATACAGTTGGCAAGGCAATCAGAGGTTATAGCAGTAAAAGGGAACTTATTGTTTCGCGTAGTATTTTAATAAAGCTGAATCAAAGAAAGGTAAATAATAACGACTGAATTCATAGAAGATGGATTTGCTGTCGGGGTAAAAGTTGGAATCAATTGAGGTCATGCAAATAAGACGTGGGCCGTGAATGCGAAACGAGCGCCGATATCTTGGGTGAGGGAGGGGAGTTAAGCTGCCCCAGCCCCTCAACCTTCCTCCGGCCAACCCCGCTCGACCGGCCTCAAACGAAGACTATTGTTGTGGTGCCACCAGTTTACCCCAAATAAAATTGTTCAGATCATAGTCGAAACCATATTGTGCATTTTTACTGGTTCGAGCGCGTTTGAAGTTAGACCATTCATTCATTTGCCATTCTTATTATTGAAAATTGTTTGAAACAAAATACAGTTACAAGTATACCGACCATCCCCAAAAATTACATACAGGGTGGATGAAAATTAACTCGGCATTTTAAAACTTTTACAAATTCTGTAATAATGATACTTGTATTAAAAAAAACCACGTTAATGTGCTTGGTTACATAAGAAAACATGGCTATCAGTTAAATGTCAGCATAGGCACCGTTTTCGTCAACCATCTTCTTCAGACGGCCAGGGATTCACTTTACGCTCTTCTAAAGAAAGGCAGTTGGTAGATTCGCGATAACATCATGACAATGCGCCAACAATTTCCAGTCGATTTCTTACAAAAATGAACTGAGGCACTGTTGAAATTTACTCAGTATTAATACTTGATTGCCAGCACGAAATCAGTAAAACTACATAATTTATATCAGTTGTTTATTACCTAGTTATTTTCCACCCACTCTGTACATTTTAATTATATGTTGTCGATAATGATATGTGTTATAACGGTTTTAGCGACTACTTAAAACGCGATCAGAAGGTATGCCAAAGTAAAAACTGAATTTTGTATAATACTCATTAACATCTAGCCACGAATAAGTGGCAAATGTTAAACGAACGAAATCTTTTGACCAAATAAATAAATTGCTATACTAAAAAAAAAGTTATAACTTAATTATGTCCATGAAAAGAAATCCAGTTGAAAATTGTTTTGCCAGGCTTAAACAATAGAGCCGGGAGAAAATGAGAACGCAGGGAAGAACAAAGGAAATTGCAAAGTGGCTATTACTTTTAAGCAGTCGCTCAGTCAGTTTAACTAACTAATTGACGTGATGTAGGGCGAATCAACAGAGACTTAGCCTTAAGTAATGAACACTGAGCGTGAGCGTGGATGTCCCACGACGATCCTCCCCCACCCCCCATCCCCGCAGCACCGCGACGATCACGAGCTGCCGCCTCGACCCCGTCACCCCCGGCGCGGCGTCTGAGTGGAACAACATCTCCATCTGGGGTGAAATGTACATTTACATCAATATATTTCAAACAGTTAGGTAAAAACACATTTGGACAGTTCGTCTAAGACTTTTACAGGGCCGATTTACATAGGAGATGTACCAAAACAAACGTTTCCAGTTCTATATTAGCAGGCTTTTTATGTAGTTTGAATATATTTACGTTAAATTGGTCAAAAATGAAAAATAACCTTTTTATGAGTAGATGTGTTTGGCCACTCCTGGGCCAGTTCAAGGTCACGCGGTTGTAACTGTTGTAGGGGTTGTAGCGGCTGGGGTTTTTTGACAGTGATGGGTGGGTTTTGGAAGTGGGTCAAGGTCATCTGGAGGGGTTTTTAAAAAAGGTGAGCCCCGAGGGGTTAGATTGAAGGTGGGTAGAAATTTATTCAATCAAAGAAAAGTAGTGGTTTTATTTGAGGAGGTGTTGAAGTGTTGTTTACTGGTGATGGAGTGGTAGACGCCAAAGGCGATAGCGATGAGAAGATAAAAACATACTATCCACAGTACACATTTGAATAGTTGTAAAAGCTGAATCATTTCTTGTTGATTCTTCGTTTCCAATTGTAGTCTGTTGATTTCGAGTTTGAGTTTATCCTCTTCCAGTCGTGATGTAAATGAAAAATCATCCATCATCTTCGTGTATTAAATGTGTTCAGGTAAAACGGGAGCGGTGTTGACGGTGGGAAAGTTGGCGATGAAATGAGAAACAGAGATAGTTACCCATCACTGTCAAAAAACCCCAGCCGCTACAACCCCTACAACAGTTACAACCGCGTGACCTTGAACTGGCCCAGGAGTGGCCAAACACATCTACTTTATGAAGATTTAACTTGGGGAAGAGTGAACTTTATCAATCCCATGGACATTTCGTCTGCGACTTCCACTGGACCGATTAACATGCAGTTTAGTTTGTACCAAATAAAAGCAAAACTTTTCTACATTAGCAGGTTTAATTTAATTTAACATTATCTTAAGTTCTCAAATTACAACGATCTAAATTTCTGAATCCTTGCAATGAATTTATTTTACAACGTTTCAATCAGCTGAATGTAAATACACGGTGTTTGTCTAAATACAGTAGAAGATCAGAAGCTCAAGAAAGATTTCGTTTATTATGGCCAGTACTTAAAAACGCGTATAATTATAATGTATTTAAGATGGCCTGTACCTATAAACGTAGACCCTATAGTTATAGTGTATTATTCTTTTGATGGGAAGAAAAATTAGCCTAATACAGTGTTATACTATTTAAACTACTCAATTTCATGGTTGGTGGATTAAAAAATAAATACGTTTTGGTTGTGTAATTGCTTAAAGTTACTTAATTATGTAAAGCACCTGATAAATTGAAAGGAAATCTATCTATACTTATTTATTTTGCTGAGGGTTGTTTTGTGTAGAGAACTCCTACAAATTTTAACCGATATTCAAGTTTTTGGTGTCATTAAATAGGGCTTGGTCTGTAGTTGTTTCCACCAAAAATTAAAAATAATCACACCTCAAGTAAGGGCTCTATCCACATATTAAATTTGAAATTTTCCCATTAGAATAACATTGGCATTGGGTTGAGCATTTTAAACATCTGTTAATGTACAGCTATGTAAATACTTATAGATTTTTGTGATTACTAATATTCACAATATTGGATTGGTTGTATGATTGATTTAAAACTAAATGTAACTTTTGTATTATATCAAAATAAATTGCTCGATTTCGAGCAACAAGTAAACTAGTACTTATTTAATACGCTAAGGAATTTTTGTGTAGAGAACTCCTAATACAATTTTCAACCAATTTTCAGGTTTTTTGTGTTGTTGGATAGGGCTTGGTCTGTAGTTGTTTCCGCAAAAAACTTACGAGAATCGGACTGAAAATAAAGGCGCTATCCACCATTGAAATCCCAAAATTGAAATGACATTGGGATTGAATAAAACACTTTAAACATCTTATAATGTTCAGCTGTAAATACGTGTAGTTTTTGTGATAACATATATTCACAATTTGGATTGGTCGGATGTCATTGATTTAGAACTAAAAGTAACATTTTTACTATATCAAAATAAATTGCTCAATTTCGAGCAACGCGTATACTAGTAGCAATTAACAAAACAATTTACAATGTTTCACACGATGACTGGAGCTGATTCGTCGAGTAGGCCTATCGATGGGCAACGACTCGTGCATATACGAGCACAACAAAATCTAGTCGAGTATACAATCTATGATGTCTGTTTTCTTATATGCTTGTTTTAAAAATTTTCTTACGTACATTAGTTTTTTTTATGGTTTAAGTTTTGTGGGACGTAACCGTTACAGTTATATTCCTAGGCGTTTATCTAAAAATCGAACATCTAGTATTTTCCCATTGCACAATAAATCGTAGTTGCGATTACACAGAGTCAAATGTTGAGGTTGGCTAGATACAGGTATTATGTTATGGTAGACGTAACACTGTACTAGCGAAGCCACGGAGTGCTAAATGCATTACGGCACCCGACCTTAGATTGACTCGCGGCTACTACCGCAGCCTACTTGGCCCCGTCTAGCCTAGGCCACTAGACTATGCAAATGCCGCGCTCGATCCATAAGGGTTTTCCATGAATTATTGTTCTATATTTTCAAACAGGAACTCAGAGACATTTTATAGTAATCTATTCTTATTTAATACGCTATGTAAGTTAGAGCCCGGGCAAAGCGAGTGACTAAATATCTCACAAGTGACCTAAGGGCTGAATACAATAGTTGCATACACTACTTTATCTACGACCAACTTAGATTTGGTAAATTGCTGTAATAAACATTTCACATCAATTTATAGGTTATGGACAGTCACCCATAAAAACGTTCTCACACACATAATAGGTTCACACTCTTTTGAAGTTAGGCACATCATGCAACTAAAACCTGAATCGTAATGGAACAATCGCTGATGTGTGAATTGCGTAATTAATTGCGTCCTTTCGCCAAATGCTGAGCTCTCATTGGTCTAGAAATGTATTTTAATGTGCAACCTATACGTTAAAGACCTCACTAAGCAACAGGTTTTGAATTTGGTTTAATAATCTACCTCTTTATGATATCACCTACGTGCAATATCTTTATTGGTGCTTACTGCAACGTAGATAAAAATTGTTAAATACGGTCAGTAAATTTGAAACTGCTCCTTTCAAATTGTAGGCCCCTGCATATTATTGTAATAATTATTTTCTCTCGTTTAAAATACAATACTTTTATAAATTGTTTCTACAGGTTGCTCTTGGGGAATTACTGAATGCCTATGTGCAAAGTAATTAAATCAATCTTCAAACGTATAGAACAAGCCTTTTTCCTATCACTCTGGCTAGTTTGTTTATCCAACAATCGTTTAATTTAATGTATTTTATTAAACCATTGTAATTCAGTTGTGACCATTTTTCCCTGATGAACTCATAAAACCCTTTTCAACCACCTCTCGATCTATTCTTCTCAATTAAGGTCAGAAAAACAACAGTCATATATTATTGTTCAGTATCAAATCTTTATTCACACGTACCATGTTTTTCATAATTTTATTTTTTACTTTTTACTTTCAAACTTAGTATTTATTATTAAAATTTTTTTTCATTTTTGGAGTATACAAATGTTTGTTCAACGATATTGAAACATGCAGTACTCGTAAATTCTGTATAAGGTTTGCTAGACGCGAGTACAAAAATTATTGAACAAAATACATTCTGAAGGTCTTCCTTAAAGTTAAAAGTGTAAAGAGGTGGACTTGTTCTGGTTTTACAGCGAAATAACTAGCAACTTGTTGAGATGATGGTAAGGTGCACCTGAAGTCAAAAACCTCATTTGTCGAGCGTGGGCGGCTGTATGGACTCCCGCGACTTGTTTGCTGAAATATTATAAAATATCCATGTCATTGTCTTTATATAATTAAAACAATGATTTGTCTCACCAAAATGCCTATTTTTTTGTATTATTATCATTAAATGAAACATTACGTAGTACGAAATAAAAATAATCTACTGTAGAGTTGATAAAATATAAACAATTTTTTCCAACATTTAAACGTAGGAAAACTTTGTGTGTGGAACGTAAACACGACGTCACAACTTTTATGATTGCATAGGTTCTCAATATAAAAATATATTTTTACAACGTTAACAAACGTGTTTTATGCATTAAATCTTTAAACCGATTTCCTCAGTCAGTTGTGTTTTAAACGTAGATTAATTAACGTTTCCTACTTCGGCAAACCCTTTTTTACATTTCAAATGATTTTAATGTTTCCTTTACAATTTTCCTTATTCAGACAAATTGTTTCTTTTTTTCTTATACTTATCAATGTACTTCATATCGTTCTTATTTAAAAAAAAATCAAAGATTAAAAATTAATTAAATTTTTAATTAACATGAAGTTTGCAACTCGAACATAAGCACACCCAATTTTACAAGTATTTTTATGGAAAATAATCAAATAATTCTTTTGTTTTTGCTTTTAATACAAATTTGGTAGCCTATCCTATAAGTTTAACCTGTTGAAGTGTTTGGTGCATTAAGAATCTTTTCATGTGGTTTTTGAAATTGGTGTTTTACTTCAAATTCTAAAACTCCGCATCAGATAATGGAAAAGTTGTTTAACTTTGTTACAAAAAGTTGTTGGATACAAAAGCAGTGAAAAGTCTAACGTGAAAACTTTTAATGACCTCTTAACTGTTTTTCTCTCAGACGCATAAACTTTCGCGGTAAATTAGCCAAATCTTATATCCGAGCTGTGAATCAGTCAGTAGCCCTTTACATAAGAAATACTATTGTTTCTCAGCTTCAAAGAGCTGACTTAGAGACTGTTTTTTATCTGTTTTCAAACAGGAATTATTTATTGTTTTTTACAATTAAGAGATAAATTGTTTTAAATGTATCGTTTGCTTTCTAGGTTTTCTAAAGTCGTCAAGAGGCCACCGTCTTCAAGATGGCGTTCGCGGGGCTGAAAAAACAAATCAACAAATGCAATCAGGTTAGTGCCATGGTGTTCTCAGTCATTCGTTACTGCATGAGTTGGATATAACTGACCGAATGCTTGTTTCTCAGCCTATTTTCCATTGTTTATCTCTAAGCATGTCAACCGGATACGAAATGTCACGCATTCTAAACCTAAACTAACCACCATAAATTTAATTTTCGAAAAGTATCATATAATTTGTGTGGTAGTACTTGTTTGAATCGCATTCCAAGAAAATATAAGTAGTTCAGAATTCCAAGGTTGTATTAAAATTGTACATATTCTTACGAAATTCAAATATGAGATGCCAAGTAGATGTTCAATATAAATATAGTTTAAATATAAATAGATCAATACCACCAATTTTTCTACCTTAAATGAACAAGACGCCCCACTTGATGCAGGTTCTCTTTCGCTAGAAGAATATTCATCTACTTTGCATCACGCCTAAAACAGGCAACCATCGCTCGACGGGAAATAAAATGTTCCAAGTGACAGTATTGTTAAAATATGCTTAGTTTTACTAAGAATCCCAAGGTTGTCCAAAAAATAAAGGGTTTGGTGTACTACAAAGAAAATTTATGATTTTCATTTTTAGTTGGTACTGTATCTATTTATAATTTTGTGACAACCTAAGTAGTAGGTATTGGTGTTAAGCTTGAGTTGATACAAACTTTTCTTCAGCAGTTTCACACTACTGTATGTGTTTTAGTGACCATTGTGTGTGTGTTGTTCTTACACGACCCTCAAGTAGACACTGTGCTGTTAAAATAAATCTACTTAATAAAGCATACGAAATTAAAAATATCAAACGTTATGTACCTGTTACAAGTTGTATGAACAGGGTAGTCGCCATACTGTAACGTTAAAAGTTTGAAAGTGCTGAAGCTCAGGGTAAGATTTAATGGTAAATATTGTTATTATTAACACAAAACTACTGTACTTCTAGAGAATCAGAGATTTTTATTCATACCAAACATCTACAGTATTACTTAATTTATAAGTAAAAATCTCTAAATTTATTTCAATTTTTTATATTTTTATTTTATTTTGTATTATATGTTTTATGCAGATGCATGTTTTAACGTTATGTGATGGGTATCAGTCCAAACCCCGGTCTTGTTACTATCTAATGGTGACCTGTTGTTAGATAGCATCTAAACTATCTAATATTGACCTGTTGTTAGATAGTATCGTTACTATCTAACGTTGACCTCGTATTAGAGAGCATCGTTACTATATAACGTTGACCTGTTGTTTGATAGCATCGAAACTATCTAAGATCGACCTGTTGTTAAATAGCATCGTTACTATTTATCGTCGACCTGTTGTTAGATAGCATCGTTACTATCTAATGTCAACTTGTTGTTAGATAGCAATGTTACTATCTAACGTCGACCTGTTGTTAGATAACAAATATAGCCCATTGACAAATGGGAACCAGATCAAGATCTAACCTTTAACAGTTATTAACTTTTCTCAGAATTGTACCATAAACCGTTAAATTTCAAGACAAGTACTACTGTTAACCACTCAGCTAGCCAGCCAGTTTTGGTAGAGTTTAATTTAAAGACGTAGATATGAATAATTATTTTTAATTTAAGGGTGCCAGCTGCGGTGTCTTGGACTGTTGTTCATTACTTTTTCATAGTAAAATTTTAAATTTGATTTTTTACATAATTTTTTCAGGCACTATTTTTGTTTCCGCTTTTAAAGCTGAAGAATATCTAAGCTTATAAACCATTGAGCAGCCAAGGCCCGATTTATGTTGAGTTTGATTCTGTTTCCTTTTAAGAAGATTTGAAGAAGACCGTGTGTAAAGCTGATCTGTCAATAATAAATAGAATTGCATTACTGTCATTAATCTTCAATTAAGACCATACAGTTTTATTTAAAATACATAATAGTGACAATGTTCTTGTTTAGACAGTGGTGAAATGGCACGTGCTATTTTGTGTGACATAGGCGACTCCAATGTCAGTTACAATTTCTACAATGTGAGTTATTGGCATTCCACCATAGCTCACTTGTTGGCAGAGATACACTGGGCTCGAGATGTTATGGCTAGTTACAGTACAGTCACAAAATGCATTTTGACTACTCTTGGCAATTTGACGTCGTGTAACTTGAGGTTAAGTAGTCACCACACGCCAGATTAGGATCTCTGTAACACATCGAAAATCTTGGTAGAGAAACAAATTTAAACCATCTATATATTACTAACAAAATTTTTTTTATAATAAGCATTGTTTGTCCAAGTTTAAGAAGTCAAATGTGAAACATGGTAAAAAAAGTCCCGAAATGGCTTAATAATTTGGTATTCAATTTACTCTAAATAATGAAACTTTGTACATGTATAACTGCTATTTAAATCGACGGACATTTTTAAAGATTTTACCTCTCCAGCGCGAACAGTAAAAAATTAACTACTGCAACTTAAGCATGAAGTAAAAACAAGCTTAAATTGATAGCAACAAAATATTTCTATGTATTAAAAAATAAGAGTGAAAACAATCTATTGTAACTGCAGTGTATATCTGCACTGGGCCACTCATTTCATTAATTAATTGGTAACCGTATTCTTTAAGACAGCTTTATAATATGAAGTATACTGTGATCTGACAACAATACTAATAGAACATTGTATAAATTAATTCCTATGCACATTTTGTAAAGAGCCGCGTCGTTAAAAATCGACTTTAATGAAGCGACCTTAAAAATCAAACAATAATGATCACTCTGAATTTTTGGCATACCATTAGGTAATTCAAGAGCTATTGTAACTCAAATGATTGGCTCAAAATAACGCACAACTCACAGAAGAAATGTTATCTTTTTAGTCTTAACATTTTCTTCCAATTAATTCACCCCTTCACTGTACTAGGCTATTATTTGTGTTAATAGTTCATCACTGCCTTTATCACTGCGCATTGTGAAAAGTCAATTTAAAAATACATTGTAAAAAGTTTGATGTTATTCCAATCTATATATTAATAGGCAAGCATGTTTTTTTCCTCCTTTTTCTCAGCTTATGAGCATCGTAGGAGACATTGTAGGAGAAATCCGCACATTACTGTAGATGAGCAGAATCACATTATAATTTGAATCTGTCCCCAGCCCAGCGCTACAAAATACAGGCTTTCGAAGTTTAAATGCTTTATCTCATGGAAGAAGGGCTAATTCAATCACAGTTGTTAGTGTTGTAATAACAAAACAGAAAAAACATTAGTTACAGTTATATATTTTTTAACTAATTGGGTCCAGATTAACTGAATTATTTGTTGAATTTCGATCAGGGGGCAATCTCTAGGTTTATTTAATTTCCAATGCCTAATCCAATAAGACCATAAATATATCTGTGAAATATTCATTCGGGATCAAATTGTTTAAAATAAATGTTGTGGAGACGCAAACGTTTTTAAGCAAGCAGGCGTGGGAGACTGGACCCAGAATAGCCCAGTCGACGTGTGGCCTTTACGCGATATCCTGCTCTTGTGCTTCACATTTGTGGCAAAATGCTTTTCGCCCAATCTTTTCGTCAGATGTACAACAATTATGTTATTGTAAGTTTCTTGTTCAAAGGCATTCTTTATCCGTTTCATTTAATGTATTTTAATTCAAATTAACCATTCAGTATTAGATTCTAAGTTTTTGTTTAACTGTTTAGAATTATGGAGTAAAACTAATCGTCTTCAGCAATCCAGTGTATTGTTACTTGAAGTGAACAATTGTTTCGCCCTTATATCCCAAGGGCATCATCAGCACTTTATAGGGCCAGAGGAGTAGTGTGTTTTGGTCACTTTTAAAACCGGCCACGTGCCCACCGGGCCACGTGCCGCGGCAGCTGGCGCCAGCTGCCATGTCACATAGCTTCCGGTGGGGGTTAGAGGGTATATATGAGATGCTGTAGTTATATTTTATGCCATATAGGTTGGGGTGGAGATGGCGATAGTGTTGGCGTTAGGGTGAAGTGAATTTGCGCATAAAATTAAAATTAAAAGTTAGTTCAAAATTGAAATTCGTCGGTGTTAACGAAACTCTAACAGTTGAAGAAAAATTAAGAGTTAGTTGAAAATTGAAATTCAAACTTATAACTGAGATGCGGAAAATATGTCAAGGTCATCCAGAGTAAGTTTTAAAAAATTCTATCCAACTATCACCAGAAATAGTTTTAAGTTGAAGTAGTTGGTGATAGCGGGATAATTGATTCGTGCCATGGGAGAGGTGTTTATCGTTTGAAAGTTGGCGATCGAATGAGAAGCGCCGCCTAGGGAGAGGGTTTATAAAACGGCAACCTTCCCCCACCACCCCTTCCCCCACTCCTTTAGATCAATAACCGGTCGCCGACTCTATGTGGTAAAACTGAACCAGACATGGCGGCTGCCATGGATAATTCTAACCTCAAATCTTAGCTCAGCTGAAGAGAATAGAGGAGCATGAAGTAGGAATTGTGGTGACAGCGCTTATATGAGGAATAGTAGGGGTAAAATAAAAAAACTTGTTGAACACAGTCGATAGGTGTAACAAGTTCAAAGTTGTTGAATTGTAACATAGAATGCAAAATGTTGTAAATAACACTATCATCAACATTAACCTGCAAAGTCTTTGAAGAGTATAATGGGTTAAAACTGTACTTCTTTCTAACTCTATTTAAATTAGTTCTACACTTAGAAATTGAAGGTTTAGAAGTACTTCGTAATATGTGTTGTGTTCGCAAAAGCTTTAATTTTAAACATTGTGCAGTCATTATAACCGATGTGTTAAGTTTAGAAGTTAAAAGAAGACTGAGATATAAAATGAAGTGTAAAAGAAATTGAAACAGAACGCCAGAGTAGTAATTTTATAGGTTAGAATTTACGAAGGCTATTCCATGGATAATTCTAACCTCAAACCTAGTAAGTGAAGTAGTCATAACATAAAACTAATGAGAGATGATGACCGAGCGGATGCGAGGCAATGAATGTTTGTAGCGCGATAAACTACCCACCTTTATAGAGGCAATAACTCCAGCCAGATGGCGGCAGATGGCAAGCAAATGACTGGTTGACCGACTTTCACCTGAGTAGTAAGAGAAGTAGGGTTCTGTGTCTATCCCTACTCCTTGGGGTCAATGACCCCCCCCCCCCCCGAAAAAATGGAGCCCCCCCCCCTCCCCCCCCCGAAAAAATGGAGCCCCCCCCCTTCCTTTACTCTTTCCCCCACTCCTTCCCCCACTCTTCCAATGGTCAATGGCCGGTCACCACCGGTTGTTGACTTTATGTGGTGAAACCAGACTAAATATGGCAGCTGCCATGGATAATTCTAACCTCAAACCTGCTGCGCATGCAACGAGTTCTCCGGATCGGAATAGTGACTATGCTATTGCGCATGCGCCTAGTCCTGTATTACTCACTTTAGCGCTACTGCACATGGATAATTCTAACCTCAAACCTTGGTTTTGCGTTGCTGTGCATATGCTGCTCCCCACTCCTTCGCCTTCCTTTTACACTGCTGCGAATTGGACTGGATTGAACACTGTACTGGAGTGAAACAACTTCCCCCACTCCTTGAAAACCCGAGGAGCGATAGGAGCTATATCTTTGCTTCAGTCGCCAACAAACTTTCATAGCGAAAGGTTGTTGGCGACTCAGCAAGAAGTTTCAAATATATAGTAGGCCTATATATATTTGAACTTCTTCTACTATGTTGCGTTTTTTAATGCAATGTGGTATGTGTGTGTGTGTGTTTAGTTGTAAGGTGTATTTAATTTAATAAATAATTTGCGCATTGCGATGTTAGTTATAAGTTGGGTTTAGCATTAAGGTGTATTAATTTTTAAGAATAATGATGGTATTTAGCATTAAGGTGTATTAATTTTAAGAATAATGATGGTATTTGGTTGTGTTGAATTATTTGGTTGTGTTGAATTATTTGGTTTTTAATAATGATGTGTTGGTACTACTAATTTATGTTTGTTTTGTGCATTTGTTTTGCTTTACAGCTAGATGTTAGGGGGTAGATTAACTGTAAATTCAGAAGTTCAGTTGAACTTCATTTAAAATGGGTGGGACATCCGCAAGTCGGACTTTTTTTTGCATTTTGTTTAGGAATATGATGGGTGGGATTAGTTTGGGTGGGGTTAGAGTTGCGTTTCTGCATTAGGTGTTCCAGTTTCCCTTGGAATTCACGGTTACGGTAGACCCGGACCGGACCGTTACGGTAGACCCGGACGGTCCAAACAAAATTGCGTCGATGTCCCTTGCAGAACGTAACTAGTGGGTTGGGAGTGGGAACCGTTAGGCAAACAGGGTGGTGGGAACAGTATTACTGTTCCCATCACCTTGGATCATTATAAATCTTGAATGACCTTGACCCACTTTTGGAAGGGTCAATGACCCCCCCCCCCGAAAAAATGGAGTCGATGGGGAAGCCAGCTCCCCGTCTTAATACCCCTTCATTTGAAACTTTGCTTCATAGTCTTAGTACACCTATCATTCCACTGTCACCATTGCCTCCTACCCCACCACTTACTATGCCTGAAGACCACACCTATCATAAAACTAAATCCACTAAGCCTACTCCCAAACCTGCTCCTAAGCCTGCTCCTTCAGAGCAATTTCAATTATTACAAGAAGAGCGTCGTAGGGCATTTAGCCGTCCCACTACTTGCCCTGAAGTGCTTACTAGGGGAATTAAGAAAGGATCAGCTTGTGGGAGGAAATGTGTTAAAAATGAAAGTTTTTGCCGTGTACATATCGTGAAACATATTTCTGAACCACAACTGACAGAAATCCCCACCGTTGAAGACGATCCTAAAATAATATCCGTCAGAGGAGAGAGGCTTAAGAAAGGTTTGAAATATTTTTTTCTAAGTGTTGTTGACCACCAACACATTTTGGCAAAATGTAACGGCTTAAAATATAAAATTAGAGTTTGTGAGAATTTGTGTAAAGAGAAGAGATTTAACACTTTAGATTCTCAAGACTTTCTCCTCAGGGATAAAAAGGATCGTATTACAAGGTGGGGGCGTAAACAGTAAATTCACTTAGTTTTTTCCAAATTGTTGCTAAAAAAATAATGGGGGAGAAACACAATGCGTTATAGCGTTGTGTTTCTCCCCCATTATTTTTTAACACTCTAAGTCTCGTGACCTACTAACCTACTTCCATCCAAGTAGTAAGAAAAGTACTTCCCCCCACTCCTTTGGGTCGATGACTGGTCACGGTCAGCTCCTACCCCTCATTTGCATACTATTATAAAAGCGGAGCGAGCGTTGGTCACCCCTTCATTTTTCTTCTACACGCCGCTCTTGTCGTTTCGTCTCTGCTGTTTACAATATTTCTTGCTTCAAAATGCCTCCTTATCTGAATGAAAATTTCAATTTTTCCGAAATTTCTGATGTTTTTGAAGAATCTGAAGACACTTTAAGTAATGACAGTGAAAGTGAAGATGATGAGGACGATGATGATTATACTGTTGAACTTAGTGAAGAACGTAAAGTCATAGCAATTGATCCACAATTTCCATTTGATACAATAGAAAAGTTTATGGCTGAAGCTAATAAATGGTTGGACTCAGGATGTTATGTACGAATTGACTCTTTTATATTGTATGGTGATAGTCATTCTTTCCTTGTCACACCAAATGACAGAGACCGCATGTTGCAGTGGGCACAATCTATGATGGAGTGCTATGAACAAGGTGTGGACACTGGCGGCTATTTTCTTGCACAACTAGTGTAATAACAAAATTACCCTTCCCCCACCCTACACCTTATCCCTTTCAAATCCTATAAAGAAGGGGGAAAGGAGTGGGGATTATAAAATGGTGGGGGAATGTGTATAAATGCAGGTTGTTTGAAGAGACTTTTATTATTGTGGCTTTAGCAGAAACAACATGGAGTTTAAATCTTCAGCAAAAATAAGGAACAACATAATAAAGAGAGAAATTCGCAAGAAAGAAAAGATTGAACTTATAAAATTACAACTTATAATTCCTTCCATTGAAATTGGATGTAGCAAAATGAAGACTTTGGTGAAAACTAACGAATATTTGCTAAAAACAATCGAAGAGTTGAAGAGCAAGAATGGACATTCTACATAGTAAAATTTGAACATTTTAATATAAATAAGTAAACCCAAAAAAGTAGATGTAGAATAGAGAGCGAGGAATAGATCACTTTGTGGTAATGGACTAACATGCCACTTAGTGCTCTATTCCTCGTTCTCGCGTTAAATTGGATTACCTTGACCTATTTGTTCGACTGTTAGAATTTGGTTAACACTGTTGAATTTCAGTTTTGAACTAACGTTTATTTTTGTTCAACTGTAAGAGTTTTTTTTTAATACTGTCGAATTTTAGTTTTGAACTAACTTTTAATTTATGCGAATTTTTAGTTTAACTTTAGTTAATTTATGCACAAATTTAGTTTAACCAAGTGTCTGTGCTGTAGCCATTTTCACCTAAAAGTAACTACAATTAGTTGGGTGGGGGAAAGTTCGTTAAAGCTTGAATATAAAGAAGTATATACTAAAACTCCAATGGGAATAAAGAACACGAATGAACAATTAGTTTGTAGAAGGTTAATATTTTTGTTCAAAATGTTTGATTTCCTTGGATAGTGAAGAAGATGAAATAGTGGTGGGGGAACCGTTATAAAAGGAGGAACATGAGAGCCCATTTCATTTCTTGGTGAAATTTCGAAGAGTAAACATCTCAACATGTATTATTGCGATAAATGTTCGGAATCGTTTCACGATGAAATTCTATTAGACTGTCATAAAGAACTAATTCACAACAACCCAGAAGAAAAACAAGAACAAGAACAACAAGAACAACAAGAACAAGAACAACAAGAACAACAAGAAGAACAAGAAGAACAAGAAGAACAAGAAGAACAAGAAGAACAAGAAGAACAAGATGAAATAACTGCAACATCTTCAACTACTTTACCGAATCTACAAGTATTTGCATTACCCGGTAAAGTAGTAATGCATCATAAGATTCAAAATGAAAACTTGAAGCTAGAAGAATTTATTAGAGAAGCAAAACCAATCATCAGTAAAACTTTAAAAGAAGAATTGAAAAGATTGAACTTTCTTAAATTTAGTTTACTACTAGAAGCTATGTTTATAAATGTACAAGAAGAATTATCACCAAGAGGATTCATAACAAAAAACCGAACCATTATGGAAAGTTCAAACATTGATTCAATAGTAGAAAACTGTATAGAAGAAATATTAACAAAAATTCAGGAACACGAAGGAAGAGGATCCGGATGGAGTCTTACAAGTATTGAAGTATTAAATATAAGAGTTCATAAACATGGATATGGACTAATGGGATCTAGTTACATTCCTTTGCCCAAAAGAATTAAGGATACAAGATCATGTATTAATGTGAAAAATCAAGATAATGAATGTTTTAGATATGCGATGACATCTAAGTTTGTACCAAATCATTTCGATAAACCTAACCAACACTATGAAAATCAAAGACATAGGTACAATTTTCAAGGAATTACTTACCCTGTATCACTGAAAGATATATCAAAATTTGAGAAGAAAAATCCTGGTACATCTATCAATGTTTTTGCATTAGATAGTTCAAACAAAGTGTATCCTTTACGTGTTGTAAAAGAAGAGCTACCAGATCATACGGATTTACTACTACTAACGCGAGGAGATGTGTCTCACTATGTGTACATTAAGAAATTCGACTCTCTTGTTAACAAGCAGCTTTCTAAAGCTCGACACAGAAAGATAATTTGCAAGAGATGTTTTAATTTTCAACGAGAAGGAAGACAAGGAAGAGAATGGTTACAAGAGCACAAAAGGCTATGTAACAATAATTATGAAGCAAAGATTAATTTACCTTCGGAAAACAGAGCATTTGTTACATTTCAAAAGGTTCATCATCAATACCGTATCCCTATAGTTGTATATGCGGACTTTGAATCAACACTAATTCCTATAGAAGATGAAAATTGTGAAGCTAGAAAAAGTGTCAAATATCAAATGCACAAACCAAATAGTTTTTGTTTAATGGTTAAATCAACATTATCAGAAGAACATTTAAACAGATATGGATTAACTTCAGAACCTCTAGTATATCGTGGTGAAAATGTAGAAAAAATATTTCTTGATCACTTATATTCAATAGCTGGAAATGCACAAAGATTATATACAAATATTGTACCAATGAAACCGATGGAGGAAGAAGAAGAAATTCAACATGAAAATGCAACTCGATGTTTCTTATGCAAAAATGATTTTACTATTGAGAATTATAAAGTTAAAGATCACGATCACCTCACAGGTTATTACAGGGGTGCTGCTTGTAATAAATGCAACTTGAGCTATCGTTTACCACTATTTATTCCTGTGGTTCTGCATAACCTCAGTGGGTACGATGCTCATTTTATAATACCTGAACTAGGAAGAGACGACGGTAAAATCGATGTGTTAGCTGAAACTTCAGAGAAGTTCATAAGTTTTTCCAAAGAAGTTGGAAACATGAAACTAAGATTCTTGGACTCCTACAGATTTATGCCGTCGAGTTTATCCAAACTTTCAGAAAATTTAAGGAAACAAGATTTCATCGAAACAAAGAAGATTGTAAATAACGACAAACTGGATTTGGTACTTCGGAAAGGTGTGTTTCCATATGATTACATAGACAGTTTAGAAAGATTTAATGAAACATCACTTCCGGCTAAAGAAGAATTCAAAAGTAAACTTTATGACATGGACATATCTCAAGAGGACTATGATCATGCATGTAAAGTATGGAACGATTTAGGATTTAGAACATTGGGAGAATATTCAGATTTTTATGTTAAATTGGATGTAACTTTACTATGTGATATAATGGAAGAATTTAGAAATACATGTTTTGCGGCATATGGATTGGACCCTCTTCATTCGTACACTTCACCTGGATTAGCATGGCAAGCTATGTTGAAAGAAACAAATTGTAAAATACAACTTCTTACTGATATAGATATGGTTATGATGTTAGAGTCAGGAGTTCGAGGGGGATTGACGCAAAGCGTTACACGACATTTCAAGGCGAACAACAAGTATCTGCCCGATTATGATGCATCAAAACCAACAACATTCCTAGGTTATTTCGATGCAAATAACTTATACGGATGGGCAATGTCGAATCCCCTTCCATATGATAATTTTAAATGGATAGATCCAGAATCGATTGGAAACATAATGGATATACCGAAGCATGGTGAAACTGGTTACATTTTTGATGTTAATTTTGAATATCCTGAACATCTTCATGATCAACATTATGATTTACCACTTCTTCCGAAGACTGAAATTTCCCCTACTGGAAGATGGCCAAAATTAATGATGACTTTAACCGACAAGTCTCGATATGTTGGACACTACTGGATGATACAACAAGCTTTAGACTTAGGATTGAGAATTACAAAAATTAATCGAGTACTACAATTTTCCCAATCTTGTTGGTTAAAACCTTACATCGACAACAACACAAGAAGAAGAGCCACCGCTACATCAAGTTTTCAAAAAGATTTTTTCAAATTAATGAATAACGCAATATTTGGCAAGACTTTGGAAAACAAAAGGAAACATAAGGATATCAAATTGGTAACTGATCCAGTAAAATTACAGAAATTGGTGCAACAACCAAACTTTGGTTCATCTATAATTATTAATGAAAATCTAGTTGTTATTTCCATGAACAAGAAGTCAGTTACAATGGATCGTCCTTTGTATCTTGGAATGTCAATCTTGGATATTTCAAAAACACATATGTACGAGTTTCATTATAAGAAGATGGTTAACTATTATGGAAGAGAGAACATTGGTATTGCATATATGGACACGGATGCACTAATTTACTGGATTAAAACAAATGACATGTATGAAGATCTACGCACCTTTATATATAAAGATGATTTCGACTTTTCCGATTATCCTAAGGATCATCCAAATTACGACTATGACAGAAATAAGAAAGTATTGGGAAAATTTAAAGATGAAACAAATGGTGTGCCGATGATGGAAATTGTAGCATTAATGTCCAAACTGTATTCATTTCAACTGTACATAAACGAGAGGAACGAACATCAAGTCAAGAAGAAGGCCAAAGGAATAAAAACTTCTTTCCTGAAAAAGAACGTACAGTTTGAACATTATAAAAGATGTTTGTTTGAAAATGTTGAAACAACTGCAACGTTCAACACTATTAGAAGTTATAATCATCAACTTTTTAGTGTCAAACAAACAAAGTGGGCATTAAGCTACAAAGATGACAAGCGCCATATTTTAGAAGATAAAATTAATACTTTACCATTCGGCCACTACTCTCTAAACCCTATCGACCAGTAAACCTATTCTTCGTCCTCTACCTTCTTCCTTTTTCCTTTCCGTAAAGAAGAGGGGACATGGCAAGCCCAATGCCATGTTCCCTCTTTTTTACACTAATATGAAATGGCCTTGACCTATATTCAAACTATATAAATGAGAATAAACTATTTTATGGATCAGTATTTTTACATGCGGTGTACAAGCAACATCTGAAGATGGAAAGTGTGAAGGACAAGATTGTAAATGAACTACATAAACCAGCAAGAAGAAGATTTCCAAGAAGAAGTACAATCATTAAAGGAATGAATGATCTTTATCAAGCTGATCTCATTGAAATGATACCGCACAGTAAATTAAATAAAGGATTTAAATATATTTTAACAATTATAGACTGTTTTACTAAAATAGCCGACGCTTTACCATTGAAGGATAAGACTGGTAAAAGTGTTACAAAAGCTATGGAAACCACAATACAAAGAAATAAATTTAAAATTAAACATCTACAGACCGATGATGGAAAAGAATATTTTAATAAAGACTTTGCAGCTTTGATGAAGAAACATCAAATAAATCATTATTCTACAAATTCTGAAGTTAAAGCTTCAATAATTGAAAGATTCAATAGAACATTAAAAGGTGCGATGTATAAACAATTTTCAAAAAGAGGATCATACGTGTGGTATGACATATTACCACAACTTATAAAACAGTATAACAACAAATATCATCGTACCATTGGAATGAAACCTATCCAGGTAAATAGTGCTAATGCCAAAATTGTATTACAACGCATTAAAAATAATACAACACCAAAATTGGAAAAATTGCAACCAAAGAAGTTCAAGGTCAACGATAAAGTTCGTATAAGCAAATACAAAAGTGTATTTAGTAAAAGATATCTACCAAATTGGACTAATGAAGTATTTACAATTTATAAAGTGCAACCAACTATACCTGAAACCTATTTATTAAAGGATAACAAGGGTGAATTACTTCAAGGTGGATTTTACGGACATGAATTGTTGAAATCAACAGTCGGTGATGTATATCTTGTCGAGAAGATTTTACAAAGGAAAAAGGATATGGTTAAAGTCCGGTGGTTAGGGTTTGATAAAAGTGAAGACTCTTGGATTCCTTCAAAAGACTTAGTATAGTTGTTTAATAGCTCATTGTGTGTTTAACCTTTATACAAGATGGAGATTGTACAACAAAAAGATCGATTTAATATCAATAACATTGATGAATTGACAGTTGACAATGATAAGTTAAATCATGGAAAACATGGTGAATTACTACCAAATACGATAAGATGTCTAATAACTGGTCCTTCAAATTGTGGAAAAACTAATGTTGTTTTTAACCTTATAACTAATCCTAAAGGATTGCGTTTTAACAATATATACATTTTTTCAAAATCATTGCAACAACCAAAATATCAGTTATTGGATAAAGTACTTGCAAGTGTACCTGAAGTAAATTTTTACAAGTTTAATGCCAGTGAAACAATTATGCAACCAAATGAAGCAAAACCATTTTCTATTTTTATATTTGACGATGTTTCTTGTGAAAATCATGACACAATAAGGAATTATTTTGCTATGGGAAGACATCATAATATTGATAGCATTTACATTGGTCAAACATACAGTAAAATTCCAAAACAACTTATAAGAGACAATGCAAATATGTTGATCATCTTCAAGCAAGATGAAACAAATTTAAAGCATATATATAATGATCATGTAAATGCGGATATGCCATTTGAAAAATTTAAAGAGATGTGTGGCAAAGCATGGAATGAGAAATATAGCTTTCTCGTTATTATGAAGGAAGAAGATATTAAAAATGGTAGATATCGTATAGGGTTGGATAAATTTGTATTTATGCGTTGAACTACCGATGCTACATCTAGTTACACGTTGAACTTCACAGTGTAAACATGGTGAATCAAGAAAAACTATTAAAAGAAATAAAATCACTCAGTGATTCTATTAGGATGAAGAATCGTGCATTGAGGATGGGTTTAAGTGAAAGAGAAGAATTTCTAGAGACTACATTTAAACCTATTACGGAACCTTTAAAACAGATATCAGAAACTATTGGTAAACCTCGTTATGAAGGAGATGTTTTACTACCAGTTTCTAAACAAGAAGTACAAGCATTAAAAAAAGAAGAAGATGATGATTCATATACAAGTGCTAGTGAGCAAGAAGAAACAAAAGAAGAAGAAGAACCAATTGTTGAAAAGGAAGAAGAACAGCCAATACCTGAAGCTGAACAATCTATTCCAAATTTAACTCAATTGAGTAGCGATATATTACAACATGGACCTCTTGGAAGAAAATATATAATGAAAATGCTACATGACATGAAATCAAACCCAAATTTGAGTAGATCACACGTATACGGAGCAAGAATTGATGGGAATGAATTGAAGATCGGCGATTCAAAGCTTGAAATAACACAAGACGATTACATCATTATTGGTGAGCATAGATATAAAGGAACAAAAGGATTATATGAATTAATTTTTAAAAACATACCACTAAGATATTCATCCAAAGATTTAAGTGTTTTTAAGGAGATTCTACAAAATACTAACGCTCATAAAAGAAACTACTCAAAGGATGCAATGATTAATCGTTCACGTGCAACAAAATATAACATCGTTATAAAAAAGTTGTTTCCTCCACGAAAATTGCCAACATTACGTACTGCACCAGCGGTGAGACAACCACTGAAAAGAAAATCTTTATCACTTATGGATTTATCACTTCTTGAACAACATGGTAAAAAGAGTAAAGGAGATACTTCAACCTCTGGTAAAGGATTGATGAAAAATCTATACAATACAAATGTAATTTACTACAACGACATCAATAAATTGGTTGACCGAATGAGACTATTGCATGAAGCCATGAAAGCCGGTCATACGGGTTTGAATAATGAATGGGTGGCTCTAGTTGATGAACTTAGGAATCGTGGTATAGTTGTATAATTGTCCGCGGATATAAAAGAGTTGCAAGCGTAAGATGTATCAGTTCTAACATGAGCGTCGACAAGTTCGGACGGTACTCCGCGTTAGGAGTGCAAGTTGGAGAAGACAGAAAAAGAAGTGGATTACCGCAAACACCTGAAGGTGACTATAGCATAAGTAATAAACGTTTAAAACTAGTTAAAGATCCAGAAGAAGATACTGATGGAGCAAATTTGAAGACAGTAAAAGAAGCTACTTCAACATCATTGAAATTACATAAGAATACTTACGATGTTAAATCACATAGAATAATTAATGTTGGTAAACCAACTGAAAGTTCTGATGCAATTACTAAAGAGTACTTATTAACTGAACTTTCAAATACTTTAAAATTGCAATGGGGTAATAACTTAAAAGATGGACAAACGTATGATGCTGGAAATTATAGAATAACCAACGTGGGAAATCCCAAAAATAATAAAGATTCAGTTAATAAAGAATATTTACATTCTATAATACCGGAAAAAACTGAACATGGATTTTCTTTTTATAAATTTATTATAAATGACATTGGATACCCAAAGGAAGACGGTGATGCTGTAAACCTAAAATACATCAAGGACAACTGTATTTTACAAGATGTTAATGGAATTGATTGTCATGGTAAAACATTGACAAATGTAAAGTTTGGTTCTCAACCAAAAGATGCTGTTACTATGGAACAATTATCTAAAGAATTAAAAAAGGAAACATCAAATTTTGTAAAACATGAAGATGCCGTGTTAAAGCGGGGAGATAAATTTATACATGGAAATAAAAAGTTTGATTTAATGCAAGGAAAAAATGATGAATGGGATGCAGGACATAAAACAATAACAAATGGAAGATTTGGTATAAAAGATTCAGATGTACCTCTTATGGTACAAACATTAATTGCAAGTGGTGGTAGATTAGGTACATACGATGGTCGTAATAGAAGAATAAAAAATATTTATCCTGGTTATGAAGAAGATGATTGTGTTACATTGAAACAAACAATAACTTGGGATAAACACTTTGGGACCAAATATGATGCAAAGATGAAGAAAATAATTAATATTTTACCAGGTGAAGATTCAAATGATGCTGCTACTATTGGACAAGTCATAACAACATCAAAAAGTGATTCAACCGCATATACTTGTAATGATAAACGTATTATGCAGTTACAAGATCCTCAACATCCGAAAGATGCTGTAACTTTAGATTGTTTAATAAGAATAGTGGGCAATTTACTTATTGATACCCACAATCATATAGCTAGTACAACGAGTCATGTGATGATTCAACCCGATGAACGAGAAGCTTGGATTAAAAATAGAATTATAAATCAGTATATAATTAATTTGAATAACTAAGTCTTTAAATATAAAAGATTTTGCACAAGTTATTCATTTGTGTAAAGTATCTCGTGGAGTAAACACGCCAGTTATATAAGACAACATAATGAAGACCGTATCGCTCAGTCATCGTCAAGACAGCGGCAAGAGAGGACGTGGTATAACATCAGCTGCATTATCCCTGCTTAGACGGATTCCAGTTGGTGCTGTTGTAAATCGAACGATAGACGCTTTACCATACGAATTACATCTGCCCGGAGGTTATCAATATTGTGGACCTGGAACTAAGTTGGCAAAGCGTTTAGCAAGAGGAGATCCTGGAATTAATAAATTAGATCAAGCTTGCAAGGAACACGATATAGCATATTCAAAGTATAAAGATTCAACAAATAGATCAATAGCAGATAAAATTCTAGCGGAAAAAGCTTGGCAAAGAGTAAAATCAAGTGACGCAAGTATTGCAGAAAAAGCATCGGCTTGGGCAGTAACTACAGCCATGAAGACGAAAGCAAAGTTAGGTGGTGGAAAACGTCGCAGAGGAAGACCTGCAAAGAAAGGCGCTCCCAAAAGAGGTGGAAACATTAAAAAAGGACGTCGTAGAACTCATAAGGCAAATGTAAAGAAGACTTCTGTTTGGCAAATGGTAAAAAACGGAGCAGGTTTATACCTAAGACCATACCGTGTGTACTAAATAAGAAGAATCAATTGATAATTCCAAATAAAGCCTTAACAAATCATCAGTTAAATGATTATGTAAAATGTTTGAAAATACCATTCTTTCGAGGAGTTTTTATGAAAGATGCATTACCAACTAAAATATGGAAAAATGAAACTGGAATAGTAAATTTGGATTCCACCTATGGTCCAGGCACTCATTGGGTATGCTATAAAAAACTCGGACAAACCATTTACTACTTTGACAGTTTTGGCAATCTACCACCGCCAAAAGAACTGCAACATTATTTTCGAAACTCCAAAAACATTTTTTACAATTACAAAAGAGAACAACCTAACAATACTGAAATATGTGGGCATTTATGTTTGGAATTTTTAGCGAAGAGTGTCAGTCAGCTTTAAGATGTCATCGTATACAGTGTCACTGAGTGGAAATTCATCCACATTGAAAAGTACGCTGTTCCCAGCATTGCGTCTATCCAAGGAAAGATTATGGGAAGCGGCATTACTTGATTTGACTACCTACAATTCAATTCCTAATGTTACGGAAGGAAAAAACAATTTACTACATTATTATGAAACTAAGGATGCTGCAGGAAAATACTCAGAATTGAAAATAATTACATTTCCTACTGGAGCATATGAAATTGATGACATAAACCAATTATTACAGAAACAACTCGGAGAAGACAATATCACCGTTAAAGGAAACAATAATACTTTAAAAGCAGAAATAACTTCGAAATATTATATTGATGTCAGCTTGGAACAGTCGATTGGCAGTTTACTTGGATTTACAGATACAAAAAAGAAAATCTTAACTCCTGGAACTACTCATTCAGGTGATTCAACTGTAACAATATTGAAAGTAAATAGTATTGATGTCACGTGCAACATTATACACGGATCGTATAGAGATGGAGTTAATCAACATATTTTACATACATTTTATCCAACAGTGGCTCCCGGTTTTAAAATTGTTGAGAAGCCACAAAACTTGATATACCTACCGTTAAACACCAGTTTCATTTCAGACATCGTACTGAACATATTGGATCAAGACGGTCATAGTGTTGACTTTAGAGGAGAAACAATTACTATACGGATACACATCAGAGCAGCAACATAAAAGTCAACATGGGATTATCATTTAAACCGCAACGGAAGAGTCGGGAGCTCAGTAGCTCCTCAACATTGGAAGAGTTAACATCGGACAACATTCGTTTTCTACAGAAGATTGGATTGAAACTTAACAGCGATGGATATCCTGGATATATCTCAAGGACCAACGTTCGACGAAACACTATGGGAGAAGGAATATCACACGCACAACCCTTACACTTCATCAAAATTAAACAATAACGATGAAATAAGGATCCCCATTCAACAACAAGATATTTACACTTTACCGTGTGAAAGTTACTTGTACATCGAAGGACGGGTATTAAAATTGGATGGAAAAACTGCTTCAACAGTTCCTTTTATAAATAACCCGATGGCATATCTTTTTGATGAAATAAGATATGAAATATCAGGGGTGACGGTTGATTCAACAAAAAAGGTTGGTTTAACAACGACATTGAAAGGATTAACATCATTAACACCGCATGAGAAGAATTCAATAGTCACCGCCGGATGGGTTGCCCCCGATAAAGACACTATAACACCAGCTTCCAACGGTCACTTTGATTTTCATGTACCTTTACGATTGCTTTTGGGATTCGCTGAAGATTACAAACGGGTAATAATAAATGTCAAACAAGAATTAGTATTACTCAGATCTTCAACTAATAAGGACTTGATACTTGCAGACCCTGCAACTACGGAAGATAAACTGGAATGGCAACTACAGTTGGATAAAGTTGTTTGGAGAGTACCTCATGTAAGATTGGCTGATGAACATAGAATCCTATTATTGAGAAAGTTGAAATCTGACCGTGATATTGTGATGCCATTCCGAAGTTGGGAATTTCATGAATACCCTACACTACCTCAGACAGAACGACAAACATGGACCGTCAAGACATCAACTTACTTGGAACGAGCAAGGTACATAATACTCGGTTTTCAAACTAAGCGAAAAGATGTTATCACTGCAAATGCTGGTCAATTTGATCACTGTAAAATAAAGAATTGTAAAGTTTTCCTAAACTCTCAATTCTTTCCCTATGACAATTTGAATGTCATGTTCAGCAAAAAACGTTTTTCCATTTTATACGATATGTATGCAAGATTTCAATCGTCATATTATGGAAAGACTAATACACCACTATTATCACCTGACCAGTATTATTCCAAGGCTCCAATAATTGTAATCGATTGTTCAAAACAAAATGAATCGGTAAAATCATCAAGTGTGGATATAAAAATTGAAATGGAATTTGAAGAACCAGTAGCGGATGGAACTTCGGCATACTGTCTAATTCTACATGATAAAATAGTTACTTACACACCGCTGACCGGAATTGTGAAGAATGTACTTTAAGAAGAATTGTATAACAACTGCAAATTTTTGAGGTTAGAATTATCTGCTTTAATTTTTGAGGTTAGAATTTCATTTGTGAAAGACAAGTTGAAAACAAACAATTATGTAATTGTATAAATTTCAAGGATTTTACAAAAAATATAAAAGCGAGAAAATAATTAGTAGATACTTCATTCTATCTTCAACCGTCGTATGGGAAACATCATTCGCAAGATGAATTCTACTAACGGAGAAGAAAATACACCTCTAATGGATGATAATAGTTCAGATATAGAAAAACAAGTTGAACGAGAAATGGACGAGTTCCTAAAATTCAACAAACATAAGAAGAGAGAAGAAGAAAAAGCTGAAAAAGAAGTAAAAAGGAAGAAGGTTGAAGTTAACATTACAACCAATATTTTAACAGAAGTATTTCTTCGGATTATCTACCCAATTTCTTCATGCATGACAAAAAGTATATCAGTTGGAATTTTAAAATCAATGGATTATTCACCAATTGTTATTTTAAATCATGGAAACAAAATGGTTACTTTCAGTGAAATTACTTGGGAATCTCTCATGAAACATTTACATCTTTTGGAGTGCTATTTAAGTAACAACACATTTGGAAGAAGAACAAGATTAAGTTTATTGGAATCAAATATTGAAGTTGATATAGTAAAACATCGTGGAGGACAAATTGTTCGCTTCAGAGATTTAACTACACATAATGTTAAATTATATTTCACTAAAGAAGAATTTTATACTTTAAGTTGTACTACCGGTCCCGTCACCAGATATTTGAAACAACTAATATTTTCAAGTGCAATAATTAAAGACTATCTAATTGATACATTGGACAAAAAACCTTTTGTTCCAATTTTATACGGTCCCGTGGATACTTCAATCTTTAATAGAATACCTCAAGAAGTTGAAATGTGGAGACAATTAAACAACTATCACACCAATTTTAATATTGATGAAGTGGCACAAGAAGTGAAAGAAGAAGAACAATCCTGTCTGTTATAAACATCGGCTCATTCAATTTTTAAGTCAGTTGTTAGTAAGACTTCATCATGAATAAACGGGTTTCGTTTTCTAATGCGCCACATATAATGGAAGTTAAAAGAGGTATAATTGAATTTCAAGCTTTCCGAGGAAATGATGGTAATTTTATTATTAAAGAATTAGTAATCTTGGACATGAACACATCAGTAGTTTATCATTATTTGTTCAAACCTCCAGTACCATTTAATAGACTAACAACTAAAGCGAAAGTTACAAACAAATGGTTGAACAAACATTTTCACAACTTAAGATGGGATGAAGGTTTCATTAATTATAACATGATGCCGCACATTATGAATCATTATTGCAAAGAGTTTAAAATTATCTACACAAGGGGATTGGAAAAAGCAAATTGGATACAATCATTTACAAGCAACGAAGTGATTAATGCAATAATTGATAAAGATTTCCAATGCTACTTCAACGAACTTTGTATTTCATCAAAAAGTTTTAAACATCGAAGGTCGCAGTGCGCTTTAAAGAATGCCTACCGCTTGAATAATTTCCTTCAACAAACTGGTGGGGGTAGTGTCAGTGGTGGGGGTAGTGTCGATTATAAAAGTGAGAGCGCTACCATGACACAGCATGAGTATTACTCAAACCTCCGAAGAGACAACATCTCCGACGGACATTCTTATTAACAAGAAGATTAACAACAACATCAATATGGCATCACAGAACTTACTTCAAAGTTTAGTTGATCAGTTCAACGCTCATTCTAAATCATCAATTCTACCTACGAAGAAATGTTCTGAACTAAAAGAAGAAAAACACTACATCATTCATACTATTAAGAAAATGGAAACTTCAGTAGGTGATGCTATAAATTGCACTTTGAGCGAGGCACCTTATACAATTGGTGATGAAGCAAAATTTCAGATCTTCTTACCAAAGCGCTTCGTACAACTACTTCAAAATGAAGATCTTCGTATAATTCAACCCGGCGCACTCTATTTGGTATCACATGGACCCAGTGGAAACAACTCTACTGAACTTACAATTCATGTAACACCTACTACTGATTAATTTGTACATAACATTGTAAATATTTCTTTGTATTTGTTTTTTCAATAAATATGATATAAAACAAAACAAAAAATAAAAATAAAAAAAGCAACATATTGTAATGTCTTTGTACATTACAATATGTTGCTTTTTTTAAAAATTCCACAGGATGACCTTGACCCAATTTTGTATAATTATAAAAGGGGAAATGTACTTGCAAAATTCATCAGTCTACTGCTACCTTTCATACCGTACACATCTCGCTCTTAATCCCTGAATATAAAACTGCAACATGTCCCTAAAGGTTAAGTGTGCATCTTATGATACCAACACCATAACTACTTTTGAACAACTTGAAGATTTAACTAACGAAATGCGAGTTTTACTTACCGGTGGTTATCACTTAACTGTTGATGTTAGTGCTACTAATACAAGGATGTTCACTAAAACAAAATATTGCGATGATGAAATATTTATTTCTACACAACCTACAACTTCTTCATCGCCAACTGGTCAACATAACATCAAGTTCCAAAAGTATTACCAATGTTGAATAACTTTTGACAGACAAAGCTACAACTAAAGAATCACGTGATCAATGTGAGTTAATAAAAAGGATGTGATACTTGTATAAATAATCATTCGCTTCTTAGCTCTCACCACGACAAGACCTATTTAAGAAAATGTTGTACAGAATGATGATTCAACTTGATGGAAAAATCTATGGAAAAGACTACAACACCGTTGAACAAATGACCCAAGATTTAGATGTACTAGAGATCGCCTCCTGATCGAAATTCGATCAAAATTTCAGTTGATCTGGACCCAAGAAGCTTAAAAACATTTTAGAACTAAAACATCTGTTCTTCCTAATTTTTTAGCTGTTGTTTTTACAACAGCTGTCTAATGATTCGTTCAATTCTCCTTTCTCCGTAAGATTAACATTGGAACTTTGAAAGCCTGTGGGGCGTAGCCCTGGAGTCCGATGTGAATTAGAATGTGATTCTGCTCATCTACAGGACTATACCTTTCTAACGGTATGCGCGGATTTATCCTACGATGAATACGAGCTGAGAAAAAAGGAGGAAATTAAACATGCTTGCGTATTAATATATAGATTAACTAAAGAAGGATATCAAGCTAAATTAATTTTAAAATTTCCTGAAGTACATCCATTATCAACAGAAGAACTTGTTGCTATGGCTAAGGCGGAGAGAGAGAAAAAGTCTGAAGAAAACAAAGAGAAACAAACTTCCTAAATTTTAATAATCCTTACACTTGTAAGGTATAATTTTTTAAAACTCCATTTGGATGACCTTGAAATTACCCCTACCACTTTTCACAGTACATAAAACTCACTATTGAACACTATACACTCTTATTCTTTCACTGGACTCCGCAGCGTCAACATGGAAGAGCAAAAATACAAGTACAAACCTCGTTACTGTTGTGAACAACAGTGTACAGATTTAGGACCAATGATGGTGGATGGGTTAGCTTGTACTAAATGTGAATTCTTCGGATCTTGTTATTGCAAATGCAAAACAAAACAACTACCACCACCGGAATTGCGAACTTTCAAATTTTACAAATCAAGATATTTTCATACATGTTGTCCTCAAAGATGTTTCAAATTTCACCCTCTAGATCTTGCTCATTGTCAACGCACCAATTCTCATCAAGATGATTTTTGTACACATATGATAAAAAGATGTAAATACAGATCAGATTGGTATTCCGATCCTGTAGAACCATCAAATGTGTAATTTTAGTTTTACACTCTTTTTTAAAACTTCATTTGGATGACCTTGAGATTTCCCCCCACCACTAGTTCTAATTTTTATATAATATTAAATCATTCCACTTCCAACACTCTAACTAACAACATGGAAAACAAATTTATCAAGTTTGAACATATAATAACTGACAGGGAAGAGATGGAAGAATTGTTTCAAAACTTACTTTCTATCATTGACGAATATCCTATAAGATGGTTCAGAATTGTAGTTCAATATTTAAATCCTGGTGAATTGTTTTCTTCATCGAGTGAAGAGGATGAAACAACTACTTCGGTTCAAATAATTGAATTAAAAGACGAAGAAGAAGAACTAAACATTTTATTTAATCATAAGCTCAAGGTTCCCCATATAAAAGCCCCCTCCCTAGACAGCCCCCCTCCCTAGACGCCTGCTCAAGGTCACCATTATATAAGCCCCCTCCCTATGCGCCGATCCTCATTCCATCACCGACTCTCCAACAATGAACAACTCTCCATTGGCCCGAATGAATTCTAGTTTTGAAATAAACTCTAAAGAAGAGTTACAAGACATTTTTAATATTTTACAAGAACTTGTAGATAATTTTACAACCATCAAAATGAATTTGGAAATAACATACGATTGTCCTATTTGTGATAAGGTTGAAAGTTTAGACGAAGACAGTTTACTAAATCTAACTCCTGCACCATCTGACACTACTGATGGTAATAATGAAGAGCAACGTCTTTCCCCCACCACTTCTTTGTAATTCATCCTTCCCCCCACCACTTCTTTATTTAACTAACATTTCTCCCTTTCACTTCTTATTCCGTCTTCGACTTCTGAACTATCAACATCACTAAAATTTCAAACACTAACACAATCATGATGGATATGATGGATGAAGTTCCCTTCGTAACTAGAATGGAAGAGGATAAATTGAAATTGGAAATTAAACGATTGGAAATGGAACGGGAAAACCAACTTGAAATGTTACATTTGTTCAAGCTTTTCAAATACATCATCTGGGGACTCTGCATTTACCTTCTCATCGTCGTCGGTGTTTGCATTTACAACTCTGTAATTCATCACAAAAGTTCAACTTGTTTAAACTCTGCTGTTGCACATTAATTGTATGTTCACTAATAAAATTCAAAAGTTACTTCAACCTATCCTACTATCACCAACTAGTTCAACTTAGAACTATTTCTGGTGGTAGTTGGGTAGGCTTTTTTAAAACTTACTCTGGATGACCTTGACATACTTTCCAGATCCTATTTATAAATTTGAATTTCAGTTTTAAACTAACTTTTAGTTTTGTTCAACTATTAAGAGTTTTGTTAACACCGTCAAATTTCAGTTTTCAACTAACTTTTAATTTATGTATACTTTTAGTTCAACCCTAGTTACTTTATTCGCAAATTCAGTTCAACCGACCGCCAACGCTATTGCCATCTCCACCCCAATATTTTAACATTTCTGCCCCCAACACCTGCCCGAACATCTGTTCGGTTTTAAAAATATAAAAGAAAGGTAAAGGAGTGGGGGTGGCTCATGCTCACCAATGCAAAACTATAAGGTTTGAGGTTAGAATTATCCATGGCGGCCGCCATGTCTAGTTCAGTTTCACCACATAGAGTCGGCGACCGGTTATTGGTCTAAAGGAGTGGGGGAAGGGGTGGTGGGGGAAGGTTGCCGTTTTATAAGCCCTCTCCCTAGGCGGCGCTTCTCATTCGATCGCCAACTTTCAAACGATAAACACCTCTCCCATGGCACGAATCAATTATCCCGCTATCACCAACTACTTCAACTTAAAACTATTTCTGGTGATAGTTGGATAGAATTTTTTAAAACTTACTCTGGATGACCTTGACATATTTTCCGCATCTCAGTTATAAGTTTGAATTTCAATTTTGAACTAACTCTTAATTTTTCTTCAACTGTTAGAGTTTCGTTAACACCGACGAATTTCAATTTTGAACTAACTTTTAATTTTATGCGCAAATTCACTTCACCCTAACGCCAACACTATCGCCATCTCCACCCCAACCTATAAGGCATAAAATATAACTACAGCATCTCATATATACCCTCTAACCCCCACCGGAAGCTATGTGACATGGCAGCTGGCGCCAGCTGCCGCGGCACGTGGCCCGGTGGGCACGTGGCCGGTTTTAAAAGTGACCAAAACACACTACTCAGAGGTTAAATCATTTTGAACGGTGGGTTCATGTCAAAGTGTTAAACCAGTTTATCATATATAATATTTGCAGCAAAGTGTGTCTTCCAGTCTATCGAGCCTCCTAGATTTATTACAAACATGTAAAATTTCCAGTCCGTCTTTCATTGGTTGGTATGCATGACCTGTATCCCGGATGTATTTTGTATTCCGGAAGAAATGGAAATATACAGCGCCAACAAACTTAATCAACACCGCCTAATGAACATTCAGACACACTTTGCTGCAAATATGTATATGATAAACTTGTTAAACACAGTAATGAACAATCATGATGCAGAAGGCTGTGGCCACTAGATCTGTCAACTGGTCATAGCCTGCTAGTACATGTTGACAAAGTTTGAAGTAAGGTCAGGCGTGTGTAGACTGCAGTCTGTGTTATGTTTTAAAATGTGTGTGTGTCCTCTAATATAATATGTGTGAAACTGTATATATTTATGATTTTAAACTTGACATGAACCCACCGTTAAAAATGATTTAACCTCTGGCCCTATAAAGTGCTGATGATACCCTTGGGATATAAGGGTGAAACAATTGTTCACTTCAAGTAACAATACACTGGATTGCTGAAGACGGTGACTTTTACTCCATATTTAACCAAGCAATTCCTGGTAGGAAACAAGTACAATGTTTAGAATTGGCCGTCCTGTAAAAGCTAAGTACGCACTTTTAATAAATGCTTCACTTGTGATTGTCGTTTTTAGATTTTGTTTCCTGATGAATAATAAGAAATTAAAACCAGGTCAGATTGTGATTGGTACAGTTTTTATCATGTATATTTTTTTCTATGGCTGAATAAAACAATTACACTTAAAACTGCAGAGGATACTGAGTTATTGCATTATCGGTACCCATCATATAATCATTCTTAAGGTTCCCCCTATTTCAAAAAAGGACTGTGATTTCCAGTACATCATGTATTCTAATGTTTCTACTTGAATTGTTCTCTAGTTATTATTAGGTTTTTTAAACTACTTGTCTCCATTCTAATTGAGAAGTAAAGGAATACGTATTGTAAATAGCTAAATACAGCTGAGTTTTACATTTTCGCTATTTCCAATAAAAGATTATTTTACTACTGTATAAGAGTGGCCAAAAGTCTGTGTCTTACCTTTCTCGTTTATTTGCACTCTAAACCATTTACCCGTAATTTCGCATATAAAAAATATACGTTTACCGTAAGGACACAGGCAGCAAACACACACTGGGTAATACCATCCCCATACAATCCTTTGAATAATCCAGGAACTCAACTACCCTATCTTACCCTGCTACCCCAACTTGCCCCACTCTCCCCCAATTTGCTTAGAGTGAAGTTTTGTGGAAAGCTCGTGTAAAGAATGGCCCCGAACTCATGTATTAAAAATTGCCAATGATAATTTTAATTGCTGTTGCTACTAATTTAATAAATTATTCATCAAATAAAAATCTTGAAACATTTTTTCTAGAATAGGCGGTCAAATTAACTAGATAGCCTCAGAGAGATGGAAACATTTTCCTCCGCTCGCTGCGTTGTCAGTGCGGAAATTGGGTTTCCAGATATCCGCTTCTTTTACTCCGTTATTTCAGATAATGTCCTTCCTTTCCACTAACACCAGTTCATAGTGTTAATGGGAAATACCCGCCGTCTCTGTCAATGAGAATCATAACCTCGCCTCTTGGCGATTTTTATGTTGCAGTTATAAAAATATAAAAAAAAAAAAACGTTGCAACAAACTAAGTACTCGGCGAATTTAAAATAGATCTCGTTCATTTTGTTCAATCAACAAAAGATTTATTTATCCTCTAAAGAAAATACAAAAAAATGATATCATTGTAAAGTATTATAGTTTTACATTGATTATTTAACCCTTTCCGCTCGTATGTCGTTGCAGCCCCGCCCGCCTCTTATGTCGTATTTTAATGGGTCGTTGAAAAGCCTCATCTGTAAAGATGTGCAAATAATTATGAAAGTTTGATTTTTTAAAGATTTATGGTGCAAAAGTAAAAAACATGTTTTTTATATTTGATGCAAGTTTTGGCTGTCTGTTATCAGTATTTTATAGAAATTTATAATAGTAATTTGTAGGATATTTAATTCGCTTACAGAATATCACCATCCACTTTAGTTCCTCACTATTTAAAAATTTTTTTTGCGAAAATGCTAAGCAGCCTCCGAATTTATAAAAGAACTGAACTAGAAATATTTTAAATTAACTTTGTACAACAAAATCTTCAGTTCTACTGGACAAATTTTACTAATTAATGGGTCGTTGAAAAGCTTCATCTGTAAAGATCTGCAAATAATTATGAAAGTCATAATTATTTATAAATCTTTATAAATCATCCTTTTGATTTTTTAAAGATTTATGGTGCAAAAGTAAAAAACATGTTTTTTATAAGAAATAGAACATTAAAAACGGGGTTTAAATTTATTATATTAGTAGGCAAGTTTGGCTGCCTTTTATCAGTGATAAAAAATGCATAATAGCAATTTGTGCAAAATAAATAGTTTTACTTGAAGACATTACTTTAAAATTATTCCTAGCAAAGATCAAGGGAGATTGTTAAAAAATACTTATGAAATATTTACAAAGAATTTTGTTTAAAAAGAAATATACTGTATATAAGTACGTTGCATTTGATTTTTTATTATCTTGCTGTATTAGAAAATTAGCTTTTTAAACAACGTCTTTCTTGAAAATAAATCAAATTAATTTTCAGGTATTTCACAGAAAATGAAGCATATAATACTATTTTTCTAGAGACCGTTGTATTTAACCACAACGGGCTCTGTTGTGCTACTAATCTAATAAGTTGATTACACTATAATATAAAATTTCATGGCTTTTCTTCAACAGATGAGTTTGAAAAGAATTTCAATCTGGTCGTGGGTTACATTTATGCCTTATGTACATTTGTTTATAATTATTTACCTCGTGTCAGCTATAAAATTCGAACCGAACAAACATATTTTTTTCAAAACTTCAATTCGAGTAGAGTAGTACAAAATATGCTTGACAAATACTCGATGCTCGAGTACTTCCACACCCCTCTTTTCAATTAAAACACAATGGGATTTATTATACAGGTTTACTGCCATTAGGGCTATTGAACAAATAATAGTTCCTCTTTACCTAATGAAGTTAAAAATAAGCGATAGATAAGGTTTTTTTTATTTCCCATAAGAATAACATGTAAAACTTTATTTCCCCCGTTACCAGTTAACCTACATTAATCATTCAAAAACTAAATTGTTGGTTATTTAATTCTTTTTTACGGTATAAGTTAAAGGTGTCAAATTTGTAAAATTACTGGAGAAAATGTCAAATACCCGTTTTTGAAGCTTTTAGAACCCCATAAAACCTCGTTCCCGTGGTCCGATCATGCTGGTTTTCGAACATAAAACCTGGAGAGTGCTGCCTCACACCTTTGTACCTAATGTAATCAAAATCGGAGGTTCCCACTGAAAGTTATTGTGTTAACGAACACATATGTAGATGTGTATCTAGGGTATGTTCATAGGTATATTTATACATATAAGTGAATTTGAAGGAACGGTGATTTTGTTTCTAGGGACCTCAAAACGAAAAAGTATCATGGTCTCGGGCTTACCTTGTCTACCACCGTAATAGTGTATTCCCAATTAAGAAATTTACTAAAACATGTTGATAGTATCTTGTGGTTTATTTTATTTGGCTTTAGACATTCTTTAGAAAAATGTACATTATCGTGAATTTTGTATTTGGAAGACGGCAGATATAATTTATGTTAAAATCATATAAAACTGCTGTTGAATCTGAAAGGTTTATAAAGATTACAGTCGAGAAAAAAATTTAGATTAGATGGATTTGAAATCATACTAATTTTGAATTGAAATATTTAACTCCGTAAGTTAGGCATCCTAAAATTGAATCCATTGCATCTAGCGAAAGTCAATAGGTTTACCTCTAAAAGTAGAAGCTTTTATTTTCTGTTAAACATTGTAGCATAACCTATGTATTTAAAATATTTTAATGTAAGTTGTTGATTCGCGAAAAAAATTCTTAAATTATATGCTTCTATATAAGTGGTCGCGAGTTTCAGTGAGGGAACGCCGAGCAGACTGTTATCTCATGTCCGGTTCCGCCTCTGTAACGTGCTGTATAAGAACAGGGACCGACAGCGACGACCGACAATGCTTTATCTGTTAGTTTAATCTCTGTTTTTGTATAATATTTTTTGTGATTGGTTAGATAGAACAATAGAATAATATACAAGGTAGATAAAGAATATTTTTACCTTAATATGATACCCTTATTTGAGTAAAAATTGTATCGTTCTTCACACGTTTTATTTATCAATTTTAACACAAAACTCGTGATTTAACACAGTTACAATGTAACTTGTTATATTTTTAACCCATAAACAAAACAAAAATCCCGTAGGCTTAGTTTATTTTTCGTTTCTTCGAAGACTTCTTAAATAACCCAATTTTTTATTCCGCCTATTTAATCTTTTCCGAGATCAAAAGATTCACGAGATTGCTTATGTATATGAAAAGTCGTTTAAGTAAAAAGTAGCCTATAGACTTTTGATTGTCAGACCACACGACTTTTTCTCTCAATAAACGTTTTCCATTAAACTGAATTAAGACTCCATTAAAAACCATTTAAAACTACTTGACTAGTAGTTTTTTAATGCCACATTGAAATATCAATTTAAACATGAATAAATTTGTCAGTTTTTAAAGGTACTTCCACACCGAGCGCGCCGTGCTGCGCCGCTCTGCAACGCGCTGCGCAAAGCATATTGCGCTGCGCGAAACTGCGCGGAACAGAGCGCCATGTTCGTAGTTGCGCGGCTGTGATCCGTGTTGCGCGGGCCACACAATCACACCGATGTAGAAAATGGACCCGGCAAAGGCTCCTTCGGTTTTTATTGTTATTTATTGTCAAAATTATTTATTGAAAAAACAAATATAATAGAAAATAAATGAAAACGCCCTATTAGTAAAGGGCCCTATTATATCACACAATGTTTAATCGAGAACTAATTGTTCATTGTCATTTTAAAGACTGTTGCAATGGAAGTTTAGTTGAAGGACTAGGACTAGACATCCGGGTAGACTAGACATTATTTATTTTTAATGTGGTAATTATTGTCTTTCGGGTCCCATAACTCAGTTCGAACTCGATATGCTTTCACCAGGGTCTCGATGCTCTCACGACTCCATTCAAAAGCCATTTTGATCAAACACAGGTAGTGACAGTTCGAGCCGAAACGACGCGCAGACACAACTGAGCAAATGCCCGTCCACACTGAGCGCGCAAGGGCGAACAAACTTCAAAGATAATAATAATAATAATAATAATAATAATAATAAAGTTTATTGCCATTTTACAATTTACAATAATTGTGTAGCAAACGTCAGTCATCCTGAAATAAACAAAATGAACATATGTTGAAATAAACATTTTCCTTAAATTAACTACAAATGAACATTAAAATCAGCCCAACTATCCCCCCACCCCTCCCACAGAGACAGCGGAGTCATTTACTCTAATAGTGAATCCATAAACTCGCCCACAGTGTAAAACTCCCTCTCGATTAAAAACTGCTTCAATCGGCCTTTGAACTTCTTGTCATTTCTCTCCTGCAGAACATCTTCAGGGAGATTGTTTAGGAACTTCACTCCTGCTTGAGATGGAAGATTCATCGCAGCTCTAGATTTGTTGTGCAAGAGTCTGTACATGGTTCTGCTTCTTGTTGGATAATTATGCAAGTTTTGACCCTGGATAGGGCAGCACTTAAGCTTGCAGAAGAGAATAGTCTCAAATATGTACAGACTAGCCAGAGTAAGGAGTCCCAGCTCCCTGAAGACGCTCCTACACGACTCTCTGAACTGCAGTTTTGCCAATATGCGAATAGCCTTTTTTTGAAGACGGAACAACCTAAGGAAGTCCGCTTCAGTGCACCCTCCCCATAGAGCTATGCCGTAGGATAAATGAGGGTACACGAGGCCAAAATAGGCAATTTTCAAGAGGTCTACAGGGCTGTGTCTCGATAAAACCCTCAAGGCATATACCCCGGACGAGACTTTAGCGCAAATGCTATCGAGGTGGCAGTGCCAATTGAGAGCCCGGTCAAGATGAATACCGAGGAATTTTGTTGTTTCAACCTGTTCGATGATTGTTTCTTCAACCATTACAGACAGGCCTCCTTCTTCCAGCTCTCGCCTCGAGTAACAGATGCATTGAGTTTTCAAGGGATTAATTTTCAAGTTGTTACTTGAAAAGAACTGTACACAAGAATTCAGTTCAACATATGTTTCTACTTCTAATTGTGGATTGTGTTTTGCACTGCAGCAGAGAGTTGTATAGATGTTATAGATGTAAAGATGTTCGTCAAAATACCGCCATCAGTCGGATCGTGTTCGCGGATGTTCGCGAGTGCGCGAAGCTGCGCCGTTCGGCACGCACATATTTTGCGCAGCGCGGCGCAGCTCTGCGCGTTCGGTGTGGAATTACCTTAAAACGAAGCTACCTTAAGGAAAGGAATTACCTAAAGGAATTACCTAAAGGAAAGGTGTGGAATTACCTTAAAACGAAATACCTTTAAGGTACTTCCACACCGAACGCGCAGAGCTGCGCCGCGCTGCGCAAAACATGTGCGCTCCGAGCGGCGCACTTGGTGTGGACGGCGAACCGCGCAGCTTCGCGCACTCGCGAACGTTCGCGAACACGATCCGACTGATGGCGGTATTTTGACGAACATCTTTGAAGTTTGTTCGCCCTTGCGCGCTCAGTGTGGACGGGCATTTGCTCAGTTGTGTATGCGCGTCGTTTCGGCTCGAACTGTCACTACCTGTGTTTGATCAAAATGGATTTTGAATGGAGTCGTGAGAGCATCGAGCACTTCCATTGCAACAAGTATACAATCCACCTGCCAACAACCCTTTACAAACATTTATAAATGCCTTTGTGGATGACAACTCAGAAGTTTTAACTACTCTGTAATGGCTAGTCTTTAAAATGGCAATGAACAATTCTCGATTAAATATTGTTTAATAAAATATGGTCCTTTACTGGTTATCTTTTGGGGGAATTTTGATATTTTTTATTTATATCCATGCCTTTGGTTTTCATTTATTTTCTATTTAAATTTTTTTTTTCAATAAATAATTTTGATAATGCTTATGTATTTATCAACAATCATTAAAAGAATAAAATAAAATATTAAATTATAATACATGGTGATGGCCCAATGACGACGTGGTATTCTCCTTCTTTTTAACAGATCATTATAAAAATAACAACTAAAATCGAAACAGCCTTTGCCGGGTCCATTTTCTACATCGGTGTGATTGTGTGGCCCGCGCTACACGGATCACAGCCGCGCAACTACGAACATGGCGCTCTGTTCCGCGCAGTTTCTCGCAGTTTCGTGCAGCGAAATATGCTTTGCGCAGCGCGGCGCAGAGCGGCGCAGCACGGCGCAGCACGGCGCGCTCGGTGTGGAAGTACCAGACGAAAAACGGGCGGAAAGAATCCTCACTCGACAGACGGGCTGACAAATCTTTTCAACTAGCAAACAGGCCTAAACAAAAACTAAATGAATTTTTTGACTCCTTCGCTACAGACAGACAGACGATCAACTCTATGTTATAATAGCTAGCGGGAGCGATCTAACAGTTAACTCTCTCTCAGTTAACGTCGCGATGTGTGACGTTAGAATAAGATGCAGTACATATTTTCAAGATCAAAATAGGATAACAATATCCACCATTTCTGTATAATCGGGATTGGGATGGTAAGGCTTCGATAGATACCTTACTATGCTTAATTTTATGACGTATTATTAAAAACTAAGAGCCAAAATAGAGAATTTTAAAAGAATAATGAAGTTTGTTCGAGGGATTTATGTTTGTATCGCCATATACATGATTAATTTATTTAAAATAATGACATCCCCCCTAGGCAACAAACAAGTTTCAGAGTAACATCTTATGACTTTTTATTCACAACTAAAAAGAAACACGATTTTTCTTCTTTTGAGCTCAGGTAATATTATATTAGACATTTACATGCATAGAATTTTATATTTACTGGTCATGAAAACTGTAAAATAAAGCCGAAATAGTAAACCCCAATCTCGGTGACCCGGATTAAGCAAAACAGTTCACCCTGAAATCGGTGAGCGGTCGGGGATTACATTTCCCATACAGACGTTCTTTCCTTTTTCAAGCTTTTTCTTTATACTTAGTAACTGAACTAAATTATATATTTTGGAAAAAAGAATTAGTTTTGATAAACTTTGATAAGTGAACAAACATGGGAGTGTTATAGACAAGCATAGATTCTATGATATACCGTACTTATAGTTTCTTCAGTTACCGTAAGCCGCATTGGACCATAAGTTGATGTTATTCTGATTACCTTAAAGTATGATCAGAAGACGATGAAACCAATTGGTAATAAAGTAATTAATTTATACGATTGTTCTTTATGAATATTTTGTTTGTACGTCAAAAACGTTTATTGACAAAGTAATATTGACCATTGTATATTGTGAGTTCGGTGGGCGAAATCCTTTCGCTGAAATACATGAAAATCCTTATATTTTCATTTTTAAAATATTCTTATTTTAAAAACTTATGCCATGCAACTTTAAAAAAATATCCATAGGCCTACGCAGCAAATAATATATGTGGCAATGAGTCGGGCTCGGGACTGGGTGAGTCTGGCTGTTGACGTTGACACACGTGACCGCCAAGCAATCTGGCGGTATGGCGCGCGTTTATTTGCACACTCTGTGATGAATTGCGGCTATTCCTGATGTCGTGGGTCACTGATCAGCTTTCCTGGGTTCGTTTTAATCCGATCTAAAAGCGTTTCATTCCACTTGTGCAGTTTATTTGGGTCAATCCTTTGCCTACATTTTGTATATTATTACTTTGTATGACAATTCTCTAATCATTTTAATAGTTTTTTTTTTTTTTTTTTTTTTTTTTTTTTTTAATAGAAATAAATTGTTTTATTAGGTTTAGTGATTCAGTAAAAAATTAAATATTATATTGTGCTGATACTAAATAATAACTAAAATTACATTAAAATACCTTCCTGTCAATCGGTTTACTTGGCCTAATTTTTTGTGCTAGATGGGTACGAAGCTTGTTGATTCCCGTCGGGGAGGTCCAGCAGGAGTTGTACCCTGTAGCTACCGGATGCCGTTACCCGACGTCTCTAATTGTGCCGCTAATTGGTGATTGGTTAATTACTCCAGTTGGACGGCGTTATACGAGAAGCTGGCCACGCAAGAAAAGTACAGTTGTTCTATAATATTTTATTTACTACCCTATCATTATTTCATCTTCGTTTAGCTTTTGTTTTTGTAGATAAGTTAATGATGAAAAAGTAGATGTTATTCATTAACAAATTGAAAATACGACCCTCAACTACTCGAAAACAATACCAACAAATTGAAAACAAGTTTAATTGAGTGCTTGTGTTTAAATCATTTACGTTTTTGAGAGCTTTCCAGCCTTTAACTTAAATTATTATTTTGTTTGATCAAAATACCAACTACGATTTTTAAAACCATTCTTATAGGTACAAATCCTATATATTAATACACGTGATTGAAACGCTAAGTTCGCATTACTAAACAATAATGTAGTAGTAGTGTCAAATTGTTGGTGCTGGCTCAGTTCAAGGTCACCTGAGGGATGACGTCATCGAGGTCAATGACCTCACCGATGACGTCATCGATGACGTCATCGATTGCGTCATCACCAATGACGTCATTTCTATGACGTCACACCCATGACGTCACAGAAATGACGTGCTGATGACGTCATCACCCCTTACGTCATCAAAATGACGTCACCGACGCCACTGAGGTCAAGGTCACGCCGAAACTTAAAATTTTTTGGCACTTTTGCCGTTTCTCGCACTACGCTCCGAGTTTCAGTCAGAGTCCCCGTGACCCTGACCACTTGGAGCGAATTTTCGACGAGAAACGGCAAAAGTGCCAAGTTAAACTCGAGTTTCTGACATGACCCTGCCTAAATGGGCAATCGGTTATCCCTCAGGTGACCTTGAACCAGCACAACACCAACAATTTGATATTACTGTGACCTTGAAAACCTAACAACGGAGCGCCGACACCGATGCGCACCCCACGACAGCCACCGAGTGACTGACTATCAGGCTCTGTGTACTCTAGGTATATGGGGAAGTGGAGGGGGAAATCTCAAGGTCATCCAAATGGAGTTTTAAAAAAGTTGAAGAGTAGAAAGACTACTCTTGTGCTTCCTGGGCGACCTCATCAATTTCCAACGGATCTGTAAACCAATCCGATCTGTAGCGGCAGGAGTCTAGAAAACAGGTGCACCACCCATCAGGTTGTCCGTAGCACTTCCGACAATTGGTAAGATTGGAGAAGTGAAATTTAATACACCGCTGCGGACAACAAGTATAAAAGTATTTGGATTTGTAGATTTTGAAAGTTTGTAGTACCGGTGGTGGCAGCTGTTGGTTCTTGCATCTACACCTGCAACATCCGAAGCATTCACATTGCCGGCAGGCCAGCCCATCCACTTGCCACTTTGGTAAGAGGAAACACTTATCCTCACAGCAATAGGTTGTCCCCGTCTCTTCCTCCCAACGCTTCTTTGCACAATATGTGACGCCTTGTATCTCCAAACACCTATGCTCGCAACATGAGATGCGCTTACTTTCCATAGCTGATGTTGCTTTGACGAGGGAGCACGATGAAGTGATGCTGTGGTCAGTGGGAAAGGGGTTTATATAAACTAAGGTGGGTGGAGGGGGAAAGGTCAAGGTCATCCAAATGGAGTTTTAAAAAAGAAAAGAGTAGAAAGACTACTCTTGTGTATCTATAGCGATTTCATTGATAGTGAGTGCTTCTGTATGCCAAGTTGATCTGTACTGACAGGCTCCTAAATAATGTTTGCAAAAACCTGCAAAATGATTGTTGCACAATTTGCAGCCAGTTAGCTGTTTTAATGTGAATTCAATGCAACGTTCAGGGCAACAAGTGTACTTATGCCCTCTCATCTGGTACACATGGAATGTCTTCAACTCCGGTTTCGGCTTCTTCCAAGACTTGCACTTACACATGCATTGACCAAAAGCTTCACATTTTCTACACGCCAGGCCATCCGCAACATCAATGTCATTCGGCCATGAAAAACATTTCCGTTCGCAACAGTAGTTGAGTTGACTCTCCATGTTGCTGTGGTGAAGGTGCGCGATGAAATGATGCTGCAGTCATTGAGAGTGCACCTTAAATAAACTCAGTGGAGGGGGAAAGGTCAAGGCCATCCAAACGGAGTTTTAAAAAAGATAACTAGTCGTCCTCCTCCTCCTCCTCATCCGTTGTACTTAGAGAGCTGTCAGACGAAGAGCCCCGTGCAGGTGCTCCCCAGATGAAAAACAAATCAATTTTAAAACGAAGACCAGGATCTTGCATCATCAATTCCTTTAATTTGTCACATACTAAGTCGACCTTGTGTAAGGTGTCAACAACAAGTTTCCAATTCGTTGGTTCAATATAACTTGTAGTAGAGTCTGCCTCGCTGATAACCACATCCTCCGGCCGTATTGGAGTGTAAAGATGTGTAAAGTTCTTTGGCTGTAGCTGAGGTTCAGGCTGGCTGGAAGTGGAAGGTTGAGTGTGGACCCCTGTCGCATCGAAATCCATAGTCATTCTACATTCAATGTTGGGGTTTTCGTTTAATACATACACCAATTTCTCATGCAACATATCCACTTCTGCCGAGTCTTGCAGATGAACATTCCAGGAAAATGGCCATTCTTCATCCGTAGTGGAGTCAACTCGAGAAAGAGTGCTGTCCGCCATGATAGCTAAGCAAGGAATGATGTGAGCTACAGACTGTGGTAACAGTATTGAAAAGTAGAGGGGGAAACGAAAAGTACGTGGAGGGGGTATTTTCAAGGTCATTTAATTTGGGTTTTAAAAAAAAGGAAATAGTGGAGGGGGAATTCTCAAGGTCATCCAATTTAGGTTTTAAAAAAAAAGGAATGAAGCTTACTCCTCTTCAGCCTCGTTGTCCCCTGCATCTTCATCAGCCTCATCTTCATCGACGTCAGACTCGCCGTAAGGATAGATCGGGGACATGGGCGAATATTGTGGAGATTGTTGACCGTTGTTGTCGTCCCCTTGCATTCTAACTTGGGACCAATCATAATTTAAATTCATTTGTATTATGATCCCAGGGTTGTCCCGCAGTATTTCCTTCATACGTTCGCAAATTGACTCCAAATAGTGTACACTATCGATCGACAGTGTCCAACCCGTACTTGTACCGACATCAGTAGTGGAGTCAGCTTGGCTGATGGTGTTGTTGTCTGCCATGGTTGCTTGTCGGACAAGGAATGACGGTTGATGTGATGCTCATGCAGGAACATGGTGAAGTGGTGGGGGGTGTGGTGGAGTAGTGGGGGGAATTTTCAAGGTCATCCAAACGGAGTTTTAAAAAAAGGAAAACTTACAAAGTAACATTGAAACTTTCCAATTGATGGTGGCGAGCGTTTTCTTCTGCAACCTTGCCGACACATGTGACTATGCCGTACAGTATGAAAAGTACAACCATAATAAGGCCGAACAATAAAAGATAGCCGTTGACTATCATGATATTTTCTGAGTGGATCTGTTTTCTTCTTATCGCCCTCTCCTGCATCCTCTTCTCCAACTCGTGGACGAAGTCACAACATGCGTGAGGACATCTTTCATCTGTTGGTAGGTTTGCCATTGTTGATGTTGTCGGTGTGGCTGTTGAAGATGGAATGAGGTTTCCAATTGCGATGTGCCATGTACACCAATAGTCAAGTGGTGGGGGTAACAAAGCAGTGGAGGGGGAAGTTTCAAGGTCATCCAAATTGTGTTTTAAAAAAACCTATCTTGTTACTGAGCTTATATGTCAGTAACAAGATAGGTGTTTTTGCTCTTTTACTTCTTTAATATAATGAAAAAATATACATATTCTACAATGGTTAGGACAAGAAATACAACTGCTAGTCAGCTGAAGTAGTCCAAGTTGTCTGGCTCAGTCTTCATGGACGCTGGTGAGGAAGCCGTCGAGGAGTGTCCAGGCTCTTCCTTTGACTGCCGGGTGTTCCGTATATTGCAAGCGTAAACTTGCACATTTATACGGTAGCCTCGTGCCACCATCAGCTGCAACTCCTTGTATAAGTCGTTTAGCTCCTGCTGAGTCTTGATGCTCACCTCCTCGTAACTTGCGCAACTAACGTTCAGAGACATCTTGATGTTGCTAGGTTGGCTGCTGGAGTAGAAATGAAGCCGAGGCACAGCGCTTGGAGGTACATGAAAAAGTGGTGGGGGTAATAGTGGTGGGGGTATAGAAAATCCAATTAAACAGTTCTAAACTTTTTCCATCGATACAATGGAATGGAACAAATAGCGCAGGTGTCCTTGTAATTTTCAAATCGAAACAGTGGCGCTAGAAATCCGAATTGTTTTATACCACCATCCTGTACGAATCGCCGAAGGTCTCTGACGGCGGCCTCGCCACAAGGCCTACAAAACTTTTCCCCGTCGTGGAACTTATACCAGGAGTATTCCGAATACCCTGTATTTTCCCTCCTGTAGCGTTTGACATCTTCTTTTATTGTTAGTGGGATATTGTCTTGTAAACATGTTGGGAACAAGTCCTTGTGAGTTATAACTCGTTGTATGCAAAGCTCGTACAAGGTGCTCATCGTTTGCTAGTTGGCAACAGACTGACCGTTTTTCGCATCCAAGCAGGTTTGAATCCTAGTGCGGTAGTGGGGGTAATTACAGTAGTGGGGGTAATTGTGAAATGCAAAGGTCAAAGGTCAAGGTCACCCGCGAAGTTTAAAAAAAAAATGCAACATATCAATACGTGAAGTCTGTCACATATTGATATGTTGCATCTTTTGTTTTTTTTTTATTTTTTTTGTCTTTTATGATTCGTTTATTTATAAAACATTACAACAACAACATATTTACAACATTAAAACTTAAATCTAACACTGCTGCTTGTCAGCGATGTGGATGGTCAACTCTGTAGAATTGCTACCCGTGCAGCCGTGCGACACCAGGTATAGACACCCGGGTTGAATAGAGCGAAGATCCTCGTTTTGTAGAAGATGGACGAATCTCTTGGGCAGGTACACCTGGAACTTTGGTTCATCCCCCGGAGTAAACGGTGCCTCGCTGAGACTGCAGCAGATGGCCTCCCCAACTGTAGTCTCCATCTTCTTCATAGCATGGATTATGTAGTGCTTCTCGTCTTTTAGTTCCGAGCACTTCTTTACAGGTAATATTGTTGACTTGGAGTGAGCATTGAACTGCTCGACCAAAGTCTGAAGGAACTGGTGAGATGCCATGGTCAGGTTACAGATCGTCTTCTTGCTCGGAGATGTTGTCGTCTCGGAATCTCGAGTAATACTCATGCCAGGTCCCTGTCTGCTCCCCACTTATATACTCTCCGTTACCCCCACCGCTCCCCAATTCCCCACTTTGAAGGTAAGAGGCGAGTTTATAGGCATTTTTCAAAGCGCAATGTCTATCTTTATCATGTTCTGGGCTTTTTGTACAAATACATATGGTTTCCAGCATGTATTGATAATTCTTATCCAATTCCACATCATTAACCGGAACATGAGTAAATCCTTCGATCCATCTTTTCTTTTCCAGCCCCTTTGTGTAAATATTGGTAAACTTGTCTGAAAAGTGATGCATAATGTGATACAAGTCCGTGTAACTTGTAAAACCATCATACCAATCGATATGATGGAAGTGTTTTGAAATCCATCTGTTGGTAGTAGCGGCTTTACTAGTTAAAGACGAATAAGAACATGGTGGTTTAAATAAAAACGAATAAGGAACACTTGTATTCATGTCCAAAAACACAAGTTCTTTTATAATGAATCTATCATCATTACCACGAAACGCTTGAAACTCAATAATACCAGGCTTGGACTTTACTTGTTGTTCTTCTCCCTTGTCCATTTTGAAGGTCACACGTCTGCTCATTACGAAGTCAGGAGGTCAACTGATTTCCACACCACGGTAGGTACTACTTTTATACCAGGCCGTACAGTTGTTGGCGCGTTGGTGTATATTTAACGTGGGCACCGTCCCCAATAGGCCTAACCCCACAAAATGTTGGTTATTGTTTTAAAAACTAACCATTGTCATTTAAGTTTCCATCTTTATATTTTCCTTATTTTCATTTTCATCACTAACACTTGATTCTTCTCCTCCATCTTCCTCTTCTTCCTGTTTTACTGATTTCTTATGTAGTTGAGCGTACTTTTCCAATTGTCTCCACATCTGTACTTCATGAGGAACTCTATTAAATATAGAAGTATCCACAGGTCCGTATAATATAGGTGCGTCCGGTTGTTTGTCCAAAGTGTCTTCCAGATAATCTTTAATAATCGAACTTGAAAACACCAGTTGTCTCAAGTATCTTGTTATAGGTTCAGTAGCACAAGTTAAAATGAAAAACTCCTCTCGATTAAGTTGAATTTTGTTATCATGTCTTGTTGTGTCTCTAAACCGTAGCTGATGATCACCACGTTGTTTAATGATATCAATTTCCACATTTGAATCCAAAAGTCCTACTCTTGTCTTTCTTCCAAACATGTTACTACTTAAATAGCATTCTAGTAGATGCAAATGTTTCATAAACGATTCCCAAGCACTGTCCGTAAACAAAATCATTTTGGGTCCATGAGTTAAAATTACAGTAGGGGAATAATCTGTAGATTTCATAACACCGATTAAAACACTTTTATCCAAACTGGAAGAGATTGGGTAAAATATTCGCAAAAATACCTCACTCAATATGTTTGGAGAAATATTATCTTCAATATCCCTTTTTCTCTTTTGTATAGTCTTTCTTCTTTTACCTTTTTCTTCAACATTATTACTGGCGTGAAGTTGTCCGCAAACGTTTTGTTCACCTCCTTCCTGGTGACCTTGAGGATCTAAAAACTCAGATATCTCCTTCTCAATATCTACCACATTTTCAGGTGTACCACTAGGAGAAGCCATATTGAATACGATGCTACCCATACAACAGTAGGCAACAAACTGATGAGGAGCGGTCTGTACGCTCTGCTTTTATACTCGCGGAATGAAACAAAACCGGTTCTTACAATACATTTTTAACAATTCCAGTTAAAGGTGTGTATGTTACGATTTTATCATGTAGAATTAAACAGTATGCAGTTGTATTAGCCGGTATAGCATCGTTGAATTCCATTTCTATTTTTATATCCACACTTGAAGACTTTACTGATTCATTTTGTTTAGAACAATCGATTACAACTATTGGGTAGGCATCGAAATATTTGTCAGGTGGTAATAAAGGTGTATTTGTTTTACCGTAATATGAACTTTGGAATCTTGCGTACATATCGTACAATATACTGTATTTCTTCTTAGTGAATGACACATTTAAATTGTCGTATGGAAAGAATTGTGAATTTAAATAAACTTTAATATTTTTCAAGTCACAATGATCAAATTGTCCTGCATGTTTAGTAATGGCGTCTCTTCTACCTGTTTGTAAACCAAATATAATATACCTGGCTCGTTCTACATAATTCGATGTTTTAACAGTCCAAGTGTGTCGATCCGTAGTAGGTAAACTGGGATGCTCATGAAATTCCCAACTTCTAAATGGAATAACAATATCACGATCGGCTTTTAATTTTCTTAAAAGTAGCATTCTATGCTCGTCAGCCAATTTAACATGTGGAACTCTCCATACAATTTTGTCTAATTTTAATTTCCATTCTAAAGTCGCATCTGTAGTAGCATCTGCAGCTTTAATAATGTCTTTTTCGTTAGAAGATCTCAACAAAACTAATTCTTGTTTAACGTTTAATATTATTTTCCTATAATCTTCAGCAAAACCAAGCAGCAAACGTAATGGAATATGAAAATCAAAATATCCATTTGGATTTGGAGTGATCGTGTCAATCGTAGGTAATACCCATCCGGCAGGTTTAAGTAAATTGGTTTCATTGGGTGTTATAGATGTTAATCCTTTTAAAGTTGTCGTAATACCTACTTTTTTAGTGGAATCAACTGTTACACCTGATATTTCATATCTAATTTCATCAAATAGGAAAGCCATAGGATTATTTATAAATGGAACTGTTGTACCAACAGTAGTACCGTCCTTTTTAGTAACTTGTCCTTCAATATACAAGTAACTTTCACATGGTAGTGTGTAAATGTCTTGATTTTGTATGGGAATACGAATTTCATCGTTATTGTTTAATTTCGATGAAGTGTAAGGGTTGTGGGTGTGATATTCTTTTTCCCATAGGGTTTCGTCGAATGTTGGACCCTGCGCTATATCCAGTATATCCATACTCGGTTAATTTTAATCCAATTCTCTCTAAGAAACGAATGTTCTCGCGTGTTAACTCCTCCACAGCTGAAGAGCTACTAATGCGGTTTCCCGTAGGTTGTTCGCTTTTAAATGTTAAACCCATGGTTTTGTATTAAAGTGTCGATTTTAAATGTAATCTAATCGTAATAGGCTCTTCTCTGAAGTCTACCAAGTTACCGTCTTGATCCAATACGCTCAACACGATGTCTGAAATGAAAGTGGTGTTCAACGGTAGATATACCAGGTTTTGTGGCTTTTCAACAATTTTAAATCCAGGTGGTACACTTGGGTAAAAAGTATGTATGATGTGGGTGTTAGCCCCATCCCTGTAAGCACCTTGTATAATGTTACAAGTTATGTCTATACTATTGACTTTTAATATTGTTACTGTTTTCTTACCGGAATGTGTTACATCTGGTTCTAAAACAGGCTCATCGTTGGAAAATCCTAATAAATCACCAATTGAGTTTGGTTGAGTGAAATCTATATAATATTTGAAAGTAATTTCAGCTTTCATCGTATTATTATTACCTTTTAATGTTATATTGTCTTTTCCCATTTTAGTTTGCAAAAATTCATTTATATGATCAATTTCATAAGAACCTGTGGGTAACCTGCACTCTTGTAAGTCTGTAAATTTTCCACTGGCATCCTTTCCCTTATAATAATGCAATACGTTATTTTTACCTTCCGTAACATTGGGGATAGAGTTGTAAGTTGTAAAATCCAATAGTGCCGCCTCCCAAAACCTTCCTTTTTGCAAGCGTAACGCTGGAAAAAGGATACTTCGTAAAGTGGACGATTTTCCTGTTAATGATACCGTATAGGAAGACATCTCAATAGTGACTGATACTTTTAGCTAGAAATTCCAAACATAAATGGCCGCATATTGAAGTATTATCAGGTTGTTCTCTTTTATAGTTATAATATATGTTTTTAGCAGATTTAAAGTAATTTTGAAGTTCTTTTGGTGGTGGCAAATTACCGAAACTATCAAAATAATATACATTGTTATTTAGTTTCTTATAACAAACCCAATGGGTGCCAGGCCCTTCAGTATTATCCAAATTTACAATTCCAGTCTCATTTTGCCACATTTTCTTTGGTAAACTGTCTTTCATAAACACACCGCGGAAAAATGGTATTTTTAAACAGGAAATATATTTAAATAATTCAATATTGGTTAATGCTTTATGTGGTATGACCAATTGATTTCTTTCATTTAATATGCACGATAAGGTCTTAGGTAAAGACCTGCCCCGTTTTTTACCATTGACCACACGGTGGGCTTCTTCCTGCCTTTTCTTGTAGATCGTCGTCTTCTTTTTATATTTCCTCCATGTTTTCTTGTGGTTGACCTCCTTTTTACTCTCCTTCTCCTCCTTCTTCCACCTCCTACTGCTGTTTTAGCCTTCATACCTGCTGTTACTGCTAAAGCTGCTGCTTTTTCTGCTATGCTAGCGTCACTTGATTTTACTCGTTGCCAAGCTATGTCCGCAAGCTTTTTGTCAGCTCTTGATCTATTTTTTGAATCGGCAAACGTGGAATATGCGATATCGTGTTCTTTACAAGCCTGATCTAACTTATTTATGCCAGGATCGCCTCTTTCCAGTCGTTTTTTCAATTTAGTTCCTGGTCCGCAATACTGATAACCTCCCGGTATATGAAATTCGTATGGTAATGCGTCTATCGCTCTATTTACTATGGATCCTACTGGAATTCGTTTTAAAGCTTTACTTAACAGAGAAACCGCTGTAGATGTGATCCCACTTCCTTTCCTCGCAATGTCCCGATTTGGACTGATATACCGAAATGTCATTAATGTCTTTTATAATTGCAATTCGCAACATATGTGTTTCCTCTATGAGGAGTTAAACATAAATGAAGTTGTTTGTTAAGATATTCAAGTTATATATCAAAAGTACCCCAATTAGCAATGTTAGAAGTTCTAAATTTTATAGTTTTAGGGTTATAAAAGTATTTATTAACAATTTCCTGTTTTATCCATCTTCCTCTCAAGTTTTCATCAAGCGAAGTATATGTTTTATCTGCAATATAATTGTGCATATCAAATAATAAATTACCTATTACTTTTACAAGGAAATTAACAGTTACAGCATGATCTGCATGATCAGGGTCTTTAAGCTCTGTTATACGTTTATTATTACAAGTATACACTTTGCTATCCATTTGTGATAATGTGATAGCCTGTCCTACAGTTGCAGCATCATTTGCTTCTCTTCCTTGCGCCATGTTTGTTAATTTTTTATTACTACATATAAAAAACGCATGGTAATTATTTGGATCTAGATGTACTGTTTGTCCTAAGGCAGCCGCGTCTCTATCTGCATGACCCCATGACACATTTGATAACCTTCCATGCCTGCAATCCCAATAAGCGTTTTTGTATGTCAATAAATGAAATTTTTCATTACCTTGAATAAAGTCATCCCCTTGCTTTGATAATACTTCATCTCGTTTTGCAAATCCAGTTGTTTCTTGTTTTAAAGTCTCTTTCATTTGACCCACTGTTGCACCATCAGATGGTGCTGAACCATCTTTTACATTCGCCAAACAATTGCCAAGACAATCGATAACTCCCACATCACGTATGACACAATGATCTTTTATATATTTGAGATTTACAGCATCATTTTCATTTTTTGGATAACCTATATCGTTAATAACAAATTTATAAAAAGAAAATCCATCTTTTGTCTTTTCAGGTATCAAAGAATGTAAATAGCGTCTATTTACGCTGTCTTTTGCATCTTTAGGGTCATCTACGTTGGATATACGTTTATTGTTGGCACTATACGTTTTCCCATTGAATTTTAACGTATTTTTTAATTCAGATGACAAATAACCTTTGTTTATTACATCACCGTTTTGATTTGGTTTACCAACGTTGATGATTCTATGATCTTCTGCGTCATATGTGTTATTTTGTAGTCTTAATGTTGGCGATATCTTTTCCTTTAATATTTTTAGATTTATTGCATCGTTTTCATCCGTAGGATCTTTTATGTTTTTTAACCTTTTATTACTCATATCATAATCTCCATCAGGTGTTTGTGGTAAACCAGCACTTCTTTTTAAACTATTGGCATAATATAACCCATCCGAGGAGTAACGTCCGAACTTGTCGACACTCATGGTGCAACTGAATAGTATTCTAGGGAGTAACGCATTTTTATGAGATTACCCCACGGTTTCGGAGTTCATCCACTAAAGCCACCCATTCGTTTTCCAATCCAGTATGACCCGCTTCTTTAGCTTCATGTATTAGTTTCATTCTATCCACCAATTTATTGATATTATTGTAATAAATCACATTTGTGTTATATAGTTTCTTCATTAAACCTGTACCCGTAACGGACTTACTTCTTTTTCTTCGTTCCTGAGCACTTACATCCAAAGTGGATGCCATAAATCTTCGTTTTACAGGTTTTCTTTGTGTTAACGGCATTGTTTGTCTTCTAGTTGGTATTAACTTGGATACAAATTCTTTATATTTTAAAGACTTAGATCTAAAAGGAGGCTGGTCAGGTAAATACTTTCTCCTATATGCATTTGTCTGTTCCAAAATATTTTTATATGCTTCCATGTCTTTTTCTTTCACTACCGATACTGAAGACTTATTTTCAAATAATAATTCAAATAATCCTTTTGTGCCCTTATACCTTTGATCACCAATGACAATATTATCATGTTCGTCAACGTTTAACGGGCTATTACCTATCATTAAACCGTCTTCTGTTAATCTCGCTCCATAACTATGGTAATTCTTATTAGGAATTGTTCCGAGTAACATTTTTACCATGTATTTCCTTCCTAAAGGTCCTTTGTTATGAATGTTTTCACCCAACAAGCTTATGTTTGACGGACCTTCCCTTGTCTCTTCTTCTTTTTCCTCTTCACTAGCAGTTGATACAACTTCATGTCCTCTTTTGGCTTTTACTTCATATAATTCTTTTATTCCACTATAGTCCGGTGATTCTAGCTCTCTTTCGGGTTCTCCACCGGTAAAACCACTATACGTAGAGGATTCCAGGTCTTCATCACTAAAATCTTCTGATTTTACATTTTCTCTTTCAAACTTCGTAATAGGTGCAATCGCATCTCCTTCCAATACAGGTTTAGCAAATTTTTTGTTTAATTGTTTCAAGGGTTCAGTAATAGGTTTAAAAGTAGCTTCAAGGAATTTCTCCCTCTCGCTAATACCTAGTTTCAATGCTCTGTTTTTAGCCCGAATAGAATCACTAAGTGATTTTATTTCTTTTACTAATTTTTCTTGGTTAACCATGTTTGTAGCAAGACGTGTTGTACAACAATGAATGTGTTACACCACGTTTAATGTATTAATATAAATTTATCAAATCCTATCCTGTATCGACCATTGTTTAGCGGTTGTTCCTTCATAATTGTTAGGAACCCATACTTTTCAGCCCAAGCCTTTCCACACAACTCTTTAAATCGTTCAAATGTCATATCCGCATTTACATGATCAAAATATATATGTTTTAGGTTGGTTTCGTCCTGTTTAAATACAATTAACATGTTTGCATTGTCTCTAATGAGTTGTTTAGGTATTTTGCTGTAAGTTTGGCCAATATAAATGCTATCTATGTTGTTATGTCGACCCATAGCGAAGTAATTCCTTATTGTGTTTTGGTTTTCACAAGATACATCGTCAAATATAAACACGGAGAATGGTTTAGCTTCTTGTGGCTGCATGACACTCTCGCTTGCATTAAACTTTAAATATTTAACTTCAGGCACATTAGTCAGTATCTTTTCCAATAATTGATACTTTGGTTGTTGTAATGATTTTGAAAATACATATAGATTGTTAAATCGTAATCCTTTAGGGTTTGTAATCAAATTGAATACTACATTAGTTTTTCCACAGTTGGAAGGTCCGGTAACCAGACAACGAACGGTGTTTGGTAACAAATTGCCATGTTTCCCACTATTGAATTCTGAATTATCCACTGTGAGTTCATCTATATTATTAATAGTAAAACTCTCTTTTTGTGGTACTATCTCCATCCTTTGTAATGGTTCAACCTAAAATGATTCTCTATCGTTATATCAAATCCTTTTTAGGTATCCAAGAATCTTCCGTCTTATTAAATCCTAACCATCGTACTTTGACCTTATCTTTTTTCCGTTGCAACACCTTTTCAACTAAATATACATCGCCTACTGTTGATTTTAACATTTCATGTCCATAAAACCCTCCTTCAAGCAATTGTCCTTTATTATCTTTTAAAATATATGTCTCAGGTACTGTAGGTTGTACTTTGAATACAGTAAAAACCTCATTGGTCCAATTTGGCAGGTATCTTTTACTGAATACACCTTTATATTTACTTATTCGCACTTTATCACCCACATTAAATTTTTTAGGCTTTAGTTTTTCAACTTTTGGTTTAGTATTCGTTTTTATACGTTTTAATACAAGGTTTTCATTTTTACTAGTTACTTGGTTTGGTTTCATCCCGATAGTCCTATGAAATTTGTTATTGTAATCGTTTATAAGTTTTGGTAACATATCAATCCATATGTGCGATCCTCTGTTGGAAAACATTTTATACATTGCACTTTTTAAAGTTCTGTTGAATCTTTCGATTATTGAAGCTTTTACCTCTGAATTGGTTGAGTAATGGTTTATATTGTGTTTTTTCATTAAATTTGCAAATTCCTTATTAAAATATTCTTTTCCATCATCTGTTTGTAAATGTTTAATAGTATGTTTGTCTCTTTGTATAGCTGTTTCCATTGCTTTTGTAACACTTTTGCCACTTTTATCTTTTAGTGGTAAAGCATCTGCCATTTTTGAAAAACAGTTAATAACAGTCAATATGTATTTATATCCTTTATTTTGTTTGCTATAAGGAATCATTTCGATTAAATCCGCTTGATATAAATCATTAATTCCTTTTATCACCGTATTTCTTCGTGGAAACTTTCTTCTTGCAGGTTTATGAAGTTCGTTGACAATTTGTTGCTTCAAGTCCTTCATATTGCAGGTTTCAATGTTTGTTGTATCACATGTATAATCACAATGAATGTTGTTTTAAATATTCACATCATTTATATGGGTCAAGGTCATCCAAACTTGTGTAAAAAAATGGGGAACACGGCGTTGGACTTGCCGTGTTCCCCATTTTTTTACGGAAGGAGAAAGGAATAAGGTCGTAGTTGTAGAAGGACGAAGAATAGGTTACTAGTTGATAGGGTTTAGAGAGTAGTGGCCAAAAGGAAGAGTGTGGATTTTGTCAGGCATAATGTATCTTTTATCATCCCGAGCTGACAACGCTTTTTTAATTTCGGTGACACTGTAGACTTGATGCTTGAAGCTTCGGATATTGTTGAATGTTGCTGATATCGTAGTATCTTCAAACAAACAAGTCTTGTAGTGGTCAAATGTCACGTGTTTTTTCAAATAAGATGTCTTCACTCCTTTTGCTTTCTTCACTGTCGGTGTGTTGTTCTCGTGGTACATCTTAAATGAATACAATTTCGCCATCAGCGCCACTATTTCTTCTAAAGGCATTCCATTTGCTTCATCTTTGAATTTTCCAATTACTTTTTTATATTTTTTATTAAAATTTGGATGGTTTTTCGGATAGTCAGAAAAATCGAAATCTTCTTTGTATGGAAAAGTCCTTAGGTCTTCATACATGTCCAAAGTCTTTATCCAGTAGATAAACGCGTCCGTATCCATGTATGCGACTCCAATGTTTTCCCTTCCGTAATGTTTAACCATTTTGTTATAATGGAAATCATACATCAGGGTTTTACTTATATCCAAAATCGACATACCTATGTATAACGGACGGTCCATGACTATTGTTGTTTTCTTCATACTGACAGCGACTAGATTTTCGTTTATAATCATGGATGTTCCGAAATTTGGTTTTTGCACTAATTTTTCCAATTTCCTAGGATCACTCACTAATTTTACATTTTTGTGTTTTCTTTTGTTCTCCAAGGTCTTCCCAAAGATGGCATTGTTCATTAATTTATAGAAGTCCTTTTCAAATGCTGTTGTCGCTGCAGCTCTTCTTGCAGTGTTGGAATCAATATATGGTTTCAACCAACAAGACTGGGTGAATTCAATTGCTCTATGAATTCTCACTATACGTAGACCCAATTCAAGAGCCTGTTGAACTACCCAGTAGTGAGCCACATAGCGATCCTTATTCTCCAAGGTCATCATCAATTTTGGCCATCTTCCTGTCGGTGAAACTTCAGTCTTGGCTAGGAGAGGCAAGTCGTAGTGATGGTCATGAAGGTGCTCCGGGTATTCAAAATCACAGTCCAAAATATAGCCTTTTGGACCATCCTTTGGAATCTGTGAGATGTCTCCGATGGTGGCCGGGTCGATCCACTTGAAGTCAGCGTAGGGAAGCGGATTTGACATTGCCCAACCATAAAGGTTGTTTGCATCAAAATAGCCAAGGTAGACCGATGGTTGTTGCTCGTCGAAGCCGGGGATGTACTTGTTGTTGGCTTTGACATGACGTGTTACAGCTTGTGTCAAACCGCCCCGTACACCAGATTCCATCATGAGCACCATATCAATATCCGTTAGAAGTTCCAGTCGACAGTTGGTTGACTTTAGCATAGCTTGCCATGCTAATCCTGGAGATGTGTACGAGTGTAGAGGGTCCAGTCCATAGGCGGAGAAGCAGGTGTTTCTGAATTCTTCCATCACATCGCACAGCAGAGTTACGTCCAATTTTATATAAAAGTCAGAATATTCCCCTAAGGTTTGAATGTTTAGTTGGTTCCAAACATTACATGCATGATTGTAGTCTTCAACGGAGATTTCACTTTCGTTTAATTTGCTGTTGAAGGCTTCAATCGGCGGTAGACTGGTTTCTTCAAATTTTTCTGTAGAAGTTATGTAATCGTAGGGGAACACTCCTTTCCGTAATACTAGGTCTAATTTATCTTCAGGTACAATTTTTCTGGTTTCTTTTAGGTCTTCTCTTCTTAGGTTCTCTGACAATTTGGCTAAACTAGATGCCATAAATCTGTAAGAGTCTACGAAGCGAAGTTTAATTTTACCTACTGTTTTTGAAAAGCTGATGTACTTTTCCAATGTTGTAGCAAGAACATCAATTTTACCGTCATCTCTTCCTAACTCCGGGATAATAAAGTGGGAGTCGTAGCCGCTAAGATTGTGTAAAACGACAGGAATAAAGTTTGGCAGTTTGTAATTTATATTGCATGAATTACAAGCAGCTCCTCTGTATAACCCTGTCAGGTGATCGTGATCTCTTACTTTTGGATTTTCTTCACTGAACATCTTCTTGCATAAATAGCATCTTGTCGCTAAGTTGTATTCTTCTTGTTGATTTTGGTTTAAAGGTTCCATAGGTACAATATTACCGAACAAGCGTTGAACCTTTCCAGCAATATCGTACAGTTGGTCTACAAAATACTTAGCGGCTTCTTCACCACGGTAGAGTATTGGAGTGGATGTTAAACCATAGTCTTGCAATTGGTTTTCAGACAAGGTTGATTTAACTAGTAAACAAAAACTGTTGGGCTGATGCAACTGATATTTTGTTCTTCTAGTCACTTCGCCGTCCGGCAGCTCCTGTGGTACTAACGTTGATTCAAAATCTGCATAGACCACTATTGGAATTCGGTATTGGTGAACTGTCTTGTTAAATTGTATTGAAGCTCGGGTAGGCGGTGGAAGACTTATCTTTACTTCATAGTTCTCGTTGCAAAGTCTTTTATGTTCCAATAACCAGTCCAATCCTCCACGTCTTGAATCTTTCCAAGAAAAGCAGAAACATCTCTTGCAAACTGTAATCCTATTTACTCTTTTGGTCAATTGTTTTACAACTAACGCTTCAAAGTCTTTTATCCATACATAATGGGAAATTTCACCCTTGGTTATCAATAGCAAATCCGTATGGTTTCTTTGCTCAACCTTTACTACCCGCAAAGGATAAACGTTGTTGGAATCATCCAGACCAAAAACATTGACTGAAACGCCAGGATTTTTCTTTTCAAATTTGTCAATATCTTTTAAAGTAACTGGGTAAGTAAGACCTTGAAAGTTGTAGCGGTGTTCATTTTCGTAGTATTCTCTACCAACTCTACAAGGATTGTTTTTAACATACTTGGTTAACATTGCATACTTGAAACATTCATTACCCTCATTTTGAACATTTCTACACGAGTTAGTGTTTTGGATTTTCTTTGGTAGAGGGATAAAACTACTACCTCTTAAACCATATCCATGTTTATGAACCCTAACATCCATACCTTCGATTGATGACAAAGTCCATCCAGATCCTCTTCCTTCATGTTCTTGGAGTTTGGTTATAAGTTCCTCCAAGCATTCTTCAATAATATCATCAATGTCGGAGGTGAAGGTAAGGGTTCGGTTTTTGGTAATGAACGCTCTCAATGCTGTTTCACCATCAGTATTGTTAAACATAGCCTCTAACACCATTCCAAATTTAATAAAATTTAGCCTTTGTAATTCTTCCCTCAACGTTTGACCAACAAGTTCCTTAGCCTGGGTTATGAATGTTTCCAATTCCAATTGAACGTTATTAATTTTGAAATGTGTTACAACTCGTCCTGGCAAGGCTGTGGTGCGCAGTTGTCTTACATCTTCCAGTTCTTCTTCTTCCATATCCTCTTCTTCGGTGTCCTCTTCTTCGGTGTCCTCTTCTTCAATAGGTCTTGTAGCAGTAGATGGTCCAGCACCAGCAAATTGGATCACACTAGGTCTTCTTCTTTGCATTTGCTGTAGATAGCTGTCCCAGTAGTCCGTCTGCTTCTGGTGCTCTTCCAAAAACCGGTCAATTGAGTCTAAGTCTATTTCATCCATGGTAATATCTTCTTTTCTATCTTCGTCTTCATGTAATTCTCTGTGTATGGTGAAAAGATCTTCGTCTTGAAAGATTTCCCCACAAATGTCGCAAAGAGCCATTTCAAACAGTTTGGCTTTGAATGCACACTCTGTGAATGTCCACGCAATAATGAGCAGCGCACTCCACCGGGACCCTTTATATCCGAGGCAGATAGGTGGGGAAAGTGACGTCATATGGAAACAGGTTATCACTCATGTGCTAAATTTAGCCTTTACACAACCGTTTGTAATACATTTATCAGTAGGCTTGATAAATTGATGATATTTGGTCTAGATTCAATAATTTGTACAAGTTTTTTCAAAGATGTCTGTTTGAGCAAGTTTATGTAGGTCAAGGTCATTTGGAATTATTATTTTGAGCGGGGGATAGAGCACTAAGCAGCATCATTTACTACAAAGTGCTCTATCCCCCGCTCACATTCTTTTTTAACTTTTTGTTTAAACTTTTTACAAGGGTGAAACATCACCATCAGAGTCGGAATCATCCTCATCACGGAATAGGCAGCGATGACAATACATAATTCTTCTGGCAACTAACATCCTATCCATTGGACGATGGGGAGTGTCTTGTTCTTGTTCTTCTTCTTCTTCTTCGATTTCCAATTGGAATTCCATTTCCGACTCAGATGACGACTCTAATGTTTCGTAGGCATGCAAGTCCACCTCATTGTCCGTTGAACCAGCTTCGTCAGAGTCCGTTTCAATATCCATTATCTCTTCCTCCTCCTCTTCTTGATCAACCGCAGGTAGTTGGTCCTCTACTTCTATAATTTCTAGAGGTATTACCTCCAGAATAGAGACAATTCTGTTGCGATGGAACACGGTGTTGTCAAGTGGAGCCATGGTATGGAAGTGTTGTATCCATCCAATTTGCTTACCCTTTTTATACCCCCACCAACTATACAATTTATGTGGGTCAAGGTCACGTAAAGATACCCTTTGAGCGGGGGATAGACCACTAAGCAGCATGCTAGTCCATTGCCGCAAAGTGATCTATCCCCCGCTCTATTCCGCAGACCACACTCAAGTCCAAGTCCACATCCAAGTCCACATCCATATGTTACACTTTATTATTACTGCCACCAAGTAATTGTCACTCGCACATTTACTTGGTTTTGATAAAGGTACTGCACAAACTCCATATTGGTTGTTTGTTCGTTATACAAATGCATCATGAAATATGCAATCTTATCGATTGCGGCATTGTCCAACGGTTCGCAATTCACAAGTTCCAATGTGCCCTGGCTGGTCTTATCCTCTATAAGTTCCACCACTTCGTTGATGTCTTCTTCCAAGAGGATGAACTCAACACTGAAGCTCTCCATTGTTGTTGTTGATAGTGTCTAGACAAATGCTTGACTAAATACTTTATTCATCAGTCCTACATATATACCAATTTCCCCCTCCTATTACCTATTCCCCCTCTACCTTTATATAGGTCAAGGCCATCCAATAATACCCTTTGAGCGGGGGATAGACCACTAAGCAGCATGCTAGTCCATTGCCGCAAAGTGATCTATCCCCCGCTCTGTATTCCACACAAGTCCTAGTCTTTACACACACATAAGCCCCCAGTCTTTTACACTTACTCATATACTCTGTCCTCCCTGCCAATTAAGAGTTCCCCATGTTTGCCACTATTTTCAATTAACCTTTCCAAGTCCCAAAACACAATGTCCAAATTAACCAAGTTCGCTCGTCCAATTTGAAACACACTATTCCCCCCAAAGTCACTTGCTCTCACTTGTTGTCCTGTATACTGCTTCTTCTTCCACGCTACAATCACTACCCTACCTTCTTCAACAACCATTCTTTTAACATTATCATACACCTTCTTCAACATCCCTCTACAGTTTAAATAGTTTATGGTTACATACTCCCACTCCTTACCAATGATCAGTGATCCACTCATTTTCTAGCGTTCCACTGGAAGGTTCAAAGCAGAATGAAGTCGGGATGTACAGACCCCCCTCTTTTATACCAGTTAACCGGTTGTCCTTGCTGTAAAGTGGGTCAAGGTCATCCAATGCTACCCTTTGAGCGGGGGATAGACCACTAAGCAGCATGCTAGTCCATTGCCGCAAAGTAGTCTATCCCCCGCTCTGTATTCTACACACACACACACACACACACATGTCCCTGTCCAAGTCTTTCATTACATACCCAATATATATTCAGTTCCTTCATCATCACTATCACTCATCACTGCTTCCACAAACTCCACAGGATTAAAGTTAAATTGTTTCAATTGTTCTTTTAAGTTTTCAATTTGTTGGTCCTTTACTTCTAAAACACTGTGAAGGTGTGATATGTAGTCCGCTGCCTCGTTGATGCTTGCTACTCTCGGATCGCCTAACTTCAAGCTGGGAACTACACCCTGCAGCCTGTAGTACGCCATACGCCTTTCTTGCTCCTGCCGTTGACCAGGACTGAGCAAGCCTTGCCCGTCTTGGCTCACCTCCAGCAAGGTCCGTAGCATTGGAGCTTTGCAGGCGTTTGCCCGAGCAACAGTTATGCTGTGGAATGGTCGAGCAGGTCCACGAGTAGCAGGCAGGACGTTGGCAGCACGCCTTCTTGAAGAAGAAGAGGAAGCCTGAGAAGTTTTGCAGTTGGAAGCCATGTTGAAGTGAGGTATTCAGCTAAGCGATACAAAGCAGAATAACCAAACTGCACATCAATACCCGTATATATACACTTAACAGTGGTGGGGGTACTAGCTAGCCTTGGTAAAGTGGGTCAAGGCCATCCAAAAACATTACCAGAACGGGGGATAGATCACTAAGTGGCATGTTAGTCCATTGCCACAGAGTGATCTATCCCCCGCTCTGTATTTCACATTCACGCACACATTCATACATACACACAAGTCCCAGTCCAAGTCTTTACCCACACACCTATCCACTCTCATCCTCACTATCATCACTGTCCAACAGGCTTTCACACTTCTTAATCAGTTTTTCCCATTTACTCCTGACATAAAGTAGCTCCCTGCGAGTATTCTCTAGCATTCTGTCCCTTTGCTCTATCACTTCGTCGTACCACTCGATGATGTTTGGTGGAGTCTGAGTTGATGCATCCGTCGTGGTTGGTTGAGACGCTCCGCTGCTCCGCAACTCCTTCCTCACAGGACCAAAGCCGGAGAATCGGGGGGGGGGGGGTTAAAAGAAATTTTGCTTAGTCTTCCCGGTCATCAGTTACCTTTAGCACACCCATTATTTTGGTTTCTTCAATAACTTTACACACCTCAAACACCCAAGCAAACAGCTCATCTATGTTGTTATAATTAATTTTTGTCCAGTGTTCATACTTATGAGTTTGGTTGTTTATAATACATAGATAAAATGTAGACCCGTCTTGTCTTATACAATACTCAACTTCCATTCTATGCTGGTTTAGCACTTCCCAAGCATTGTGTTGATCTATCAAGAAGTCACCACCTTTGTAATTGTACCGTGACATGTTTACCACGGAGCACAGAAACAGACTGAAGCAAATGAACGGCTCATACAAGCTTAGTAAGAGCGTTAGAGTGGGGGTATCACGTGATACACAACATTAGTTGTAAGTAATTTATATGGGTCAAGGTCATTCAAACTTTGAAAAATTTTTACCTCCAAACACTTGTAGCAAGCTACAAGTGTTTGGAGGTAAGTTTTTATTTGTTAATGATTTTTTTTTAACTTAGTCTTCACCCTCAAGGACACGGTTTGAGATTGTCCCAGTGACTTTACATCACCGCCAGGTTAAAGTATTATACAAGTCAAGTATTTTTTTTTTTTTTTATTAGTTGACTTGTATAATACCCCTCTCCCTTACTTTAAGAGGGTTAAGACTAAATTTGGAAAAATAATTTGGAAAAAGACTTTTTAAATATTGTCCAACACAGCCTAACAATTTTGTTTTTTTTTTGTGGGCCCATGTCCTAGTCCATTTCCCACACGGTTTCACATCCTTTCCTTCGTATTAGATAGGCTTTAGGTATGAAAAATTCTCTTTGTACCATACGAGGTGGTACTTGCATTGTACAAAGGCGGCCTTCACCTTTTACAACGATTTCTACTTTCTTATTACCTGCTCCATATGTCTGACCAATGAAATAGTATTTTTCATCAACCTTTAGCCTTCTAATATCCCGCGGTTGCGGACCGTGGGGATGTCTGAACTTGAACGTTTTAGGCTTAATGTACAGAGTATAGGGTTTGAATTGCCGAAATTTGACTGTACTTTTGAGGTGTCGTTGGCAGCGATCCCCTTCTGCACAAGCAAGTTTCTGGCAACACAAAACCCCAAACTTACTAGACATCCAAGCGTAATCGCATTTCTTACCCTTGCCAGCAGGGGCTTTAACGCGTTTACGTTTCTGTGTTGGACTCTTTAGCGGAGTGTCTTGGAGCTTCTCTGAATTAGGCTGGCTAGAAGGGATGGGGTTGGAAGGAGGTAGAAGGGGCAAAGATTGTTCAAGCGGGATGGAGCAAACAATTTTGGGCGGGGTAGGAGAGCGTGTTAGGTCTATGGTGGGAAGATCAGGGGAGAAGATGGATTTACGGGGTGGTTTGGTTGGTGTAGGTGGCATGGGGGATATAGGTGAGGGACATTGGGATGTAGTGTATGAGAGGATTTTCCGGGTTCTGCTGTATGGGGTGATCCTCGACCTAGACGTCTCTTCAAAAGCCGCAGACTCCGATCCTGAGTCCGATAGCAGCGAGAGTGCTGGAGAGGCTACCGGGACTCGACCTGACGACTTGACGAGTTCTCCTGACGATGGCTGTGCACCAGCCTCTTCCACTGTCGCCGGCAATGGCGACAGGCTGGGCATTGAGGCGGGCTGTGGTGGCGGCGGCGGTGGCGGCATCGTCAGGCAGCTCAGGATGTTCGCAGTCATCAGGTATTCCAGGATCGAAGTCGAGGATGATGAGGGTCGAGACGCGTCGGTCGAGGTTGAAGTTGATGGGTAGTTTTTTAGCTTCAGACCCATTTTACCCATTGTAATAAATGAAAAGAATAGATGTAAAGAAAGAAGTGAACGTGTAAAACAAAAGTCTCAAGAGCGAGAGAGAGTACCTGTCCGTATGGGAGCTTGGACCGGAATGAGAAGTGCGTGCAGCCCGGCCGCCTTATATCCCCACCGGGGCTGCCACGCCCAGGATATTAGGGGTGGGGGTGGGGGTGTGGGTGGGGGTGGGGGGGGGGGGTCGCACTTTTTGCGGGGGGGGGGTTCGCACTTTTTGCGGGGGGGGGGGGTTCGCACTTTTTGCGGGGGGGGGGTCGCACTTTTTGCGGGGGGGGGGGTTCGCACTTTTTAAAAAAAATAAGCCCCACTTGAGGCATTTATGTTACCATAGCTGAAGCCTCCCAAGGGACCCAACTATTAACAACTCCAAACTTGTGGGTTACAAATACCTAACTGTTATATTTTTTTAACAGACATTAATGTATTAACTGTGTTAATAAGACCTGACTGTTAAACACTTTGAAAGATTTTACATATTTAGGTCAAGGTCACAAAAAAACTTTAAAAAAATTAAGCCCCACACCCCCCTTTGGGGGTGTGAGGCACTTGGGTTGTCATCGCTGTAGCCTCCGAAGAGACCCAACTATGACAACAAGGCAACATCCAATGTCGTGTACCCTTCGCCACGCAAGACTTGTAAACATTTACTGCATTGTCTTTTCAGTAGTTAACAAAGATTCATTTACATAATTTTGAGTTTCCAGAAGGGAAACATACTGAGGACACCCTAATGGCTTACGTCCTCGGTCCGAGTGCAGAGGCCGCCACAACCTTTTGCTTGCCAGCTTACAAACGGACATGCTCCCCAAATGCCATCCGCAACCTTTTGCATGCCTGGCAAGGAGCCTACCAATTATTAAAAGTGGCTTTACACGGGGGCCTACTCCCGTTCCCTGACTTTACAATTTACTTTGAGCATTGAAAAAGCTCAAGGGGGGATTGCTAAAACAAGCGTATACACTTTAGAAACATATAACACACTTACAACACACAATTGAGCTCAACGTAGTCAATGCTGGAACAAGCACATACACATTAAACACATATAACAAACAAGACACAAAGGATAAAAGACACAGGAGACATAGGGTACAAGTAAAACACTCTCATATAAAACAATTCGCAATACCCAAACGCAAGCGCAATATCTTACAACTAATACAAGTCTTAAAGTTAGAGTAGACTTCGCTAAACACTGAAGGCGCCATTCAATGTTTAGTGATGCCTATGGCGGTCCGTCCCGGTCGTTCACGTTCAACGCGCGGGAGCGGACTGCGAGCCGGCTCTGGCCGGACCCCCTTATATCCCCACCGGGGCTGCCACGCCCAGGATATCAGGGGTGGGGGAGGGGGTGGGGGTGGGGGTGGGGGTGGGGGGTGGGGGGGGGGTTCGCACTTTTTGTCGGGGGGGGGGGGGGGTTCGCACTTTTTGTCGGGGGGGGGGGGGTTCGCACTTTTTGTCGGGGGGGGGGGGTTCGCACTTTTTGTCGGGGGGGGGGGTTAAGTAAGTTTAGCGGGGGGGGGGGTTAAGTAAGTTTAGCGGGTCAAGGTCACCCACAACACTTGTACTCTTAAGTGTTGGCTATACCCCCACCACAACTGGGTCCCTAGGCTGCACAACACCGCTTCGCCAGTATGTCTCCGGCTTCCATGTGGTGCGTCTCGCTGTTCTCTAGCTCTCTATATGTAAGTAATTTTACAAGTTCTGAATGTAGGTCACTACACTTTAACTCTGGGACGATATCGACTTGTAGTATTTCAGTGTTTTGACTCAAGGTCATCACACTTTAACTCTAGCACATCAGTTATCGTACCAGAGGTGCTCAATAACCTAACTTGTAATGTTTAGGGTGGCGTTTGCACGCCACGTGGTGTCGCCATGAGTGTCCAGTCCAGGTTTTAAGTTAAATTAATTTTACTGTAATCTTTTCCATTTCCGCTTCGTTTTGCCAAAGTATAAGGTGTCGCTTAATAAAGTGGTATTTCTCTAAAGTTATAGGAGATTGCAAGGATACAATTAGTTTATTTAGGAGACTCTTCATCTTGGAGTTTAACACAATTTCCACTTTGACTTTGCTTCCACGGCTCTCACAGCCTAAGCTGTACAGGAATGTTTCTTCTAGTGCCAACTCCGGCCAAGAGAACAGTGTGTTGACTGTAGGACAGCTCATGGTGAAGTGATGCGATACTCCAGCGTACCACCTCACCTTCCCCCGCCACTGTGACCTTCCCCCACTCCTGCTGTTTCCCCCACCTCTTTTCCCTTGACTCATGCGCTACAAGCAGTCTCTCAGTATTGTGCGGACTTTTGTGAGGTGAAGCCATGTCGCAGGACACTTTAGGTAAGAAACTTAGCCGTGTTAAGACTTTATTAGTTGCTCACTGTCCACCACTCAAAGTTAAGAGAGTTTCAACTTTAGCTAAGTGGCGCAAACTGTTGCGCGGACACCCTAAGTTTTATACAAAACAGACTAATGTCAGTTTTACTGATGAGGATTTGTTTAAAATATTGGATGAAATGACTTTTCCTTGCAAAATTCAGTTAGTTACTCCCATTCCTGACAGTTTAGAGTCTTAGTCTCTCAAGCCGATATACCTAGCATACACAGAGCCTGACAGTCAGTCACTCGGTGGCTGTCGTGGGGTGCGCATCGGTGTCGGCGCTCCGTTGTTAGGTTTTCAAGGTCACAGTAATATCAAATTGTTGGTGTTGTGCTGGTTCAAGGTCACCTGAGGAATAACCGATTGCCCATTTAGGCAGAGTCATGTCAGAAACTCGAGTTTAACTTGGCACTTTTGCCGTTTCTCGTCGAAAATTCGCTCCAAGTGGTCAAGGTCACGGGGACTACGACTGAAACTCGGAGCGTAGTGCGAGAAACGGCAAAAGTGCCAAAAAATTTTAAGTTTCGGCGTGACCTTGACCTCAGTGGCGTCGGTGACGTCATTTTGATGACGTAAGGGGTGATGACGTCATCAGCACGTCATTTCTGTGACGTCATGGGTGTGACGTCATAGAAATGACGTCATTGGTGATGACGTCATCGATGACGCAATCGATGACGTCATCGATGACGTCATCGGTGAGGTCATTGACCTCGATGACGTCATCCCTCAGGTGACCTTGAACTGAGCCAGCACCAACAATTTGACACTACTTGTAGTCTACTATTTATTTATGATTTATGGACCCTCATTTATGTGCCAAATTAATTGGATTGATTGATAGATTTACAGAATTCCCTTCGAGTTAAACTAAGTTACTTAAAAATAAAAACGGGGAAACATGATGTCAATGACTTAGTAGAAGTTAGTATCGTTATGGCTGCCAAGATCGCTTGTAATGGCTTGTTAATTGGTTTTGTTTTAGTTGGTTGTGTAAACACAAATGGTGCTTTTTGCCATGTTTGCCTTGTTTGAGGACGATATTCCTGCCACAATCCTGGTAATCTTGACCAGTATTCTTGCTTATCTTGTGGACCACCCCGGAAATGCGGAATTGTTTACAATCCATTAATAAATCATAAAATTATCTAACAGTTTGTAAAGATTTTTCAGTGTGTAGTCCCCAGTCTTGTTTATCAAAGTGTGGAGCGGCGGCGGTGGCGGGCGCTGTTTTCATCAAGCCAGCTGTGCACCAGTTCAATATCGCAGCAGCTTCCGCGTGTATCCTCCGTTATTGCGCTCAGCGCTCAGCGTCAGCATATCGCGTCCGTCAGCACTGCTTTAAATTCTGTACGATAACTTTAATACTGCATCGTGCATATTGAATTTGACAAATTACCCTTGTCCAAAGGGTTTTTACTTCAGAGTAGCCCTATTTAGTATTGGTTTTTAGTATTACAGCTCGGTTTATACACTGCAACAAACGTGGGTCTTGTTGTTCCTTTTACTGCTGTAAATAAAATGTTCTTTAAACATTAAATTTTTTGTGTTCAATCTAAATTAAATATTTTTTTAATGACAGTTCTTTGGTTAAGTTCTAACCTTAGCGTATACCTCATTTATGTTTCATGACTATATGTTTTACATTGATGATTTACTTAAGTGAACAAGTCAAGTAACGACTTTTTTATACAAGGTTTCAGAAAAAAATTTTCAGAATTTTGAGAGATGATTAGAGTACAAAAATAAAGAATATGCCCAAATTTAAAGAATATAAAGAAGAATTAAAGAGTATATAAACATATGCCCAAAATGATTTGTTTAGCCACTAGTCGCTTTTGCTTTTGTTTTTTACACTTTTTATTTATTTAACAGATCATTATATTAAGTCAAGGAATCTAAAATACTTTATTTTAGATTCCTTGATATTAGGTCTACTTCCGGCATTATCATTCTAACAATGTTAATTTTCTTAAATTTGTTTTCTGAATTGTATTTTGAAAACATTGGCCATTTTAAAATTTCAAAAGTAGGTATAAATATCTTAAAAACTGTACATTCTGTCAATATTTTACAAAACACAAAAATGTTGGTAAATTTCAATTAGGCTCTACCTAAACAATGATATCAAGATTTTAATAATCGTACAATAATTAACGGAGCCATTGCAATTTTTTTATGAAAAACATCTAAATTTGAGGTAGGCCTACCCGTAATGAAGTAGGAAAAACATAATATGTTTTCTGTAGAAAATTTTTAATTTCCTTTTTTTTTGTATAATCATTATGATTTTGATACCCTTGTTTATATAATTAAGAATTAAAATTTTGTTGTTTCTTGGAAATTTTTGATAAAACTGTTTTTAAGATATTTGCATTTGTATGGTTTAAAGGGCTGCCATTTTGAAAAAAAACGCATTGGAAATTTTTTTTTCTTAAAATGACCATTGTTTAGATTACAGGTACGTGTCAAATCTGAACTTCTGAATGATCCATTACAGAAATAAAAAATATTGAGTTAACAACACAATGGCGGCTAGCACCTTAACAAAGCATTTTAGGATATATGTTTAAAGAAACTTTATTCTATGTTTTAGTACAAATAATCATCTCCAAAAATTCTCAAATGTTTTTTCTGATACCCTGTATATTGCATAAACAGATGCATTTTAATGTCAGGTACAGAGTTTTAGTATAAGTGCTATTTTAAATGCATGACAAGCACAGTCTGGAATGTATAAAATAAATATTTTTAAGGGGAATCATAATATTAAATAATGTCAGTATCAGCTGAATAAAGGAGCGGATAAGCGTATACCAGTTCCTATAACTCTGGATTATCTCGGAGCGTTAAATATGATGGAGTAACGTTTTAGAGGTGACACTAGTTTTCTCTAAACCCTTTAAACCTTTTAAGCAATATTTTGGGCATAGAAAAACACACACACACACACACACACACACACACGACATATATATATATATATATATATATATATATATATATATATATATATTATTTATTTTATTTATATATATATGTATATATATATATGTATATATATATATATATATATATATATATTCAATATTTTGCATTAATAACATATATCATAAATTGAAAATTTGCTTGTGGGTCTTTTTCATTTTTCTAATAGCTATTTCACCAGTAATCCGCCAAGCTTGGAAAGAGTGACATCAAGAGTTTTTTTCTAATCACTTTATCTGTTCACACTATTTAAATGGAAATTGTATAAATTTAGTAAACCGCTTGAGATTCAAAATTGGACTTTTAACAATTGTATGGCCTTGTATACCATAAAATTCGCATGGATTCCAACAAATAGAATAAGGAGAAATACATTAGAAAAACAATAGAATTAATTTTGAAAATAACGGCTTAAAAAATTCAAGGTACTGTACTACAAGAAGACAATTAGTGTAGTAATACTAATGTTCTTTAAACTCACTATTGTATATAATAAAGTTATTGTTTACCATGAATACTAAATATATATTATTTGATTTTGTTTTTATAAATTTTTCTACACCAAACTACACAGAGTGAATAAAAATTTTTATTCATCATTAAGCTGTGGTAATTTAGACATGAAATCCCCAAGTGTCATACTTGTGCAGTGCCTATATAAAATTTAACAGTGGAGATTTCATGTTGAAAAATTAAATAAAATGAGAGAGAATGGATTGATTTCCCACCCACAACTATACCACTGACCGACTTTGTTCTTATCAATATGGAGATGGAGAAGAGAAATGTGATTGAAGAAAATGTGGAGGAACGGTCACGTGTTGGAAGTAAAACCCGCCCTCAAAACATTCTTCTGCCTATCACAAGCTGTGGATTGCTGAATAATTTATGAAATTATTACTCTTCCTCGTTGTTAGCTCCTTGGTTATTGTTTGCGAACTTTTAGTTATTTACTAGTTTTACGTTTTGCTACATTATAATTTTGGTGTATACAATTACACCTATAACAATTTAATTGAGACTATTGTTTCAAACATATTCACATATTCTTTTTTAACTCAGTGGATCTTAAAAAATACTTTGGGTTAGTTTATAATTGTGTCAAACTGGTTTTCTAGAAGATTACTTGATGAGAACACATTAATTGTTTATATTGTATTTGTTTAGGTACCGTAGGATATTATTTCTTTGTGTTAACTTCCGTTACTACCCTGAGAATTTGTCTTCAATATTAAATTCGTGGAGGTAACATTCTTGTATCTGTAAGGACATTAGTTTATTAACAAATTTTTACGAAACCACCTAATGACAATGAATACATAAACGTTTATATATTCATTGCTAATGACGATTGGATGCACTTTTTTGGGGAATTGCAAAAAAAAATGCCTATGCTGCATTGAGGTATTCATTCAGTAAGTAAATATATTTTTATTTGAACTCAAATTAATTTATGATTGCTAATGAAGTATCAATGTGTATCATGTTGTCTGAAATAGGGTTAGGACAATTTTGAAAGTCTATTAATTATTTTAAGTTACAATATTTGTTGAAATAATACTGCGTCACTGTAACAAACAGTGTTTGTAAAATTTGAGGCATGCCCGTGTATTAGGAGAGGCAATAGTATAACGGTAAAATTAACAGTGACAGTTTAAGTAAGAACACCAGGAAAGTAAGAGAAAAACAAATAAATACTCAAATTATTTGAATTTAATATGTGATACTGTGAAATTTAATAATGCTAAAGTTATGGATTGTTTGGATTCAGATACAAATATTTGACTGTTCTAAATCTTCTCATTGAATTTATACAACAATGCTGCAGCCTAGGTAGAAATTTGCTTTAAAGATAATTGTTATATGTGCATTAGTGCATTACAAGATCAATCACCGACCTCATCTGTTAGCTTACTCAGTACAGTATTAATGATATAGCGTAGATGTAATACGTGGAAATGTTGTAATATGGCCTCATATTTCAAGATGGAATCGTGGTCCATTGGCCTCGGTGGGGTGGCCTCGGTGACCTCCAGTCCCGATGGGCCCCGGTTATCTCATCGCCCCAGGATATCTGCCCCTGGAGGTTTGATTATCTTGGCTGCTCGCTCAGTATATGTCGTCCCTCGAGACGAGGCATGTTGTGTCAAGCACCTCTCAATTTGTCTCATCTCCTGTTTTATTAGCCGCTCAAGATGCGTTATTTCTTCTTCATCTATTTTGGTCTCTTAGTTTTTATCAAAGTCCAAGACTGAATCACATTTTCATCCTGCATATTTTTAATTTATATAATGGCTTAAAAATAATTTTTTTTGTTATTTGACATTTTTAAAGGCCCTTGGCAATTACCTTTTAGGTTCAATATTCTCTTTTCTCAAGCAGAAAAATCAGTCTGCTGGATTTAAATTTCGTGTTACATGAGTATTATTTCTCTGTTAGAAATCGGAATTATAAGTTTTATACATTTCAAATTTTCAAAGCATTTCAAGTCTTATACTTGATGCACTGTTTCCTACTTCATATCTGGAACTGGTCATCAATCGCTTTCGAAAGAGAGGGAGAGAACACTTCACATGCTACCTGTCTAGCCTAATCGGTTTTATTGGTAAATTATTTAAATTATTATTTCCGTACATCTGATGTGTAAACTGTATTGGTTTGAAAGTTAGTTGAACTACTGGATTTTATATTTTTTCTACCTAGCAGATTCTAAATTGTATTAACATGTACTATTCGTTGTAAGTGAAATAGGAGTATCCCAATAGGAGTATCACAATACCTTGGCCTCAAGTGTACCTGAAGCAAAGTTCCCTAATGGTCAGATTACTACCCAACCAAGTCACCATGACTAATTGATGAAGGATCCCGCCAGAAATCGTTATATGAGGCAAGGCCTCGCAGCTTAATTGTTTTGCCTCACTTACTTCTGTTAAATTCAAAATGTTATGAAACTGGTTTATTTCACAAACAATGACTATGTAGGCCTATTATTTATGAAAAATAGTAAATAGTAATGGAATTTACTCACTTGTGTTAAATGATTTGACATTACCCAAATGTGTAATCAATTTTATTTGTATTCAAAATGTCACACAATCTTGCAGTATAAAATCCTGCAATTTGCCATAAAATATTTTAGGCATGAAAGAAACCTTTAATCCCCAACAAATTTTTAATTATTATTACAAATGCAACATCAAAGTGTATTGTTAAAAAATGTTATTATTGTTGTTATTATTTAAGGATTAAAGTAATATAATGGGTTTCCCGTTAGAATGAATAAATACATTTTTGTAGACCTTATTTGAGACTTAAATATATTTTTTGATATGTAGCTGGTTATTAACTTACCAGTCCTAGTTATTTTAAAAAAGGATCAAAATAACATTATAATCAACTTTAGTTCATAACATAAAAGTTAATCTAATGTAACAAATTTATCCAAGGTATAGCTCATATTAAATAAACAACAATTAATTGTCTATATCAAGAAAAAGGGGGTTTCATGCTGTATATGATTAAATTGAGTTGAGTTGATTCAATTGACTATGAATGAACGAACATATTCTGATAAATAAAATCTAAAATCATTGTAAATTTATACCAAACCTAAATTCAAAACACTCTAAGCCCCTAGCTGACAAATTAAATTTTTTTAAATCTTAGATTGCTTTTTTATGAAGAGTCTTCATCACTGGAAGCAATCTTAGATTTTTCCCCATAACAGAAATATAAATTTGTAAAAGAGTCTCTTTGTTAGGCATTAAATAATAAATGTAATTTTGTAAATCTATAGTAAACAACATTATTTTTAATTAAATTAAACTCCGGTTTTTTAACAAAAATTACAAATTAAAAATTATGGAAATAATTATGCATGATAACCTTAGACTATGACAAAACTAATTGCCTTTGATATGAAGCATTAATTGGTATTTTTTCTCAAACTCAGTGACATTTCATAAGAGCGTCACTGGCCTACCCCACATTAGCGGCGGGGACAACACGGACATGAACACGTCCGGAATGGGACAGAGAAAACAAGCACTTTAAGGGCGGATGACCCTTCCTCCGGGCTGACCCAGTTGTGCTCCTCCCCCAATCAATATGAAAGGAGTGGAGAGTGGCTTGCTGAGCTGCTAGCTGCTAGCTGTCGCTCTGTGCTGTGCTGTACAACAGACATAGTAACCAAAGCGTTGCTCAAATTTGCATTTCTTAATAGCCGCTTATACTTAGAATAATAGTATGAATCGATGCCATATAAAAAGTTTAATTTTTTTGTTTAAGTGAGGACAAATATTTTCTTTGAACAGTTTTATTAAGTTCTTGATTATCTTAAATGAGTAGTAAAGATTCAAGATTAATACTTGTAACAAAGTTTGGTTTTTCAACACAATTTTTTTTAAACCGAAGTAAACATAGCTTTCTTTGATAATGAAGTTACCATATCAACATTGAAATTTCAACAATCCTTACTAATATTATAAATGTGAAAGCGTGGAAGTTTGTTAAGCTTTCACGCAAAAACTACTCAACGAATCATTATGAAACTTTGTACACATATACTGGGAGGTACTAAAAGTAACATAGTATACTTTTTATTTTCAAAAAATTATTTTTTACAAAAAATAAAAAAATTTGTATAAAAAATTTGAAAATCAATTTTATGTTTTTATTGGTTACTATTTTGTCAACAACTGATTTATTTGGTTGTCAACTCAGGTTGTCGACCACAGTTGTCGACTAAAATTGTTGATGACTTTTGGTTGACAACTCCAGTGTAAACGCGCCTTTACAAACAAATGAAATGAAAAATTGCAATTTTAGGTATTTCAGTGATTTACTCTATATAGGGAGAGCGTGACAGAGTGAGCAAGCGAACGAGCTAAACCTGACAGCGGGTGAGCGTGACGGCAAGTGAGCGTAGCGAACGAGCTAAACCAGACGAGTAAAGCAAGCGAAGCCGCGGGAAAAAGCTAGTTAAAAATAAATTAACTTATGTTTTGAAGTAATGTAATGATATAAATATTTTACTGCAGATTATTTATGTATAAACCACATTTTAAATTAATTTTACAATTTTATATTTACTAAAACAGCAACAGACAATGTCTTAAGGTGAGCTAGTGATTCAGCCTAAAGACAATGAGAAATAGCAGCTCAAAAAGTTTTAGTAGAATAATCAATAGTAATAGACTTATGTACCAACCTTGTATGATTTTCATAACCGAAGCTTTACGTCAGAATCAACGTAGTAAAACAAAGGGAAACCTAACTTGGGCAACCTCATTCAAAACTAAATGCATGAGCCTGAAATGGCCAACTAGGTGGATGGTTTCCCGGGGAACATTAATAATTCAAACATTAAGCTCTTGAATACAAATTAATTGTTCTCTCACGTACATCCTGCCTCTTTTCAAAAGTTTCATAATTTTTATAAATCCTTTAATTTGTCCAGATGTTTAAGTAAAAACAACTATACCCCATTGCTATAACAGCAATAAAATCAACATACTTACAGTTCTGACTATAGAAAAGTCAATTCTTCTGTAAACAGCTAAAAAACATCATAACCGGTACCAAAAAGATAATTTTAAATTTAAAATTTTTTGGTTCTTAGGTTTGCTTCAGGCTAAGTATTTTGGTACTTCTTAACTTTTTGATTATAATAAAGCAATATAAATTTGACTACTGTACTTAAGTTTTGCCTGATGATATACAAAGCATATAAAAACAGTTTTTATGCGGGTGGGGAATTTTTCATTTAGACTGTTTTGTATTAAATATTGACTATTATACAGGGTGAGTTTCTTAAAGTGAACCAATAGCTAACTTTTTTATTCTATATCTGACAGTATACTTTGTAGGGGAACCCCCTTTACTTTTATATTTTGCTTTCAGGTATGTATTTCACTTTTCAAAATTTCCCGCCAATTTTTCCAATATGGCAGCCAACTTTAAAATTTCTTATGGAACACCCTACATTTTATCGTGTTTTTGAAATTCTCATGTAATTTTAAGACTTTTTTATTCTTTTCAAATTTTCTCTAAACCTAACGGTTAGGGAGCTACATGCAATTTAAGTTCATTTTTAGTTCCATAAGAATAACATGGGGCAAACTATATCTGCCCATATCTCCGAAACCATTGATTAAAATAAAAAATACTCATGAAAAAAAATGTCTTAAATTGATGTTTTAAGAACATTTCACACATAAAAATTATCATTTACGCATAAACTAACTTCTTTCCAATATGGCGGGCAAAAAATAAAATTTTCAAAAACAATTTTGTTATTATGAAACAAATGTTCTTAAAACATCAATTTAAGACATTTTTATTCTTAAGTATTTTTTTAGTTTAATCAATGGTTTCGGAGATATGGCCAGATAAAGTTTGCCCCATGTTATTCTTATGGAACTAAAAATGAACTTTAAATGCCTCTAGCTCCCTAACCGTTAGGTTTAGAGAAAAATTGAAAAGAATAAAAAAGTATTAAAACTACTTGGAAATTTCAAAAATAAAATGTAGGGTGTTCTATAAAAAAATTTTAAAGTTGGCCGCCATATTGGAAAAATGACGGGAAATTTTGGACAGTGAAATACATGTGTGAAAGCAAAATAAAAAAGTAAAGGGGGTCCCCCATAAGAAGTAAATTGTCAGATAAAGAATAAAAAAGTTAGCTATTGGATCACTTTAAGAAACTCACCCTGTATAATGTATTAAATCAGAGCTATCAACTGTTAATAAAAAATGCAAACAAATCCATGTGCTTTTGCGAGGGAAATAAACCAATAAGAGAAAGAAACTCCTTAAGACATATTTATAATATTGTCTTTAATCATTAAAATAAGGAATAGTGATACAGCACAAGATTTTTAAGTTTTCCTAGACCGTTTTTGCACGATGGTATAAAAAATGGTTTGACAAAATTTCTACTACAATTATTTGTAGGAGTTAAAACTCTTTGAAGTGATCTGCTAATATTGCAAGGGATTGTCTAATTTAATAAACATTTTATGTAGTTGGTCTGATATTTCCTTTTTGGGAGAGCTTCCAACTTTTTCTACTGGTATTGCAAGGAATTGTCTAATATTATAAAAATTTTTAACACTGTATATTTAAAGTTCATGATGCAGCTGATGTGATGACAGTGGAAATCCAAGATTAACCAAGTAGCCGCAGTTGAAGGGGAAGCGACAACAGTTTCCCCCCTCGGATGAGCGATCCCCCCCTCCACAATGCCAATCCTGGCCTCATATAAGCGACCCTCTCGCCCCCTTTATTTATCGTCTGCAGTTTTACGCTAAATGAACGGATGCCATCTCTTGAAAGGATTACTTTCCTCCCTCGAGAGATCAACCAGGCTTTTTGGTTGAACCGCAGTTAAGTAATCCGTGTCAAATTGTTTATCTTTTGATGTTTACTTATGTTAATTGAAAATTCGTCTATCACATAAGCTTGAAAATGGATTAATTGTGTGCTTTGTAAATGTTTACCCTTAGGTAGGAAGCTACATCAGTAACTGGTATGGAGCATTTGTAGGAAAAAAGACATGAATCATTAGAGTACATAATTATAAATAGTATTTTAGCAAATTTTTATGGTTATTCAAAATTTTCTCTAGAATATTTGTTGAGTTTCTGAATGAATGGTTCTAAGGAGATACTTTTTTGAACTTATAAACTAATTACCGTCAATTGAATTACATTGATTAAATGGTAACTCTATTTAAAAAAATTTAGACTTAGATTGGATAAAAACCATGAACAAAATGTAAACAAAACAATCACAATATCCCCCCGTCGCAGCAGACCTGCATATTCAGCGAATCCAATGTAATTTAAGATATTTTGCTTTTCCCATAAAAACACCTTAAGAAAGAGAATATAGGTTTGCTGCCATGGGGTGTTCTTAGAAAATGTAGGTTAATCTTTCATTGGTGAAGGTAAACACAAATTTGTATAAGATCTGGCACTTTTTATTTTACCCACAAATCCCAATGGGGTGAGTTTGTAGGTTTGCCGCCATATGGGTTTTTTAAGCAAGTATAAGTTAAACCCTGTCTAAATAATACAGTAGACATACCAATTTTGACTAAGCAGGGTTCTTACGGTCCTTGAAAATCCTTGAAATTTAACCCCTGGTCTTGAAGACCTTGAAAAGTACTGACATTTCATTATTTTTTTGTATGGTCCTTGAAAAGTCCTTGAATTTTGAGGGAATGTCGGTATTTGTCTCAATGAGTTCAATAATTTGTTATTGCCTTATATCGTTAAGATTTAAAGCTAACTGAAGCATGTAATAGAATAGAATAGAATAATATTTATTTTCCCAAACCAGTACAAAACAAACATAATATATTACACAAATGCATGGTTTACAAAACATAAAATATTGTCCTCTTGTGAACTAAATTACAAATAAACTTATCTTCTATATCCTTATCTCTTACAAGGTTATCTAAGTACATTAAGGTTTGAGAAAATATTAGGACCTCTAAGGCATGGCCTGTTTAGAGGTTCCAAATGTTGGAAAAAACTTGTTTGTGAGCAAGAGAGAATATTTTACACTAATTAAGTTCCTTTTTCCCATTGCTGTGAATAAGAAAATATAAAATTATACATTATTTAATATAGATTATCAAAAAGTATTAACAAAATATATGTGAATCAACTGTAATTTAACTGTGGACACATTTTAACTAGTTGGTTATTAATAATTTAACAAATAAATGTCACAAAAAACTATACCTGTATCTCCAAAAGAAAATCCAAACCATCTAATTCGAAGAGCCAGCTTTTCAGTTTCCTAAGATATGATTTAATATTTTTTGCATCCTTAATAAAATCAGGCAATCTATTGAACATCCTGGGAGCTTGAAAGATATATGTTTTTGTAAAAAATGTTTTATTAGGTTTTGGTACATCTAATTTATATTGACCTCTTAACATATACTTATTTGGTCCTTCATTACAAGGTCTATTGCCACTAGTTATGTAGAATATTTTTAAAACTTTATATACAAACATATACTTTAAAGGAAGAATTTTTAATATTTTAAATAGTGGTAAGGAAGGTTCTCTTTTATTTTTCTTCAAGATTAATCTTAAAAAATGTTTTTGCTGAACAAATATGGAATTTAGGTTTATATCATATGTGCCAGCCCAAAATAATATACCACAATCAATTCGACTGTTTACCAAAGAAAAATAAACTTTACACAAAATATCCTCACTACACATCTCTCTTAAAAAATAAAAATTCCTTAAAATGCTGTTTAAACTTAACTTAAGTTTAGAAACATGTTTCTTAAAGTTTATTTCTTTATCCAAAATCAGTCCTAAATATTTTATACTATCAGTTTCATTAACCACAGCACACGCTGTGTTACACTCTCTACCAATACACAAGCAACTGCAGCACTTGTATACAATTGGATTTTCAAAATGAAATTCCTTTCTTAAACTAAAGTTGATATATTTTGTTTTTTCAGGACTTAATACCATATTGTTTTTGGAGAACCACCATTGAAGAGCTTCTAAATCATCCTTTATATCTTTTTCAATCGTATTCCAACTGTGTTTTACGTAGCAAAAAGCTGTATCGTCAGCAAAAGAGGTTATTTTACCATTGAAATTAGCATTACAAAGATCATTTATATATATTAAAAACAGGGTTGCCCCTAAAACTGAGCCCTGGGGAACTCCATAAGATATTATACCCAATTCACTAAATTTAGACTTGATTTTTACACATTGCTTCCGCTCAAACAGGTAGCTTTTAAACCAATTATAAGATATCCCGCTTACCCCCAAGTGAAATAATTTTGATAGTAAAATATTGTGGTCTACAGTGTCAAATGCTTTTTTTATATCAAGAAATAGCCCACAAACTTTTTTATCATCATTCAAACCATTATATACATCCCCCAAAAAATGTTTAAGTGCAAATTCTGTATTAAGCCCCTCCCTAAAACCAAATTGATTTTTACTAAAATAATGGTTTTTCTCCAAAAAACTCAAAAGTTTACTCTTCATTATTTTCTCAAAAATCTTTGAAAAAGATGATAGCAAACTAATCGGACGAAAGTTGCTGCATTCCTGAATTGAACCTGACTTGTGTATTGGTATCACAACAGCCTCTTTAAGCCTAGAAGGAAAGACTCCTGTTTTAAAACTCAAATTTACAAGAAAAAGCAATACTTCCAAAATCCCCGCTGACACCTCCTTAATTAGATTTGAAGAAATTCCATCATATCCCGGAGATGTCCCATTCCTTAAGGAATTTATTGCCTTAATCAGATCTTCGATTGGTACTGGTTCAATAAAAAATGAATTTGGTTGCGAATTTATTTTGAACATTTTACTATACTTTAATTTGTTGAAGTTATTTGGAAAACTGTTATTTATGTTTATTCTCTGCACAACTGTTAAAAAGTATTTATTGAATTCATTGGCGACTTTAACATCATCATCTATTATTGAATTATTTATTTTTAACTTAAAAGTTTGAACATTTTTAGATTTTTGTCCCGAAATTTCATTTATTAAATTCCATGTGGCTTTTGTATTACTGCTACAAAATTCAAATTTTTTTGAGTAATACGAGTTTTTTGTTTCTCTTATTTCATTCTGAAGTTTATTTCTATACTTAACATAATATTGCTTCAACTTTAAATTATTTGGATGCATTTTTAGTCTTTTAAAAATATTATTTCTAGTTTTTATTTTCATACAAATGTAATTATTAATCCAAGGCTTAATTCTTTTAGTTCCGTGATTAATTTGTACTTTAACTTTACTAATGTTAATTAGGTTTTGAAAATTCTCATAAAAATTATCAAAAGCTGTTGAAGCATTATTTTCACTATAAACAGAAGACCAATTTGCTTCCTGGAGCAAAGCATTGAGTTTGGCAAAGTCAACTCGATACACAGGAGCGGTAGGACAGTCAGACTGGCCTGTAGACCCGACCCCCGGGCACCGTACAGACACACACACTAGCGAGTGGTCCGTGATGCCTGCATGTATCACTGCCGCACTCACTACTGTCTGTTCCTTACTTGCTACTCTTGTATAGACATGATCTAGATATGATTCTTTGTTATCTACAATCCTTGTTGGTTCCTCTACAATACACTCAAACCCGTTCAATGCCATTAATGATTTATAATTATCAACAACATTATTATTGTTATCCATCAAATTTATATTTACATCACCAATAAAGAAAACATTTTTCATACCTTTTAAATTTGATTTGTTATTAAAATATGAAGAGAGTTCTTCTAAAAATATTTGTTTTGAAAATGAATGCATTCTATACAGTGCTAATATGTGATATTGTATACCAGAGATTCTCATATCTACTTTAAGAATGTCAGCAGTTTTAAAATCAACAGGAGAGCATTCAAAATCAATTCCTAAATTTATTTTAATGTAAATTGCAACACCACAGGCTCTTTGCTCATCATTACAATTTACAAATAATTTATAATGAGATATTTCATAAAACTGATATTCATTACTATTAATCCAAATTTCACTTAGAATTATTATACTTGGATAAATGTCATAAGCACTCAATTCAGCGATAAAGTTATCAAAATTCTTGCGCATGCTTCTTATATTCTGATGAATAATTGTTATGTCTGCATTATTATCGTATACATTTTGTATGTTGTTCATTTATTTATGAATTAAAATAAATAAATAAATAAATTTGTTTCAATCCCCTTAAAATATGTATATATTTACAAATTAAAGCTATAATGGTAAATGTTTTCTATTAGTACTGTTCAAAAAAGTAAAACGAAACTGCAACAACAGTTATCTCAAAACATGCAATTTACTAACATATTTTTCCACTTCACAATGATTTTAAGTCATCCTGACACGTCACCTGAACAACCGGAGAGCGTTCATCCTTCCTGAGAAAGATTTTTCCCCCTCGTATACACATGAATCGGTAGTTGGCGTCCTTTCTTGCAGTCCGGGCCCGTGCAGCCAGCCTCCTCCTCGCAGGTGACAGCGACTTCGAGATGTAGATCGGTTGGTCCATGCTGAGGTTCATGTGTCTAGTTGATAGTCGACCCTTCATTCTTCGTTTTTTAAGTAGTTCTTCTTTGTCAGTTCTCCGTACGAACTTTACAATGATGTTTGCAGGGTCGTTGCTGTCCTTCCTCTTCCCCATCCTATGACAAGTATCTATCATCTCCGCAGAAATTGTCATATCAAGCGCTTTTCCCAGTTCTGAGAGAGTATTGACCACATTTTCTTCTTCTTTTTCCGGTATGCCCTGAATTTCTAAAGTATTTGATCTAGTATATTGCTCAATATTTTCTAAACGAGTTTCCAGGTCCTCTACCTTCCTCTTTAGAGAAACATTCTCTGATTTTAGATCATCCACCAGTTTCAAATATTGATTTTCTTTCTCAGACTGTTCACGTAACACATTGATGTTTTCGTCTAATTTACTGTTTAATGCCTCATAAGATTTATTAAAATTTTGCTCATTGACTTTCACACTCTCTTTTATTTCATTTATAACTTTCATTACATCATCAAGTGTTAGAGATGTATTTCCAACACTTCCATCAAATCTCATACTTTTGCGTTTTTCTGACGCACAATCAGTACCTCCATACAAATTCCTCAGAAATAATATAATCAATTTCAGATTTGCTCATTTTTAAGCAATTACCATGAAAGTCCTTTTTACAGTCTGTACATGTTAATTTAGGTTTATTTGCAGAAACAGTCTTTAGACAAATTGCACACTTTGACATTTTAAATATTATGTAATATAAATATATTACCTTAAAATTTCCAATCGCAAAAAAACCAACTAGATCAATGCCACAGTCACTAACTTCAAGAAGCCACAGTTTGCATAGATAACACACAGCAAAGGGACTGCACTGATAAGAGACAACGATGTTTTCCTCCTCGAGCTCTGACTCATCACTGACCGAGCTAATATGTTGGTACTGCAGCTGCATACTACTGAAATAAAAATTAACAATTTAGAAATAAATTTGTACTACTTTCTTTTGTTATTGTGTATATTTGGTACTTGTTTGTTATGCATAATAAGCCAAAATTTTTTGTGGTTAAAAAAACACATTACTTGAAAGAAGATCCTTAATTTGTTACCTCGGTACGAACTGTAAGCCAAAACTTTGACAATGTGATTGATCACTTACACTTTTTTTACTCTCAATTTAATTATTAAATTGTCGAAAATTCAAATTTCAAACTTGTTTAAAGCCCTATGCCCAGTATTATCCATTCTGGATAAACCTACTATTCTTTTTTTAAGCAACAAAATTGTACCAATCCTACCAATCGATAAAAATAGTTACTTCTCGTGGTACTTAAAAACCATGGAAGGTCCTGAAAAAGTCCTTGAGAAGTCCTTGAATTTTGTCGAGATATGGCTGTAAGAACCCTGTTAAGTTATGTCAACAAATAAGCAAGATACAGGGTTTTGTTGATTTTCCATAAGAATAACATAAGAAACATTTTTGGACTTCCTCCGTAACCAGTTACGCTAGGTAAAAATTCAAGCTACTAGATTGTTTGTTTTTTAAAGCTCTTTTAAATAGTTTCAGTTGAAATTGCCAAATTAAAAAAATTGGGATATAAAAAGCCAAAAACCTACTTTTTACGCTTTTAAAACCCCATTACCATAATCCGATCTTGGTCTAACATCTCCATACCAAATTTCATCAAAATGGTATGTAATCTGGAGTCCGTCCCTTTCAAAAGTTATCAGTACCATGAACACACACACACACACACACACACACACACACACACACAAACACACATATATATATATATATATATATATATATATATATATATATATATTATATATATATATATATATATTTGTAATCATATACATGAAAATTAACAACTTTTGTTTTTGGCTTCTGGGGACCTCAAATTAAAAAACTAACATGGTCCTGGGCTTAAGTCTTACCATACCTACCACTGTATTACCGCATTCCCTATAGGGGAAATTCGCTATAACTCATGCTTACATTTTTTACAAATAAGTGCACAACACTGCAATAACATAGTCACATACAGTACTTAACCCCCCTCCCCCCCACGAATGACAACAACTAAGGTAAAAACGACATGGTTGATTACCAGAACATCCTAAATAAGACTTGTATTACCATAAACCAATGAACAAAATATAAACAGTGAAAAAACATGTGTTAATAACTATTTGTGTATTAAGAGCGTAAAGTACGTCATTGCCACTCGAGAATTCGAGAGCGGCAATGACTATTTGCGCTCGTAATACACACAAGATGTTTTCTACCAACATAATTGCTACAGATTACTTGTTTTATTGTATTCAAAATGTCATTTAGATTATGTTTTATTTGTTTCTGTTGGAACACACTGTTAACTATCAAACATAACCTCAAACTAAAACAAAAGCAATTACTAAATGATAACAATGAACAACAGCAGTGGCATGGTTTGTAATAACAGCTAAATTGATATATTGAAAATGGCTGTTTGATCTAGCGTGCAGTAAAGAACATTGTCGCTCTAGAGCGGGAAAGAAACGCAAACCGGAAATGAACTGTTTTGCATAGGGGTTACAGGTGTGGCAATGTGATTAGTTCCATGCAGTGGTAGGAAAAATGCTTTTCCTATGTCGGTCTGAGAAAGCAGTTTTTCACAGTTGATGCACATCGTAAAAGAGGCGATTTCTGTATTCAATTTACTTTGCACACTCTAGTGTTTAAACTTCATAACACAAAATAGTGTGCATTAGCCAATAAGGTAACGTCCTGACGAGCTTGCAGAGACTGCTAAAGCAGTGTCTTTAAACCTCTCCTACCTGAAAAAGCCAATGAATTTTTAACCAGTAGGAAAAGCACCGTAAAGGCTATCATAAATATTAAATATTTATACTTATATAATAAGTATTTGGCAGTCGTCGTAAAAATTTAATATGCAAAATTTGCGCAAAGTTCCTTCACTGCTCTCAAGAGAAATGATTCTTTCATTTCTCTAAAAATTTCTCTCAAGTGCAGCAAAGTGGCACTTTGCACACTTGTTGCATAAATAACTATTACAAATACTGTAAATGTATTATCACTGTGGAGGCTTAGCCACACACACCCTTTCCCAGTGTCAACGACTAAGGTGAAATCATTTCCTTACTTAAAGTAATTACTCTCAATTTAATTAAATTAATAAAATTATTGTTATTTTAAAAAAACAAAATAAGACTTGTACTGTATTATAGTAGGAGTCGGGAAAATAGTCCAATGGGAGTCGATACATTGTTGCCAAATTTATTCTGAAACACATTTTTATACTGTATAATACATTGTAAACGTAGCCAAAAATGACTAAATTGCAGGGCAAAGGGAGGTGAAGGGGACACAGCTGTTAAAATTTCCATCGGACTATTTTCGTGCATCTTACTATACCAAAAAGCAATGATCAAAATGTAAACAAAACAATAACAAAACATACGATCAGGTGTTTAACAAACACTTTAAATGTATAACAATGCAGTGGCATATTGACAGTTTAATAGTGACGACTGACTGTAAACCCTTGGCAGCAGTATCTTAGGTTGAAATCCCTGCTATACTCAACAACTTCCATCATTTCCTCCCAGGTATACTGTAACCACTTATTGCTTTATACATTCAATGAACAGATTTGTAGTTTGTGTGGTTTTCTTAGGGCTGTTTTCTCTAAGCAAGATTAAACTAAAATTGACCATATGTTTAACACTGAATTGAACGAAGTTTAAGTTAAACGTGTTACGAGAAACCGCCCCTAAGTAAGGCAAAAAAGGCTGCCAACCAAAAAGGTAAAAAATATTAAAACAGGTTTAGAAACTTTATTTTGTACTTGTTAACACTTTCACTGTGGGCGTTGTATTTATACGTTGTATATTATATAGAATGTGCCTACCCCACGCCAGGAGCTACAAGGCTGTGTTATTATTGACAAATGGAACCAGTGTGGAGCCAGCAGTTGGGCGATGTGCTTGCTGCTCTTAATTTTTCTGCTCTTGGGGAAGATATTGTATGATTTTTCTGCACTAGTAGTTTCCGGCTTATACCATTTTTAAATTTTTTAATGTATATTAATTTATATATTTATGTGTACCATTTTTTTAAATTGCTCATCCTCTTTTTATCTTTTAATATAATCCTATCATCAAAAAAAACTTTTACGCATATTTATATGTGATTTCTATTGAAAAATTGCCTAAATGAACAATATACATTCGGATAGGTTGTTTTGGTTGTAAATAGTAAAATTAAAAAACTTATTGTAAAAATACTTTTGAGACATTTTTCTGGGTAATTATTAGGGAGTGGTGCAAAAATGGAGGAAGTATTGTGTGCGTTTCTGAGGAAGACCAGCGCCAGGAGCGGGTGTTGTATTTATACAACGTATTTTGAAAAGGCAGAAACTCCATGTTTTTATGTCAGAGGGCCTAAGTTAACCTATATCCGACTTCTTACAGTTAATAGTAAGTGAAAATACAACAACAAACTCTGAAACACATACGGGGAGTGCAAAAAGCCCTCGCAGCTGACGCGCCTTGGGATCAAGTCCGTCCTATTGAATGAATGAATGATTGACCACAAAAATTCAGCATAAAGCAAAATAAATTGTGTGTATTTCAGCAGCGAACGAGTTAAAGATGTTTAAGTTCTTAATCTTAAATAGTACATATTTATACATGCTTATATGTTTGTATGTACTGTATGTTCTTTTTGCTTGAAATAAACACATTCCATGTGGTAGCTGTAGAGTAGAAGTTTTATCGCAAGACTGTAAGTGACAGACCCTCTTTGGACAGCGGGAGGAGGGGAAAAGGGATATGTTAAGCTGTGGTGGGAATTGTTCAGCGTGCCCCAGTTGTGTGATATACAGTATATACGGGACAGTAACTGATATGCGAGATCGTGTCGACTTGACTGATATCTATTGTTTGTAGACATCCAGTCTTTGGTTGTGTTTTGCATTGTCATATCGTAAAAAGACCTTTTGGTTTCTGGAAAATAGTTTGTTCATAAAAATCTCCTTTACTCACATTATTATGTAATCCAGAATAATATTACAGAAAAACTTCTTTTTTTATTGAAGGATTGCCAGTTCTGTCTGCAGAAAGTGGGGTTTGCCAATTTTATAACCTTTTAATTATCGCACATGCATGTATTTATTTCGTCAAGAATAGACGTAACTACTTTTAGGTATTGTTAACAAGAGTAATGTCAAACTTTTTTCTACTAGGTATAACAAAAAATTAGATTTCGTATCCATCACATTACATTGGTAGAACAGCGGTATCGCTTTTATTTCTACATACCACGTTCAAGACCTGAAACTGTCAATCTGAGTTGAGATTATATTGACCTGGGAGAGTGATGTAATGTCTCGTAAAGGCATCATGCACCAACCTACGTAAATGAAAAAGATAACTGTTCCCTATGGATCTTCTTTTCAAATCAAATTTTAATCCTGGAAGTCTGTCAACAAATAGGTACTGTGATTAATATATTTTACATTAGTTAGATTTTCAAAAAAATCTGAAATATGTATTCTCTCTTTTAAATATCATAGAGTTCAAAAGAGTTTTAAGTTCCCAATTAAGATTTTTAGTTGTATAAAAAAGTAATTTATTGTAACAAATAGTATGAGTGAAACTTCACACTGCCGCTCCTAGCTACATGCTGAATTGTTCCTGCCGTAGTTCTATGTCCTCTCCAATCCACAAATAACCATGTTGTATATACCTGGAACAGCAGAGTGGGTGTGTTGTCGCAAGCTGTTATTACACTAACAGCATGTACTTAATGAGGTGGTTATGTATCAAAGGTAGTGGTGGCGGTCCCTCCCACACATCTAACACGCTCCCTCACAAATAGAGTTAATGGGAAAACTCTTTTTAAAATCCAGCTATTATTCTCATGTTCAGTTCTTTTAATTAGTAACACATTTTTTGTTTGCCCTCCTTAATTCTATTGCTTTAAAAATCAACCAAAGTTATAGGGCTAACATGTTACACATTCATGCTAATGTCACTAAAACGTAATTCTAAATTCTTAAAACAAAACAACAGTAGACGTAATGCCCAGGGGCATGTCACCAAACAGCACATTAGCTCTTGCAATGAGTGTTAACAGGGTCAGCTGAAACATCCAATTATAAACTACATGCCCTAGCTAAAATTTTAAAAAGTGTCTCTCTTGTAATTTCCTTTTATAAAAACACGAACAATGCAACGTATTAGTTGAACTCTGAGGATGTTCTCAGGGGAAAGGGCCAATTTAACAGGTAAAATCCCGTTGTACATGTTCGGTGACCCAATTTCCCTACCCCCTGAACATGTGGGTGGCCGGGGGGTGGGGCTCACAATCAATATGGCTATACAAGTAAGCCTCGTGGAAAAGCTACTCCCCATGTTATAAACATCTCACTTCATTCATGACACACCGCTGGGCCATCTCTTAGCCTAACAGCCTGTTTCAAAATGTTATAAGTCCGTGATAATATGAAAAGTTTATGATAATAGTCTTGTACAACACACTTAAATAAGCTACCAAAAAAACTTTATTGAAATTTGGTTTGACTTAATATATTGGAGAAAGGTCGTTAAAGAGTAATTTTTCTCTTCTTTAAAACTTGTATAGCTTTGTTTTTATTACTCTGACTAGCTGTTAGCCCGTCAAAAATGGTAGGTAATCTTTAAGATTTAAGCCAAAGTTATTAAGTTTTCTATATTTTTATAACTAAAAGTTCATTAGCTTGAATTAATTACAACTTATGTGTAAATAAAGTAATCTATGGAATTGTAAGTTAGATGAAATAATGCAAAAATATGCTCTCTTTATATAGTAGCCAAAATTTTGTTTTAGCACCAGATGTTAAATTTTTACTTTTACAGACTTTTTTATTTGTAGTAGGGAAAAAATAAACTTTGACCTCGGACAAATTGTACTCCCAAATTTTCATGTTTTATTGAGATAGTAGGTGTAAAATCAATAACATATCAAAAGTTTACCAAAATTCCTTCATGAGAAGTTTGCCGTTTTGACGAATTTTCAAAATGGCGGACAATACCTATTTTTGTCAAGTTATTACGAGTTTACTTCAATAAAACCCCATTGTAAATCAATTTTCTTGATTCATTTGAGTACATAAGGATGAGTAGTAACTGTATAAGCAAAAAAAAAAAACACCCGTGTAGCAGCAGACCTGCGTAATCCCAGCTTAAGGTCTTACCATGGCTACTACCGTAATAACGTATTCCCTATAGGCAAAGTCGCTATAAGGATGTTTAAAAAGAATTAAAAATAATTTTTTGTGAATATTTTTTTGGATATAACTTTGCATTTTCTAGGGCAAATTATATAAATTTAATTACATAATTTAAGGGGAATCTGAATTATTTAATATAATTTATTACTGTTTTGATTTATATAAACCAAACGAGTTATCGTTTGTTGTCAATTTTATTTGTACATAATATACATACATTTTACATATATCTAAACCCATATTTTTACATATTTGTCATCAATATTAGGTTATTTATAATGTCATATGTCAATCTTTTGCCATACTACCATCTTATCAATGTAAATCATTGGAGTGTGCCCCCTGACTTAATGGCTCTTTCAAACTCAATATCACATCACGTTATTTGGCAGGAACAACTAGATCATCTTCCAATAACCTCTAATCTAGTATTCAATGAAAAGCCAAAATTTCTTCTTCTGAAAAATATCTAAAGATTGACATCATATAGTGCTCCCACGATAATTATGACACATGTAGAGCAAAAAAATGGAATACTTAATTGGCTTCTTTTTGTTGAGCATTTTCATAAACCAAAAGAAGTTTTCAAATTCTATACCAAGTATTTTTGTTTTGCAACTGAAATGTCAATTTCTAAAGGGTTCTGCATCTGAAAAACCATAAATTAACTAACATCTAACTAGAGAAAAACTATATAGTTGCCAACATCAAACATTGTTGTGATTTTTTAACTTTATTAAAAAATTGTGGTTTTTTAACAAGATCCATCAAAAGACTTTCAAATGGTAATAATAAAATAATAATTTGATCTTCAAATAACTGAAATTTTAAACAAATCCGCTATGTAAAAGATAATCAAAATTATTATTTTTTACCAGTTTACAAAAAAAAGCAACAGAACATTATTTAACGTTTTTATTTGGAATTAACCGCATAGTAAATCTTCTTTAGGAATGAACCATTAAAAAATGTCAGTAACTAGCTCAGCTAACAAAATTTAGAAAAGGGTACAAACAACTTTATTTAGAGTGAAATGTACGGTATACAAATGCTTTGTGCAAAAGAAACAAAAGAACAAAGTTGCAAAAAGAAGTTCATTTTGTGTTTGTGAAAGTTCTCAATCTCTTCACAGACTTTATAGCAAACTTCCTTCCTAACCTACACTATTGTAGGTTTGCTATATTCTACTACACTATACTTTTAAAAACACATTGAACTTCGAGGTATTAACCTATGAGATTAAGTGGGCGTTCCCTCTTGTGTACAAAATTGTACCAGAGATGTTCTAGCATGAAATTACATTTTTAACATTTGTTTGTCATAAAAATTAAAGGAGAATGATATGCAGATTGTGAATATATTTAGTATTAAAATATGATATTATAATGATATTCTGTTTTTATGGTTTTAAAAACAGAATATCATTACGACATAATGTGCTTTGCTAGCATTGATAAATTGTAAATTCTTTTAAAAAAATATTGTTTTCTTTTGAAGAAGAAATTGCTTCAAAAAGGGTTTAGAAGTAAAATTTTATATAACTGTGCTTTTAGTGGAGATTGAACATTTAACAGTAAAGTGTAATGTAGGCTTTGTTGGCAAAATGCAACTACAGTACTCCGAACTGAGGCCAATGACTGTGGGATTTCTTGGTTATGTTAAAATTAAAAAACTTTAACGTTAGAATTTTGATGGTTTCTAATAAAATCCTATTTTGTTTCAGTATATGACAGAGAAAATGGGGGGAGCAGAGGGCACCAAACTCGACCTGGAATTTGTTGACATGGAAAGGGTAAGTTTTTATATAATTTCCATTTGTAATAATTATCCCATTAAAGGGTATAATATAATTTCATCATATTCTTCTTTTAGATAATGAAAAATCCTATACTGTACTATAATAAAAGAAGTGTCTGTGGCGTTGTCTTTTCCACGATCTCAAAATCTATCAGGTAGATTTTGCTTAAACTTGGCATTTAATAGTGTTTTGTCCCCGAAAAAGTCTAAAAACAACCTCAACCCAATGATTAATTGATTTTTTTTTATAAAATTAAGTTTTGAAAGTATAATTATCAACATTGGTTTTATGGGTTGCCAATTTGGTAGCGAAATAACAAAGAAAGGTAAACAATACCCCCTCGCAGCAGTCCTGTGTACTAAGCGAATTCCCAATGGAATTTCAGAATTTTTTACTTTCCCTATAATACTCCTACCTTTCTTTGCTGGTGTCTCCTGGTGGCGAAGACGGTAAAGACGCCTCGCAGGCGTCAGTGACGGATTAGTTATAGGATTTTAACTCGAACTGGGTACTATGTTTCAAGTAAGAATTTATTAGCGAATTTCCCTATAGGGAATACGCTATTACGGTAGTAGCCATGGTAAGACCTAAGCCCGGGACCACTTTACTTTTTCATTTTGAGGTCCCTAGAAGCCAAAAACACCGTTCGTTCATTTTCATATATATGTATATATATATATATATATATATCTATATATATATATATGTGTCCGTGGTACCGATAACTTTTGAAGCGGACCTCCGATTTTGATCAAATTTGGTATGAAGGTGTAAGACCAGGTCTATTTTCATGAGTTCGCAAACCAGCATTGTCGGGTTATGGGAACGGGGTTTTATGGGGTTTCAAAGGGGTCAAAATTGGGTTTTTGGCATTTTTGGACCTCAATTTTAAAAATTCATGAATTTTAACTAAAACCATTCGAAAGAGCTTAAAAAAACAAACAATTTGGTATTTTGAATTTTTAACTTAGCTTAAATGGTTACGGAGAAAATCCAAAAATGTGTTTTCCATGTTATTCTTATGGGAAATCAAGAAAACCCTATATATTACTTATTTGTTGACATAACTTAGTCAAATTTGGTATGTACATTATCTAGATAGGGTTTAATTTATACTTGCTTACAAAACCCATATGGCGGCAAACCTACATACTCACCCCCATGGGGTTTATGGGGAAAATAAAAATTGTCAGAGCTTGATACAATTTTGTGTTTACATTCACCAATTTATTGATTAACTTAGATTATCTAACAACGCCCCATGGCAGCAAACCTACATACTCGATCCTATGGTGTTTTTATGGGGAAAGTAAATAATCTAAAATTCCATTGGAAATTCGCTGAGTACGCAGGTCTGCTGCGACGGGGGTATTTTAAAGTAATTTTATAAACCGTTAATTTCTAAGTATTTCTTACGTTTCCTAAATACAGTACAATCAATTTATTAGAGCATATTATAAAATTTTTTAACAATAATTATTTTTTCTTATGAAGTAAATGGGAAGGTCATGTTTTCAGTAATCCAGACTGCTGACATTCTTACTACTGATAAATCAAATAGAGAGTTTTGTGAATAGAGGCCACTATCTGAAATATGTCCAGTGTTATCGAGATATTATCAGTAGGCCTACGGATATTTTTATTATTGTCCTTAACGTAAATTCTTGACAAATTTTGTAATATTAATAACAAGCCACTGAAGAATTTTTTTATTGGTAAAGTTACTTGCTTATAATTTTAAGTATTTTTATTTATTTTAATAAATATACCGTATCCTTGACTAAGCTTTTTTTTTATTATGAACGTCAGTAAATTTTTTAACACATCTCTATTGTCGTATTAGTCTATGATTTTTTCCTAAATTAGTTTTTTTTATCCGATTTCAATTAAGTTTTAATCACTGGAAAATATTATTATGTTTCTTTATTTACATTAGTATTCAGTAAAGACTTTTTCAGAAAGATATTTTTTTTCATTGTTATGCACTATTAAAACTGTAATATTAAACACAGCTATTAATTGATGGGCGAGCAGGCCGGGAAATATTTTTTTTCTGTTGTTTTTGAATCGTAATGAAAGACGAGGACCTCGAGGTCCTAATAATAAATTGTCGTAATGTAAGCGAATTTATGTACAGTAGTTTTAGTGAATTCAAGTTTTTTGAAGAAAGTAATGGTAGTTTAGGTGATAGATTTAGTTTTATTCATTTAAACATAAGGAGCTACAACAGGAACTTTGATGAACTGATGGTAGTTTTAAATAGCTATGATAAAAGATTTGATTTGATTGTTTTAACTGAGACTTGGATGGATGATAGTTGTGTGCCTGTGTGTTTGAATGATTATGATGTGATTGTTAGTAAGAAATGTAGGAATCAGAATGATGGAGTGATTGTGTATGTGAGTAAAAGGTTTGCTGTGTGTCATGAGGAAGTACGACTGCACGGTGCCACAGCTATTAAAGTGGATGTATCGCTTGGCGGTGAGCGGCTGTCTCTGCTTGCAGTCTATCGGAGCCCGTCGTCTGACCTTGAAGCTTTCATCGATGATCTTGAAGTTTATCTCGAGGGTTGGTGCAGGGGTGGGCGGTGCTGGCTGGTTGGTGACATAAACTGCTGTATTTTACCAGGAAACATAGATCCAATGCCACAGCGCTATCTCGATGTTCTTTACGGCACCGGTTTCACATCTTGCATAAACAACCCCACCAGAGTTGTAGGAAATTCAAAAAGTTGCATCGATCACATTTTTACAAATTCAAAAAATACAAATGAAATAATGTCTGCCATTATTAAAACATCAATTACTGACCACTTTATAACTGTAGCCATGTTTGATTTTAATAAAAGAAAGGGGATACAAAACTGCGATATTAAGAGTCTTTCACGTATTGATACGGAGGTTTCCAAACAGTTGTTAGGCGCGCACGACTGGTCCGAGGTCCTGGAGACCGAGGACGTCGACGTGGCCTGTGATACATTTGTGCGACAGCTGCGGGACGTAGTTAGTAAGTCAACTTATCATAAATCTCTCTCTTCGAAACATACTAAATTAAAACCCTGGATCACTACCGCACTCGTAAATTCAATTCGAGTTAGAGATAAAATGAGCAAAAAATTGAAAAAAGAGCCTTTTAATCCTGCGCTTAGAACCCGTTACTTAAATTACAGAAACACATTAAATTTTGCAATCAAGAGGGCCAAAGAAAACTATTATCAGGCGAAAATAGAGGAATCAAAAAGTAACAGCAAACTTCTGTGGAAAAACATAGCTGAAGTTATTGGTATTAACAAAAAGAAAGATGCTTTCCCTATAGAACACTTTATTTCCGAAGGGAATTTTTCAGAGGATGGGGGAATCAAAGAAGTTGCGGATGCGTTAAATGACTACTATGTTAACGTTGGGGCCAATCTAGCTCGGGCCGTCCGGCGTCCCCCTCGTACCGGAGCCGATTATCGACGATGACGAGTTTTCCGTTGACGCTACCTTTCAGCTGGTGCCCGTTACTGAGGCGGAGTTAGCCTCGGTCGTGCAGGAAATGAAGGGTGGTTCTGCTCCTGGTGTTGACGAAATTCCGGCAAAAATTATAAAGGACAATTTTGTTGCATTAAAGCAGCCACTTCTTCACATTTTTAATAGCAGCTTTTTGCAGGGTAAATTTCCAAACTCTTTTAAGGTGGGTAAAGTAATTCCAATTTTCAAAGGGGGCTCAAAAAATCAATTTATAAATTTCCGACCAATTACCTTGGCTAGCGTGCTTGCTAAACTATTGGAGAAATGTGTGCGAAACCAGTTTGAAAAATATCTGTTAAATCATAATATTTTTACCGATAAACAGTTTGGGTTTCGAAAAGACAAAAACATAAATGACGCTTTATTTTCTTTAACTAATAATTTGCACGAGGCTATCAACAGTAATAAAAAACCTCTTCTTGTGTTTATTGATTTAGCAAAAGCTTTTGATACTGTTGATAGAAGTCTTCTCTTAAATAAGTTAAATTGTGTAGGGGTCAGAGGAATAACATTTAATTGGTTCAAAAATTATCTTTCCAACCGGTTTCAAACCGTGTCCATCTCAGGCATTAACAGTTCACAAAAAAGAATAGACTATGGGGTTATACAGGGCTCAACTCTCGGACCATTGTTATTTTTACTATATATTAATAACTTAGGCAAAATCAACTTAGGATGTGGGAAGATTTTTCTGTATGCAGACGACACCGCCTTGCTGTTCGAGGGCGCCAGCTGGCAGGAGGTATTCACCAGCGCGGAGCGCGGCCTGCTCACTGTCAAGCGATGGTTCGATCAGAACAAGCTCACAGTTAATCTAGACAAAACTAAATACATGCCAATATCACTGAGAGCAGACTATGATCCTCTGAACCTAGACTTAAAACTTCATAGCTGTGGGACCGAGAATGATTGTGAAAGGTGTGTAAGTATCGAGTGTGTGAGTAATTATAAATGCCTGGGTGTAGTTTTTGACAACCGTTTGAAATGGACAGGTCATGTAGATCACATTAGAAACAAACTACGCAAATTTATCTTCATCTTCAAACATTTGTCTAGAGTTTTGACCATCAATCTGTTAAAGAATGTTTATTATGCCTACGTGCAATCAACACTACAATATGGGAACTTAGCTTGGGGGGGTGGTTATAAAAGTATTCTTGCGCCAATAGAAATTGTGCAAAAATCAATAATAAAAACTGCCCTTTGCCTTCCACGACTCTATTCATCAGATTTGGTCTTTGACGACTTTAAAGTTTTCACAATATCTCAACTTTACACCAGAACACTCCTTGTTTACATTTTTAAGAATAAGCAGACGATTTTTAACCAAACTACCCATAGATATTTAACTAGATCTTCAATTAATACCGGCATTCAATTCCCTAAGGTTAACAAATCAATTAATAAAACATCACCACAGTACATTGCAACGATAATGTTTTCTAAATTACCAAATAACTTGAAATATCCTGAACCATGTAGTTTACAAAAATACAAAAAATTAGTTAATCAATGGTTATTGGAAATCGGACGTGGCGAGATCGACAACTATTTTGTATCGTTGTATTCCTCTTGATAAAACATTCCAGGTATTTTTCTATGTACGGTGTGAGGCAGAATAAAGGAAAGAATGATAGTGCAGGTGCGAGTGCGTGTGCGTGTGCGTGAATGCGTGTGTGAGAGTGTGTGAGTGTTTCCGGGGGGAGGGGGGAGGGGCGGTATGCGTGGTTCAAGTCTCAGTATACAATTATTATTTATTGATAGCAATAACTTCCTGTTTCCGTTGTGGCTTCTGATCTTTTCTTTTTGTTTTTCCTTTTCACAATTTGTATACATTGTTGTTCCGACTATATACTTTTGTGTTTTGTTTCAAATCTTATAATTTCCTTACATAGTGTATTTTAAGAAGTTTTATTTTAGTTGTTTTGTGTCGTGCTCATGAAGATAGACTGATAGAACTCTTTCCCACGCTCAGGCGCTGCCTTTGTGGGAAATTTCCCTAATTTATATATAATTGAGGTGTACAATGTATTTGTTAACAATGTGGAATAAATAAATAATAATAAATAATAATAATTTGCTCATTTGCTCCACTTGTTAAACCTCCGATTTTGTTTTCAATATTTTCAAAATTGCAGGTTTGCTCAACTCAAACTTTGAAAGTGAAAAATATTAACAAATTTTTACAAAAGGAGTTAATATAGCTTATGTCAAGATTAAATATTTTCTATCTCATTTGTTGAAGAAAACTCGTGAGACTTTATTATAATCAACGTAATCTACTAAGAAATGAAAGAGGTGTCTCATTTTAGCGAATTTCCCTTTAGGGAATACGCTATTACGGTAGTAGCCATGGTAAGGCCTAAGCCCGGGACCATGTTACTTTTTCATTTTGAGGTCCCCAGAAGCCAAAAACACCGTTCGTTCATTTTCATTTATATGTATATATATATATATATATATATATATATATATATATATATATATATATATATATATATATATATATATAATATATATATAGCTATATATCTATATAAATATATATCTATGTGTCCGTGGTACTGATAACTTTTGAAGGGGACCTCTGATTTTGATGAAATTTGGTATGAAGGTGTAAGACCAGGTCTATTTTCATGAGTTCGCGAACCAGCATGATCGGGTTACGGGAACGGGGTTTTATGGGGTTTCAAAAGAGTAAAAAATGGGGTTTTTGCATTTTTTGAGCATAATTTTCAAAATTCAACAATTTTAACTGAAACCATTTAAAAGAGCATAAAAAACAAACAATTTAGTGTTTTCTTGGCTTAACAGGTTACGGAGAAAAGCCAAAAATAGGTTTTCCATGTTAATGTTATGGGAAATCAACGAAACCCTGTATCTCGCTTATTTATTGGAATAGCTTGATAAAATTTGGTATGTACATTCACTAGGGAGGGTTCAACTGATATTTGCTTACAGCACCCACATGTCGGCAAACCTACGTACTCACCCTTATGGGGTTTATGGGGAAAACGAAAATAACACCATAACTTGATAATATTTGGTATGTACATTCACTAGGTAGGATTTAACTGATATTTGCTTATAACACCCATATGGCGGCAAACCTACATACTCACCCCCATGGGGTTTATGGGGAAAATTAAAAAGTGCCGAAATTGTTACAGTTTGACATTTATCTAAGGAAACTATTACATTTCCTAACAAAACTAATATTTTCTGACAACATCCCAAGGCAGCAAACCTACATACCCATTCCTGTGGTGTTTATGGGGAAAATATAATATCTCAAGATAGTTTGGAAATTCGCTGAGTACGCAGGTCTGCTGCGACGGGGGTATTTTATATTGTTGGGAGAAAGTATGTGTCAGTTATCTGATATCGTTTATTTTCTCCATGTTAAATCTTCATAAGAAAAGTTTATTTTTAATTTTCAACCAATTTAACATAAATATTTTTGAAATACAAATAAAACCTGCTAATATAGGTCTGAAAATGTTTGTTTTGATACAACCCTCATGTAAATCGGGCCAATAGAGGTCTCATACAAACTGTCCAAGGGTGTTTTTCCCCTTACTATTTTAAATACATAGATATACTAGCTTTTTCCCGCGGCTTCACCCGCAATACTTGCTGTGAGGTTTGGCTCGTTCGCTACGCTCACTGGCCGTCACGCTTACCCACCATCAAGTTTAGCTCGTTCGCTACGATCACTTGCCGTCACGTTCACCCGCCATCAGGTTTAGCTTGTTCGCTACACTCACTCGCCGCAATTCTATAAATCCTCTAGTTCTCAATATTTTTATATAAAAACAGCTGTTTACAAAATTAATATTCCTTAATTAACTAATATGTTCCAATACAAGAATTTTGCTTCCATAAGAATAACATGGTAACTTTGAAGACTTGTGGGGCGGAGCCCTTTGGAGGAATATTGATAAAAAGTATCTTATGTTACTTCTAGTACCTCCTAGAATATGTGCACAAAGTTTCATGACGATTTGTCGAGTAGTTTTTGCGTTAGCTAACAAACATCCACACTTTCACATTCATAATATTAGTAAGGTTATATGCTTAAAAATAAGCCTTTGAAATAGTTTATCTGTTAACTTTTAGTAAAATCTTCTACTTATATAATCTGCCAAAGTCAATTCAAAATGAATAATTGTCATCGCGATTTACAAAGTGAGGTCTTGTGACTGTGTACAAGTGAAATCAAACGTAAAAGTGCTCATCCGTCTTTGTCTGTCTTTCTGACATTTGAGCAAAATTGCCTTGTAACAACTTTGAATAACATTTCATCTTTGTGGGGTATTTATGTCTCTTTTAAAGGAAAGGATGAAATTTTATGTTGAACTTGATTTAAAATAAATTCAAATGTTTTGAAGCCCATCATATTATCAAAAATCCAATTAAGACACAGTTTACATTTACAGTAAGTTGTTTTTGATCCACAAGAAATTAGTATTATTGATTTTGGCGATTTGGCTAAAGAATACTATATTACACATTTAAAAAAAAATTGTTTAGTCGTAATCAATTATTGTTATTGTTACAAAGTTTATTGTTAATGTCATTAAAACTTCATCTAATGATTAGAGTAGCCGAAATGCAGAGAAATGTAATTTCTAATGTAAGTTCACCTTAATGTTTAAATTAAGTTATTTAAAACATTTAAAACTAAAGTTTTGTTTGAGTTTTTGCTATTTTTGAAAACGATACAGGCTCTGAAATTGCTGAGGGGTCAAGTTCATGGTGGGAAATTACACAATGATATTAACCTGCTGTTAAGCAACAGGTGTTGAGATGATGAAGGTTTTCGGGGGAAGGGAGGCTGGTTGGAGGGAGTGCGAAATAATTAATTTACCGCGATGAAACATCAAAACACATTTGTTTACTATCTGTCCTACAAAACACAATTTCATATTAATGAGATTATTTCTAGGCATGCAATTTTTCCAAATATTAATAAATTGTTAAAGTTAATGTTTATACATGTGCTTGGAGTTCTTAAGATAGCAGAGGTTCAATTCATATGGTAATTGGTTTAGAGGGGCAAACTTTGCAACCACATCACAACTCAGCTTTTTACTTTATTTGGTATGTTTCGTGTAAATCTTGTAAATTGGTGTTCTGTCTATAAAAAGAGGAATTGTCATCTTTCTTTTAGATTTTTTCCACATAACAATCACGATTCCACGTTTTCATACAAAAATTACCCATCATCTACTATACTTAAGAAAATCTGAAGCAACAATTTTTAGCCTGGGTATACTGTATTACAAACACCTATTTTGTCATTTGGACAACAATTTATTTTTGTTACTTTTGAGATATAAAAACTCATCTCTTGTTTGATAACTGTGTTTGAAAAATAATTCATTCCCTAGTCTCTGGACCGAGAAAACAATTTAAAGAACTAATTTTCTCTTGCCTCCCGGCAATACGTTATAGAAGCCTTTTTAATGTGACATTAAATCACTGTTAACTCAACTTGAAATTCTGTTAGTGAGCCATTTGTCTTTATTTACTGCCCTACTGGCTTCTTCCTTTTTAATCACTTGTATACTAGTTTTATTAGGGTTGTAACAATGAAAAGAATTTCCAATTAAAGTTAGTAAAAAATTTTATTTATATCATTTATAAATATTACCTAAATTTAATTATGTATTAAATATTTTTTTTTTATGATCATTTTAAGAATAGCATTGGGTGAAAATAAGTTTTAATTAGTTATGAACTTAAGTCACAAAATTTATCTTAATGTTAAAGTCATGTTAAACAAACCTACAGTTGTAAATGGGTTGAATTTAATAAACATAAGGATATTAGTGAAAAACTTAATTTAATATAAATTAAATATTTACTTAGAGTTTAACACATAAAAATTATTATAGAAATAAAAATATCAAAAAGTTTTACTTAAACTATATGGATTTTGTAAATATATATTACAACCTGAGTTCAGTTTTATTATTGCATCATTGTAACTTATTCAATTTTCAATTACATGATATAACAGCTCTTAATTGAGATAATTATACGAACTTATGGCTCACATAACGACCGTCATGTGACATAAACGTGAATTGATAGCTAGTTTATGGACAGGTTTATGTACACAGCTTAATATAACCTGCTGAATTATTACTCAAAAGTCGTAAATAAAGTTGTATGTAACTTCTTTTGCTAGTATAGTTCAAGATAAAATATACCTTAATGTTCTATATACATATATATATATTTTATAATGATTTATACTCCTCAGTTTCAAAGAATGTATTTTTATCCTACATTATTATGTCGATTGAAGATAGCTGTCTGAACAGAGAGAGAAGAAAAGGTAAATTAAAAATCCTAAGTAGGAGGAATGAGCCAGGAAATTTGATGAAAAGCCTAACCTTTTTGCTGAATTACTTTTATTTTCCCTCGTTATTCTTCTGAATTTATTTTTACCTAAGTTATGAAATTTGTATTGAATATATATTGAATATATATTGGTAGCCTATATAAGTATATCTGTTGCCCGTCACGGCTTCGCCCGTGATTGAAATTATTTTATAGGTACAGTAATAAAATTTCATTAATGAGGAACAAAATCTTGTTCCTTAAGAATCCTATTGAAACATTGACGTAGTGTGGGCGAAGCCCTGAAGGAATTTTGCAAACCTGTTTCTTAGGTTTCAATTTCAACTCAATTTCAATTTCAAATTAGTTAATCAATCAATTTCAACCATGTATAGGCCCCAGAGTAATTCTTAAGTCCAGTGGGGCGGAACCCTAAACAACTTGAAAAACTATATTTGCAAAGCCTTTTCTTAGTGAGCACCTATTAGTAAAGAGGAACGTCCACAATAAATTTCAACCCCGTAGGATTTATGGTAATTTTGAGATTCTGTAGGGCAGACCCCCAACGGAAATTTGCAAAACTGTTTCATAGTGAAGAGCTATGAGTAAAGTCCTTGTCAAATTTCAACCCGGTATAGGCAATACAGTATAAGTAATTTTTAAGTCCAGTGGGGCGGAGCCCTAAAGAACTTAAAAAACTATGCAAAACCTTTTCTTAGTGAGCACCTATTATCATAGATTAACGTTCACATAAATTTTAACCTCCTAGGATCGATGGTAATTTTGAAGTTCTGTGGGGCGGAGCCCTAAAGGAAATTTGAAAAAAACTATTTCTTATTGAGCCCCTATGAGCAAAGAGGAAGGTCCATGTCAAATTTAAGCCCAATGTAGGCGGAGCCCTAAAGAATTTCAAAAATTATATTTGCAAAACCTTTTCTTAGTGAGCACATTTTAGCAAAGAGGAATGTCCATGATAAATTTTAACCCCTTAGGATAAATGGTAATTTTGAGGATCTATGGATCCCTGAAGAAAATTTCCAAAACCGTTCCATAATGAGCACCTATGAGAAAATTGAATGACGATTACAAATTTTAATCCCGCAGGTCCTATAGTTGTCCTAAAGGAGAAACTTATTGTTTACTTGATTCTCATTTAAAAGTGGCCACAAGGTATTATCTTAGTGATTTTTAATTTCTGAAAGATGGAGCCCTAAAGGCTTCAAAAAATATTTGCAAAATCATTTTTCTTAGTAAGTACCTATGATGAGCAAAGAGGAAAGTCTGTGTCAAATTTTAACCCAGGAGGTCATAGAGTAATTTTTAAGTCCAGTGCAGAGCCCTAAAGACCTTATTTATTATTAAAAACCTTATTTATTTGAAAAATCTTTTCTTAGTAATCACCCATTAGCAAAGACAAATTTCCATGCCAAATTTCAACCCCGTAAACTCTATAGTAATTTTGAGGTTCTGTGGGGCGGAGCCCTTAAGGAAATGTGCAAAAGTGTTTCTTAGTGAGCACCTAAGAACAAAGAAGAACGTCCATGTCAAATATCAACCCCATAGGCCCCAAAGTAATTTTGAAGTTCTGTGGGGCGGAGCCCTGAAGTAGCTTTCCAAAAGCGTTTTTTAGTGGGCACCTATGGATAAAGTAGATCTTCCATGACATATGTGAATTCTTTAGTTTGTCTGGTTTTTCAGATTTGTTGTTTCCTAGATTCATATTAAAAGTTGGCCATAATAATAATATTAGATGAAATTTGAAATTGTGTGCGGCGGAGCTCTGATGGAATTTTGCTAAACTGTTTCTTATTGACCCCCTATGAGCAAAGAGTAGCTGAAAGTACCCAAAAGTGGACCCCCATTTTGTTTTTGTATTATAAAGTATATAAATTATTTGAAAAAGCTGTATAATTCGCTTATTACTAATAAATATAAAAATAATGGTGTAAAAGATATTTTGTTAAACCTTACCCTTTTGCGATTTTCAAAAAGGGTGCCTAAAGTTGACCCCTATGTAAAATGAGAAAAAGTACTTAATTTAATTGTCCAGGAAAGGGCATATAACAAAAAAAACAATGATACAGGTTATCTATAAGTCACTATTTATTTTAACAACAATAACGTTAACATGTAAAGGTGAAAACAGTGTAAAAAAAGTAAAAGCAGGAAGCCAAGTACAAAAGTCTACGGCATTGAGGTTGATAAAAGTATTTGTAAAGGCAAAAGATCGTACATGTACACATCAAAAAAATAACTAGGTATACAATGCAGTTGTCTGCTTGCAATATTGAGCGCAGCGACTATTTATTAAATCAATTTCAAGAATTAAATCAATGGAAGAAAGAAGAAAGAAGAAGAAGTAGAAGGAAGTAAGAAATAAGAAACAAAAAAAAACAATTAAAAATAATTGAAAGACTAAAAAAGTTTTGAGTATGAAATGAATTAACAATGAATTATCTTGTTGAAAAAATCTGGAATTGTGAGTTTTAAATTGTGAAACACATAGAAAGACTTTTGTAAATTCCCAAACAATGTAAATTGGTCTGCGGAATAAAATTTATTATTATTAACTTAAATTATGGTATCATCAATAATAGCAAATATTTTATAGGTAATTCAATATTTTATAGGTGAGCTCGTTCGCTACGCTCACTCGCCGTCAATTTAGTTCGTTCGCAGCGCTCACTCACCTTTTTTATCAGCTCATTCGCTGCACACACTTGTCATCAGATTTAGGTTGTTCGCTGCGCTTACTCGCCACAAGTCTGTAATACTCTAATAATTTTTGAGTACGCAGGTTTGCTGCGACGGGGTTTTAAACGTTTACAAGATATTAAATGGTGCGTCGTCCAAGATTTGCACCACCTCTCTGTAAACGTGGCATTTCATTCACATACAAAGGTAAACAAACCACTAAAATAAACAAAACAACAATTTCATATAAAACTACTGTATTCACAAACAGCTGATAGTAACAGTCTGTAGTTAAATTTAATCCTTATAACAGTCGTATAATCAATACACAGTAAACAAACCAAATAAAATATTTCTCCTATTAAAATAACATGGTAACTTTATAGGGCCGTAGGGCAGAACCCTTATGTCCGATTTGGACCATTTCAGATTTATACCTTCCCATTGATGGTTACTATGACCGAGCAAAATTTTGTGAGGATCACTCCAGCCATTCAGGAGGAGTACGTGTAAATAAAAAGCCAGTGTAGTATAGGAGCTTCGCTCAATAATTTGTATAAATAAACTAGTCCTGTTATTACAATAAAAAAAATAAAACACAAATTATTAGAGGGGTCCACTTAAGGGAACTGTTGGGGGAACTTTGTTTATCTAACGTCAGAATCTTTAATGCATCATATTTAATTAAACAGAGATCCCTTTGAATTAAACACAGTGTCAAAGTATTCCCTCAAAATTAACATTTATGAATATATTAGGGCTAAAAGCCTTGTCGGCCAATTTTCTTGTAAAACTTAATGAAACTGAGCACTGACAAAAACTTTGATTTCCACCAAAACACTTAATGGCGAACTGCCAAAAAACAACTAGAGCAAATGATGTCAGCTCTCCACTAAATTGTGATGGACCCAGCACTAGTGTTTAATATGTTTTCCGCTAGGTTTCAGTACACAGTACAGCCAATAACCTTGGGGGTCCACATTAAGAGACTGGTCCACTTTTAAGTACTCTTCTAACGTCCATGCCAAATTTCAAAACAGTTTTTCAGATTTGTTGTTTCTTAATTTTATATTAAAAATTGGCCATAAGAATAATATTAGATAGAAATTTAGAAGTTTTCTGTGGCGGAGCTCTTATGGAATTTTGCAAAACCGTTTCTTAGTGAACACCTATGGGCAAAGAAGAAAGACCACTCCAAATTTTAACATTGTAGGTCCAATGGTTTTTCAAATTCATCATTGCCTTGGTTTGTATAAAAAATTGGCCATAAGAATAACAGATAGAAATGTTGAAGTCCCATGGGGCATAGCCCTGAAGGAATTTTTTAGAAAAAGAGGAACGTCAGTACCAAATTTCAACCCTCTATACCCTATGGTTATGGATTTTCTGATACATTAGTGAGTGGTATGTGACAAATATATAGTAGAAGATGTAGGAAACATTCAATAAATTTGAAAAGTATTTTACCAATATATTATTGCAAAGAATTCATAAGTTAATTTATTTGTTCTTCTTCAAAACTCATAAATTTTATTTTTTATTATGTTTTTAAAGGAGAGGTTATTTTTATAATAACTATTCTATTTCTGGTGAGAGGTGAGAATGTTTGTCAATCAATGTCATGTAGAGCTGAGGCTGAGGCACAACGGTTGTATGAAGGACCTCCTCTTCCTCACATCAACGGTGTAGAGAAGCAGCCTTTTCCGTCAGGCAATATCGGACAAACTGTCGCCAAGTATTGGACTTCTAAACTTCTTCCATATCTCTACGGAGTTATTAATTTATTTTCTTCATCAGTTTTAGATTACAAAATCAATATCAAGTTATTGTAGTGCCATCAAATACTTAAAAGACTAAAGCTTTCAGTTTTCTTGATTTGTAATTATGCTTATGACACACTTTTTTATGGGTCAATGGTGCTTTGAAGTAGACAATTTTAGAACACCTGGTCAGTCGTCTTGTTTACAAAACTCATACTTTTGACATTTCAGTCAAAATACTGATGTATCCTATGTAATATAATCTTTAATTGCTTTAATTCTGGGAATTTAGTAATAATTATTGCAAAAACTATTTAGAAACTTTAATAACTGATATGATTCCAACATTCTAAATTTGCTCAAACACCTGTACATTATTCAAATGAACTCTTTATTTTATTTTGAAGCACTGAAAATAACAGATGAGAAAAGTTTCAATTTAAATTGTTGTACAAATGTTTAATCAAAAACTTAGGAGGGATATTAAAAAATAGATGAAAAATACATTTTTTTCAATGAATAGACTATTTTATTGACAAGGCAGAAACATAATCCTATACTATAATAAGAGGAGTGTCTGAAGGGATGTGTGTTCCACAATCTCAAAATCCAGCGGGCAGATTTTTCTTAAAATTTCCATTTAAGAGTGTTTTGGCCCAAAAATAAGTTTGGAAACAGCCTCAATCCCAGAAAAAAACAAACTTAAGTTTAAAAATCGTAATTTTTAACATTGTTAAAAATAACAATGGTTGCTATTTTGGTAATAAAATAACAACTGAAAGCAAACAAAAATAAAGGAACATTAATTATTTTAAGCATCAAGATTTTTTTAACAGCTGTTAACTGTGAAGAGTCTTACGTAAATTTAATAGCTTGATTACCATGACACTATAACAAAAGTGAGTTAAACCCAACAAGCAACTCCCGGTTAACCTGGTACTAATAATAAATGCTAATAACAAAGAAGGTAAACAGGGTGTTTGGTAGTCAGTGTCAAAATATTTAACGGGTTATAATGCTTGTAAAATGCCACAATTTATGCAGTGACATCTTACTCCACTTCCACTAACAGTTATTTTTAACCTTTTACCAAAATTATTCTCACTTTTATTGACATTATCAGTAATTACACAATATTGCCTATTGCAATAAGTACAGTTTGTGCAAATTATGCCCTTGTAAGCCTTGTAAAATTTACTTGAAAACAATTTTTTTGGAAAATTAAGAAAAATTACACTATAAATTGCTTAAGAAGATGTTTTTATTTGTCAAGTTACAAACTGTCAAATATTACCAAAACTTCCCCACTTTCTAAGCTTTAAAATAATATTCTATAGGAAAGGTGTGTATAACCTTTCCTATTTGCCTAAGGGACAAGAATCAACATTAAAGATAATTATTGACCGGTTTTACATGAAATAACTATCATTGTTGGAAATTATCACACACAATACCGGGTGACAAATAAGTCTGGAACTCTTTTAATAACTTTTAAAGCACAACAGATAAAAAGACCAACTTCCACAAGTCATTACTGATAATAGTAACCTACATATCTATGCCACAACGTACAGGATGGCCCCTCTGGGGCACATCCCACTAGGAGTTAGTACAAAATCTTAAACATAAGCATTGGTCAATATGCACATTAAATTAATGGCCTTACTTGGTAGAGTCTAATGCCCAAACTGCACTTCAAATGGTTGACCGAGGCGGAAATGGCAGGCAATCAAACCTTCCATTAATATCATATAACACAAGCTTAATGCATTATTTTGCAATGTATTTGACCTTTTGAGGTGGGGTTTGTGACATACTTCTCTAAATTTTAAGGCATTTTATGTCATTTATGATGTTAGAAACAGAAAACCAATGAAGTCTTTTTAAAAAATTGGGATGACCCTTAGAGGAAGTTTTTAGGAAGCTATCAGGTTCTAAATGAAAAACAGGTCAATATGAGGTTGTTATAGGATTTTAATGGAAGGTTTGATAGCCTGCCATTTCCACCTCAGTCAACCATTTGAAGTGCAGTTTGTGGCATTAGACTGTACCAAGTAAGGCCATTAATTTAATGTGCATATCAACCTATGCTTATGTTTAAGATTTTGTATTAACTCCTAGTGGTCCGTGCCCCAGAGGGGCCTGTACGTTGGGGCACAGATAATTAGGTTACTATTATCAGTAATGACTTGTGGAAGTTGGTATTTTTATCTGTTGTGGTGGAAATGATATTAAAAGAGTTCCAGACTTAATTGATGCCCAGTATTGTGTGTGATAATTTCCAACGTGTAAAATCGGTCAATAATTATCTTTAACGTTGATTCTTGCCCCTTAGAAAAATAGGAAAGGTCACTTATGATATATCATTTTAAAGCTTAGAAAGTGGAGAAATTTTGGTCTTGTTTGACAGTTTGTATCATGACAGATAAAAAAATCTTCTTTAGCAGTTTATAGTGTTATTTTGCTTAATTTTTTCAAATAATTGTTTTCAAGTAAATTTTTTAAGGCTTTACAAGGGCATAATTGGGACAAACTGTACTTATTCCAACTGACAATTTTGTGTACTTTCTGATAATGTCATTAAAAGTGAGAATTCTTAAAGTTGGTTCAAGAAATTTGAAAAAGAGTTAAAAATAACTTTTACTGGAAGGTGAAGTGGGATCTAACTGCCTAAATTGCATAATTTTGTCACATTTTACAAGCATCATAATCCAATTAATTTTTGACACTGACTACCAAACACACTGTATAAGTGAAACTGAGACAGCTGGCAACACTAACATCAAGTTAACACTAAGGGACGGTTTCTCAAAGCAAGTTTAAACCTAAATTCAAGTTTAAGTTAAAGGTGTTTGGAGAAATCATCCCTATGGGCCATTTCAAACCTAGTTTAATTTAATGTTAAACATATCTACAATTTTGTTTTAATCTTCTTGAGTTTATGTTTAAACTTGCTCCGAGAAAAATTCCCTAATTGGTACAGTTATGGATTACTTAACCTCAATTCTCAGATCAAAGCAGTAAAAAAATGTTTTGTTTATCCGTGTTGAATATTATTTTGAAAACACAGAACCTGGATTTGTTTCTACCTCTTTGTCTCTCAACCTCTAAAGCCAGCGGTGGAGTCAATAGAGTCAATGAAGACAATAGACAACAATCTTTATTTGTAATTTCTTTAAGAAATACGATGGAGTCAGCCTAATAACTAAATAAATAAAAATTGTGCTTTATAGTTACAACTTTATAAAAAAGTTCCTCTATAGTTTATAGCTTGCTGCTCCTCTGGTATGGTAAGAATATCCTGCTTTCTGAACAGTTCTTGTTGGCTGATATAGAAGATTATTGCAGATGTAGAGTGCCACAACAGTGAGAAGAACTTAAACAGAACTTAAATGATAATAATCTCTTACCTTTTGATGAGTATAATGGCTAAACAATTTGTTTCAAAAGTATAATATTTTCAAAGTTGAAAACTATGAAATTCAAAGCGACAATATTAAGTTCCTTAAATGGATGGCGTGTTCGGCTTACCACAGTAATGTGAACTATGAAAACCAATTTAAAATATTTTTGAATTGGAAATAAAAAATAAAATAACAATCGTTTCTTAAAATAAGAGCAAGTTTAATTAGAGAGAGTGGCGAGGATCATTAGGGAGTCTGAGAGCTCTTGACACTGCTTACTCGTCTGCATATTTTAACCATTTTTTTCCATGCAGACCTTTCCAGTTCATAAATAGTTACAAAAAAAGTTAAATTGTAATATTAGTTCCAGTAAAAGTAAAATCCTAAATATGTAGTCGTAATGTTGTCATGCAAGTTTTGCCCAGTACATTAGATATTGTGGATGATAATAGTATTTAGAGCAAAACTATTGTCTTTCCAAATCTTTAAAGCAAAATATTAGTAGCCTATTCAATTAACTTTGCTCCTTTGACTCTAGTGTATTTCACACCAAGGGCGAAAAGAGGGGTTTTGCAGCCTGGGAGTGTGTTTTGTGACCGTAACAAAGTCGAGGTTATAAAAAATAAAGCAGGCTATTTAAAAACCCCTTTTGATCGAAGTGTGAATGTTGTTTTAAACCATATTACATGATTTCATCAATTTTACTGCATCACTGAATAGTAAGCAAAACATTTAGAAAACAATATCTTGAATTATGACGTTATTTTAACTTGAGAATGAGCAAATGAAAATTGTTAATTGTCATTTTCCAATAATGCATTGACTAATTCTAAATAATCCTATACTATAATACGAGCAATGTCTGAAGGGATGTGTGTTCCACAATCTCGAAATCTAGATGATAGATTTTGCTTCAACTTTGCATTTAAGAGTGTTTTGGCCCAAAAATAAGTTTATAAACCGCTTCAATCCCATTAAAAATCAAATTTTGTCTATATTTAAGTTTAAAAATCGTATTTTTTATCATTGGTCTTATGGGTTGCTATTTTGGTAACGAAATAACAACAAAAGATATACAAAAATAAAGGAACTGTAATGTTAAGCAGACCTTTTGAAACAGCTGTTAACTGCGAAGAGTTGGTTGAGATGTTGGTTGTTGGTGGAAATTTAATAGCTTTATTACCATGACACTGTATCAAAACCGGAATAAAGCAACGAGCAAGGCTCGGTTAACCTGGTACTATCTAAAAATGCAAGATAAAGTCAAATAAAGACTTAATCCTATACTCTAATACAAGTGATTTATATTTATGACTTGTTAGATTTAAAATGTATTTGTGTGCATACATTAATTTATGTGCATAAAATGTATGCACATGTATCTCAATAACAACTCTAACAATTTTTTAAAAACTTTGCAAAAAACTTATTTTTGGGAATAAAAATAATAATTGCACAGGTCTTTATGTTAATAAATATCCTATTGCTTTGTATTCTGAAATTGAAATTTTTTAAGTTTTAATATTGGTCTTACGGAGTTAAAAATCAAAACATAAGAAATGCTAAAAACAGCTGACTCATCTGTCAAAGTACGGACAACATATCCTTTAAAAACATTGTAGCCCGTTACTGATTTATTGAATGATAGGCCAATTAATCATAAATTAATTTGTCAGTTTTTAATCATAATTCATATTGATGGTTATGGTTGTTACTATAAACAAAGTAAAAAAATAAATCAGTATTTTAATATACAATTTTTAAATATTAAAAAAATAAAACCAAAAGATTAAAGGCTATAATAATAAAACCAGCTGATAGCTGAAGAAGTAAAACCAGTATTCCAGTTTCAACATGTGTACCCGTATCAGCAAATTAATACCATAGTGCAGCACCCTTAGTAAAACACCCTGAAATTAGTTTAAGGAAAGCAAACAAGACCGTCGTGGTAGTGAGTGAACGAGCTCATCTTGAAAAGAAACAAGCCATTTTGGACTCGGCATTCCGGGGTAGCCTTATGTGACTGAGAATATTTCTACAAAAAATATGCATAAATTTACCAAGCAAATGCTCGACCCCCCCAGGTCCTACACCTTAACAAGCTTAATACACAGCTAATATAGTCCGAGGCATTTAGCGAATTACCTAGACAAAATTGGCCGGGTAACGAGACCTAGTGGAATGAGTTCGGTATGTGTCCCTGATCATTTGGTAAAAATTCCCAACTTTTCCCACAACAGGAACATCCGCCATTTTGGAAAATGGCGGAAAAAGTTGATTACAGTGTAAGTGTTTACTAAAATGGGATTTTCATTAAGCCCACACCACTTAGATTCAACCTAAAACGTTTATATTGTTCACAATTATATACCATACAAGGAAATACCATATTTATTGGTATTAATAATATTTTAAGGTTCAATATGTACACTTAAATTTAACATTTCGTCAAAAATTTGGGAAGTTATTTTGGTTTTTTGGAATTTACGGCGTTAATATCACAGTTATGATATTTTTAGACCTTATAAGAATTGTAGCCCTTAAAATTGTGCATTGATTGCATATATAATATTCTTTGTTGAAATAATAATAACGCTGATACGGTGCCTTAAAGTCTGAAATATTCACGGCTTTCAAAGAGGTAAAAATGGTTTTTTTGCATTTTTGGACTTCTATTTTCAAAATTCAACAATTTTAACTGAAACCATTTGAAAGAGCTTAAAAAAACAAACAATTTAGTATTTTGAAATTTTAACTTGGCTTGAACGGGTTACGAAGAAAAGCCAAAAATAGGTTTCCCATGATAATCTGATGGGAAATCAACTAAACCCTGTATATCGCTTATTTATTGGCATAACTTGATAAAATTTGTTATGTACATTCATTAGGTAGGGTTTAACTGATATTTGCTTACAACACCCATATTTCGGCAAACCTACATACTCACCCCCATGGGGTTTATGGGAATAATTAAAAGTGCCGAATATTGATAAAATTAGATATTTACCTTAACTAACCAATACACTTCCTAACAACTAACATTTGATAACAACATTCCATGGCAGCAAATCTACATACTCATTCCTATGGTGTTTATAGGGAAAATAAAAATCCCAAATTCCTTTGGAAATTCGCTGAGTACACAGATTTGCTGCGACAGGGGCATTTGACAATATGACAAGAAAACTATATACAATTAAATTAATCAAAATAAATGTTATTTTTATAGATTGCATGATATTCAGTCAAAAGAATATTTTGATGTAAATATGTAGTTTAATTAATTAATACTTTGTGTATTGTGTATCAAAAACTCATTACAAGAAAGTTTAAATAAAGAAAATTAAGTACCAATCAAATTATAAATAGATACTCAGGCATTTCAGATTATAAAACTAATATTGATGTTAGTTTTTTTAATATAGATCAATATCTTATATCTTAGTAGATCACCTGAACCTTCCAGTAAAAATGGAACAACTAAGCTTAAAAGGGAAACAAAGACATGGTTATTCTTAAAACATTTGCTTTTATTTTATAAAATGTTGAAAAAAACCTGGTAAGATTAGTTTAACAAAATTAAATAGCGTTTTTTACAGATGCATACTATCCAGTTGAAAGAGTATTTGATATTTTGATCATTAAGTCATTAGATGCAGGTGTATATAAGGACTCGCCTACGGCTCGATGGGGGCTCCGCCCCCATGCCCCCTAGTTCGTTCCCCTTAATTCATTAACGTCTCATGAGTTGAAAAAAACACAAATCAAAGTTCAAGTTGTGTCTCAACGTAGGGTTTGGTCCTAACGTTAACAAAATCCCTAAGGTTAATCTAGGAAGAATTATTGGCAGGATTCCTAGCTATAGGTGTAACAAACACAATAATTACTAAATTATGACAACGACTAAACTTGTATTAAAATTGACTCATGGTTTTTACTTCAGTATGACCTAGTTGAAGTTTTTATATGTACTAAATTTCAAACATCTAGGTACCATAATAGTAAATTTGAAGTCTTAGGATAGCACCATTTTCGGTGAAAGAACTTTACAATTTAGAAAGTACGCCCCTATTAACGGGTGAAGGGGTGAGGTACAGCTAAATTTCATAAGACTAAATTTTCAGAGAGTCTAAAATAAAACGTAACACTGGCAAAACATATCGATATTGCAGTATATTTGGCAGATTGACGTAAATTACTAACACTTTACATGAAAAAAACCTCAAGTTTTTACGATGTTTTTGGACTTAACTTTGAATGAAATCGGAAAATAGCTGATACTATTGAAAGAACGGTTGAGGTCACAATATGTACTGAATTTCAAGCATCTATGTGCCAGTATGGTAAAAAACTTATTAAATCAACAAGACTTTTGTGAAAAGATTTCAAAATTTTGAAAGTACGCCCATTTTAAAGGGTGAAGGGGGTGAGATACGGCAAAGTTTTCTTTGGACCAAACTTGTAGAGCGAATAGAATAGAAGGTAACTATGTCAAAACTCAAATTGATATTGCAGTATATTTGGCAGATTAAAGTAAATTACAAACACTATAAATGAAAAAATGTTAAGGATTTTGTGTTTTTGAAAACCCTTTTAGGCCTCAACTTTGATGGAAATTGCCCACTGGCTTTTACTATAGTTAGATTTAGTTAAGATCATATGTACTAAAATATACATAATGTATATGTGCCCCTATATGTTCAGGCACATATCTGCCATGATAGTAAATAAACAATATAAAATAGCATATTTTTTGGAAATGAATTTAGAAATTTTGAAAGGACATCCCTTTTAAGGGTGAAGGGAGTGAGATATGGCAAAACTACACCGGAATAACTCATATAGAGCGTCTGATTTGTCCGCTCTGACGCCATGAACTTTCCGTCAGATTTTAGGTAGGACCTCTCGTTCAAAAGTTACGACCTGCAATGTCGTGGCTTTACAATTATTTTGGACTGAAATTAGATTAAAACTGTCCAATGGCTGCTACTATAGTATGACTTAGTCAAGGTCATAATATGTACTAAATTTTAGACGTCCATGTGCTACAATAGTGGATAAAAATATTGAAATAACTTAATTATTGTGAAAGAATCGTGAAATTTGATAGTACGCCCCTTGTAAAGGTGAAGGGGGTGTAATATGGAAAAATGTGTGAGGACCAAATGAGTAGACCGTCTAAAATATAATACAAAAATTGAAAACGTACATCGATATCGTACTATATTTACAAGATTTAAGTCAATTACAAACACACTATACGTTAAAAATGTTAAGGATTTTGTGTTATTACGAGTTTTTTTTATCTAAAATTAGGTTTAAATCGGCCTATGAATGCTATTACAGTTAAACCTATATGAGGTCATAATATTTACTAATCAATTTGCCTTAATAGTAAATAAAAAATATTAAATAGCGCAATTTTCGTGGACGAATTTTAATATTTTGAAATTACGTCCACTTTTAAGGGTAAAGGGGATGAGATACGGGAAAATGTCAAGGCACCAAACTTGTAGAGCATCTAAAATACAGTACAATAATTGAAAAATATTTATCAATGTAGCACCATATTTACCAGATTTAAGTAAATTGCAAACACTTTACATGGCAAAATTTTAAAGATTTCGTATTTTTACGATTTTCTTGTAGCTAAACTTAGATTGAAATTGGCCAATGAATGCTACAATAGAAAGGCTACTATTGGAGCATTATATGTACTAAAGTTCAGGTATCTATTTGCCATAATAGTATATATAAAAAATAAAATAGCCCAATTTTTGTGAAGAAATTTTGAAATTTTGGAAGTATGCCCCTTTTTAAGGGTGAAGGGAGTGAGATACAGTAAAATGTCACATGACCTAACTTGTAGAGCATTTAATTCCCAACTAACGATTTTCCATCAGATTTGAGGTAGGAACTCTCGTTCAAAAGTTACAGAGAAAATAGAAAACCCTTACATATTCAAATTTTTTATTTCTACCCTTTTAATTTTTTTGGAGGGGTTGAAATGGAAAATTGGTGGATTTTAGATTTTTCCCGATGGTTTCTGAACAATAGCCACCTACATGCCGAATTTCAAGTTTGTAGCATAATTGAAAGTGGTAAATAATTTTGATTCTTGTGAGTGAGTTACACATGCGGGTGTATAGTTATTTAGTTATTTAGATATGCAATCTGTAAAAAACGATATTTAATTTTGTTAAACTAATTTTACTATTTTTTCAACATTTTATAAATATCAAATGTTTTAAGAATAACCATGTCTTTGTTTCCCTTTAAGCTTAGTTGTTCTATTTCTACTGGAAGGTTCTGGTGATCTATTAAGATATAAGATATTGATCTATATTTAAAAAAACTAACATCAATATTAGTTTTATAATCTGAAATGCCTGACTATCTATTTATAATTTGATTGGTACTTAATTTTCTTTATTTAAACTTTCTTATTTATTATTACTTTATTTATTAAAATATCATATACGGTAAGTAATTGGGCCTAATGAAATTATAACATAACAATAGTTTGAAATTACAGGTAGTTAAAATTAAAAGAAATCGTTTCAGGTAGTTTAATGAAATCGACCAATGGTTTAAGCTTTAAGTGGTATGAGCTTTACGAAAATATCATTTTAGTAAACACTTACACTATAGATAATTAATTTTTCCGCCATTTTCTAAGATGGCGGACCACACCAAAATTAGGAAACTACCAAATGATTATTAAAAGTTAAGCACACTATATATATTGTATCTATTATAAAACTACCCATCTTTTTTTATTTTGTGAGTCGTCTGATAATGTTACAGAGATGATGTCCTTGCTAGCGAACGGCCTCACGAATCTAAAAATAAAAATATTGGTACCTGAGTATTAATTTTAAATTTTTATACCCTTCTATTGTGGACTATACAAGCGGAATAAATGGCATATCGAATTTTGTGTTGTTTATATCTTGGTTTAAATATCAAAATTAAATTGGTTTATTAGATTAAATTAATTTGTTTATAGTTTTCTCGTCATATTATCAAATACACCCGTCGCAGCAAACCTGCGTTCTTAGCGAATTTACAAAGTAATTTGATATTTTGTATTTCCCCCATAAACACCTTAGAAATGCGTATGTAGGTTTGTTGCCATGGGATGTTGTTATCAAATGTTAGTTGTTAGGAAGTATGATGGTTAGTTAAGGTAAATATCTAATTTTATCAATATTCGGCACTTTTAATTATTCCCATAAACCCCATGGGGGTGAGTATGTAGGTTTGCCGAAATATGGGTGTTGTAAGCAAATATCAGTTAAACCCTACCTAATGAATGTACATAAAAAATTTTATCAAGTTAGGCCAATAAATAAGCGAGATACAGGGTTTAGTTGATTTCCCATCAGATTATCATGGGAAACCTATTTTTGGCTTTTCTTCGTAACCCGTTCAAGCCAAGTTAAAATTTCAAAATACTAAATTGTTTGTTTTTTTAAGCTCTTTTAAATGGTTTCAGTTAAAATTGTTGAATTTTGAAAATGGAAGTCCAAAAATGCAAAAAAACCATTTTTACCTCTTTGAAAGCCGTGAATATTTCAGACTTTAAGGCACCGTATCAGCGTTATTACTATTTCAACAAAAAATATTATATATGCAATCGATGCACAATTTTAAGGGCTACAATTCTTATAAGGACTAAAAATATCATAACTGTGATATTAACGCCGTAAATTCCTAAAAACCAAAATAACTTCCCAAATTTTTGACGAAATATTAAATTTAAGTGTACATATTGAACCTTAAAATATTATTAATACCAATAAATATGTTATTTCCTTGTATGGTATATAATTGTGAACAATATAAACGTTTTAGGTTGAATCTAAGTGGTGTGGGCTTAATGAAAATCCCATTTTAGTAAACACTTACACTGTAATCAACTTTTTTCGCCATTTTCCAAAATGGCGGATGTTCCTGTTGTGGGAAAAGTTGGGAATTTTTACCAAATGATCAGGGACACATACCAAACTCATTCCACTAGGTCTCGTTACCCGTCCAATTTTGTCTAGGTCAAGGCCATATTTTTTTTTTTTTTTTTTTTTTTTTTTTTTTTTGAGGGAGAGGCGGAAAAATGCATTACGCACACAGGTGGCCAGCCTGTAGTGTGGGGCTCCCCTAAAAACGAGTTTACCCACTAAAAAACCTCCTCTACTCTTTAGGAATCTAACCTGGAATTGTTTGTCACATTACGTCAGGCTAGGCCTAAATTTGGCTTACGCCCGTGGGGCTCGCTCCTTATCCAGCCGCTCGATCAAGGGATCTGGGCCACTTCACGGTCCAGATCGGTTTTCTTTTCCAGGAGGATGCCCCGGACGAACTGTGACAAACAATCCCAGTTGCCCTCATCCTCCAAAATCGTTTGGCAGACCGAGTCCACCGAAAATGCACCAAAGATTTGTGTGGCCTCCAGGCGGGGCCCTTCCCAACGGGGACAGCGGAAGAATGTGTGTTCCGCATCGTCGGGAACACCCGGGCAATAAATGCAGTCCGGTGAACCGGTCTTTCCCATACGGTTCAGGTACGACCGAAAATAGCCGTGACCTGTCAAAAATTGGGTCAGGTAGTAGTCCACCTCCCCATGCCGCCGTTCCACCCATGGTTGGACCTGCTTGATAAGTCGCGCAGTCCATCGTCCTCGGGTGTCGTGCTCCCAGCTGTGTTGCCACTGCTGGTAGGTTCGGGAGCGCTCTTCTGTTCTTGCCGTGTCCTTGCCGATCTCGCCTTGTCTCTGATAAATCGCTTTCCTCTCCCCTGCCAAGAGCTTGACAGGGATGACTCCGGCGACCACCAGGACGGCAGGCTCGGACACTGTCCGGTAGGCGGAACACACCCGGAGCGCAGCTTGACGCTGAACCCGGGCGAGTCGCAACCTGTAGCACTCCTTATCTAGAGCGCCTGCCCACACCTCTGCCCCGTAAAGAAGCACGGACTGGACCGCGGACATCAACAGACGTCTTCTGCTGGATCGGGGACCCCCGACATTGGCCATCAGCCTACTAAGGTAAGTCACTACCTTAGCGGCCTTGTCCGCCGTACGGAAGATCTGATCCCTCCAGCTTAACTTGGTGTCCACCATAACCCCGAGGTATTTGGCGGCACGAGTTGATGTGACCACCTCCCTTCCCACTCGAAACGGGACGACGGTGTCGATCCTCTTCTTCGTAAGAATCACGATCTCCGTCTTACTGAGAGCAAGTGAGAGACCGTGATCGGACATCCAGTTGTTGACCACCCGCATAACTCGGTTCAACTTCAGTTGGGCCAGCTCAACGTTGCGTGCAGCAATGAGAGCTGCGACGTCATCGGCGTACCCAACCAAAGTGGTTTCCTCAGGCATCTCGGACCTCAGGAGGCTGTCATAGGCAACGTTCCAGAGATCCGGGCCGAGTATTGAACCTTGTGCGGCACCAGAAGTGACTTCCATCGTCCGCGTTCCGTCCCTCGTGTCATAAATCAGGCTTCGAGAGCGTAGATAATCCTCGACGAGCCGCAACAGATATGCAGGAATACGAAAGGTGTTGCGAAGCGCATCCAACATATCGACCCACCTCGCCGAGTTGAAGGCATTCTTGACATCAAGCGTAACAAGAAGCACTACTCGGCGGGAGAAATGGTTGTGGCTCTCGGCTCTCTCCACAGCTCTCTGAACTTCGGTGACAGCGTCGATCGTTGACCGTCCCTTTCTGAAGCCGTACTGACGGGGGCATAAGTCCCCGGCAGCTTCCACGGCAGAAGTCAGGCGGGAACGGATCAGCTTCTCGAACAGCTTCCCAGCCGTGTCCAACATGCAGAGAGGCCTGTGGGACGACGGCAGCTCGGGATCACCTTTGCCCTTGCTGATCAGTACAAACCTGGCTGTTTTCCAGGGAGCCGGAAACACCCCTTCTACCAAACAGGCATTGTACATTCTCAACAACAAGTCAGCGTTGATTAAAAATACTTTCTTTAAAGCCTCACTGGGAATCCCATCCGGGCCAGGAGCCTTGTTGCTCTTCAGGGAGAGAACGGAGGTTTCCAGCTCCTCGAAAGTAAAAAGTGGAACGTCCTCTACCCGTCCGAAGTCAACCGGCGGTCGCTGTGGATGTTCAGGAAACAACGCAGCGACGATCCTCCCCATGGTGGCGCCCTCCATGATGGAAGGTGGAGAGCGGGCGCCGAGTTTCTGTGTTACAAGTTTGTAACCCAGGCCCCACGGGTCGGAATCAACGTCGTCACGAAGTCTCCTCCAGCTATTCGCCTTGCTCCTGTTGATCGCCTGGCGGAGAGATTTTCTCGCAGCTTTATAGGCCTCCGACTTACGAACTCTGTCTGCGGGAATTCTCGCTCTAGTGGCGGCTCGTCTAGTTCTTAAACATGTTCTTCTGAGTTCCGCAATCTCTTCAGTCCACCAGTAAACGGGTTGTTTGTCGCGTCGGGGTTTCCTTCGCGGCATAGACTGGTCGCAGGCCGAGACGATAAGTTCCATCGTGGATGTTACTAGTGCCTCGGCTCCAGCCTCACCAGGATTCCCCTGCGCTCCCCGAGAGATGACTTCGGTGAACTTGACCACGTCCAGTTTGTTGGTGTTCCACCGGCGTGGCCCTTCCCGAGATGCGGAAACTCGACGATTTGCCTGATCATGCAGGTCAAACACGATGTATTGGTGGTCGCTACCCGTGTAGTCCTCGACAACCCTCCAGCCAGAGATCCTCGGAAGGAGCGACTCAGACGCAAAGGTGACGTCAGGGATCGTGCCTCTCTGCCCGGGGCGCCGAAAAGTAGGTGTGTCGCCCTGGTTGAGGACGACAAGACCGGCCCTGGCGATGAAATCCAGGATGTATTTCCCCCGGGAGCTGGTAGAGGGCATTCCCCACTCGACGGCCCTGGCGTTGAAATCGCCACCAACGACGACATGCCCGGTGGTGCCGAGAACGCACTCCTCTAGGCTATCTATCTTGTCGCGAAAGTCCTGGACGGCCTCGTTGGGTGTGAGGTAGCAACTGAAGATAGTCACGTCCCTACACCGAACCCAGACGAATCCTCGGCCGCGCCCGTGACTCCGCACCAAGACATCCTGTGTATTACGCGCCCAAAATGCAGCAGTACCGAGGCTGTCGGAGATCCAAATGTTTGGGTCTCTGTCCCGATACTGTTCGCTGATAAGGAGCGCGTCAGCACCAAGTTCTCGGGCGAGCTGATCTAGAAGGTTATCAGCTCCCCAGGATCTATGAAGATTGGCCTGGAGGATGCGAATTACCGGCCGCTGCCTTTTGCCTGTTCAAGTGCGGCTCTGAAGGCACCGCACTGGCCAGACCCGGGTAAGTGACCGAGGGCACTGGAGCCTGAATCCTTGCAGAGGAAGCAGGATGGGCTCGAGGAACATTCCTTGCGTTTGTGGCCCTGGCCTCCACACTGGAAGCAGTTGGCACTCCTGTCGGGCCCGTTACAGTTTCGGGAGGAGTGGCCGAAACCGAGACAGCGGAAGCATCTCGAAACTACCACCCTCCGTTTGAGCCTGCAACTGACCCAACCGACTCTGAGGTGCTGAAGGCTAAGCAGCTTATTGGCGTGCTTTTCGCCCATCTCAGCAACAGCCATCCTGAGTTGACTTCGGTTAGGCTTTGTCAGCCATACCCTCACTCCATCAGCCGGTATCTCCGGGAGTGCCACCTGGATCGCACGGGTCACCTCATCTTCGGTGGAGAGGGCATCAAGGTCCCGAATCTCGACCGAACATTTCGGTTCTAGGGCCTTGATGGAGCCTTTGTCCCCAAGTGCAGTCTTGAGGGAAGCGGCAAAACCGATCTTGTCACTCGACTTCCCCAGTTCGAGGAGGACATCCCCGTTCTGGGTTCGCCGAATAGACTTGATAACGGTGTCGGTCTCTTCCGGTTTGGCCTGCGATCTAATCTGACCCAGAACATCAGCAAAAGATCGCCCCCCTAAGGGCTTGATCAAGATTGCCTCCGTCCTGGGCTTCTTAGGCCTGGGTTGTTTAGGCTTTCTGACAGACTTGCCAGAGGCCTCCCCCACCGGGTTTGAGACTTGCGTCCGCTCCACCCTCGACGCACTTTTCGAAGCTGCCTCCACTTGCTTCTGCCTCCTCCTTTCTTTCTTAGACAGGCGCGTCTTCCAGCCCCCCAAAGGTGTTGAGGCAGAGTTTGCTGCCAAGGCAGGATTAGCCGCCGGAGCAGGAACCTCTGCAGGAGTAGCCGCTGGAATCGCGACAGCGCCCGGGGCGGATTGAGTAGCCTGGACAGGAGATGTCTGCGATGCCGCAGTGACAAAAACCGGTCTCGGCACTGAGTCCACCTCAACAAGCTCAGGGCTTTCCGGCGAAGAACCGCTCTGCCTCTTCTTTCGCTTTCTGGCTTGAGTCTGGGACTCAGCCAGATGAGCTTGAGGCGAAGCAGACATAACTCGGTTCATAACGTCGCGCTCCTGCTTCACTGCCTTCAGCCTGATCTTCCGGCATTCCTCGATTTCGCCAAGGAAATCCTCGAGTTTTGGAATTCCGTCCTTAATCGCCTTGTTGACGTTCTTCTGAATAAGGAGAGCCTTGGCCATCTCCTTCAAAAGATCGTTCATTTTCTTCAGACATGAGTCTTCCTCCTCGTTGGCATCGTCCTGCTGCTGCCGAAGCATTTGCATCTCGAATGCCGGACGAAGAGGACTCTTCCTGGGAGGAATTCCTTGCATCCCGGCTAGAGGTGTTACCGGCTCAGTCACCCCCATACCCAGCTTAACCTCATCCTTCTCCTTTCCGGTTACGGCCGACGATCCGGCGACACCAGCAGCCTTGAACGGGATCGGCGGAGGGGAGGCTTTAATTCCCCCCGTCGGCGTCCCAGTCTTCGAGGTCGGAGACCTCTGCAGTTTTGAGCTGCGCTTAAAGGCGGCCTGCTCATTCTCCTTTAATTTCGTGTTTTGGTTTTGAAAATCCATACTTTTGTTTCACCAGCGCATCGTGCGGCAAGAGGCGGCCCTTCATTGGCCGGGAGCGGGTACACCCTCGGAGGTCTACCCCCCGTAGGAGATAAGACACCCCTACCCCAGGACTCTGGGGCCCGAAACCTCCGTTTGCCCAGCACCGATACACAAAATGTGCCGGACGTGCTGGGGGTCGCACCGTGGCAATGCAGAGTCCGATCTCTGCATCCATGCCGCACTTCCTGACTAAGGTCCGAAGCGGCTGGCTTCTGACGACACACTGGAGGAGACCATCGGCAGTGCGAGGCACACATCAGTCCCTGCAACACAACAGGGACACTCCCAGGACCCCCCAGCGTGCGCCGGTCGAAAGAAGGTGGAAAGACACCCTTGATTCGGGGTCGAAAACAAGAAGGTGAGCAAGGTTAGCTCAGGAAAGAATAAAGACGGTGAGCTAAGACCTGAAAGATGAGAAGAAAGGCCCTAGCTCGGGAAGAACTGTGAGGAGGGTCTCACAGCTTGGCTCAGGTACCCCGGGGTCGCAAGGCCATATTTTGGCTAAATGCCCCGGACTAATATTACAAGCTTAATACAGTGTGTCAAACCAAAGAACACAAAATAGAAAGCACATCTTACCACCCGTTCAAAATTAATGTGCGGTCGTAATGCAGATTTCAACTCTCCCAATTTTTTCCGATCCTCCTGCTGCCCAGAATCCAACCAATCAGAATCACTGAACATTAGTACAGCTAATATCTCATGTCAGTTTATACAATTACTTTGCTTTCCAATATGCTTATTTTGACGTTTGAGATGGTTAATGAATCTCTTATACCGGCAAAGAGGAGAAGTAATTTTATCATCAGCGCTATTATCTACTTTTGAACTCCAAGAATGAAATTAAAATATCTGCTGATTATGAAGGAAAGTAGGGGAATTCATTACGTTAAGAGGGATTTTTTCCGTGGGGGGAAATAAAATTCTTTCTACCAACTGCACATTAGTTTTGAACAGGATATGACTAGTTATCGGTGTGTAAGCTTAAAAATAGTTGGCAACAATGACTAAATAGAGGAGGTTAATTTACATCCTTAGGACTGTCATTAGTTACAGTCGTAGGGAGGACTGTCATTATTTACAGTCGTAGGGATGTAAAGCCCTTTTTTTAGGACCGGAAACATATTATTACAATGTAGTATCAGGACTGCGGAGAACATATAATTGAAAGAAGGGCTGTTTCATTCCTTTGATATAGGAAAATGCTGCTTTTGAGTCAGGCCGGTGACGTAATTCAACTGATGTCCATAAAAATAACATGCACCAGCTGTTTTTTTTTCTCAGGCTAGTGACGTTTTGGGTACTACTTTTTACATTGATTTACCCGCTAATGAAACAGCCCTTGTCTATTACATTACAGCAGTTTTTCCCAGTCCTGGTGTAGTCGTGAAAAAGATTATTTTGCATCACCACCCTTTTATTTCAGGTGCGCAGGGTTGAAATTTTGCATGGACGTTCCTCTTTGCGCAAAAATACTCACTAATAAATGGTTTTGCAAAATTCCTTCAGGGACTTCAGAATTAGGACTTAATGTTATTCTTACGGCCAATTTTTATTCCGAATCAAGGGAACAACAAATCTGGAAAGCTTCAGATACGATGTTGAAATATGGCTTGGGCGTTCCTATTTGCTCGTAGGCGCTTACTAAGAAAAAGTTAGACAAAATTCCATCAGGGCTTCGCTGTACAGGACCTCAAAATTTGGATTTAATGCTTCCTATGGCCAATTTTTAATTCATATCAAGGAAAAAATTTTTATTTATTTATTTGAAACACCTACATACGATTGTATCTTTTTTAAAGGTGTATGATACATAAAATAAGCTAACATATAAACACTATACTAATTTCACATTCGATTAATTCTTCTTGTTTCTTTTTACTTGCATAGTTTAATCTTCTTTTCCAATATACTCTTCTATTGAATAAAAAGTAATTTTGAATAAAGTAATTTTGAAGTGCGATATGTGAGGTGAAAAGGAGAAAGGAACTTTTCATGGCAATTTTTTATTTTGAGCTATGCATTTTTTAATTCCTCATTTAACTCCTAACAGTTTGGCGGAAGACCCATAAATCTATGATTTTATTTGTTGTTAACACGTTGGCTACCGACGGTCGGGAATCCGGGTCGCCGGGAGTTCCCAGCAGACCGAATCTAGTACTCAAAACTCTCACCACAGACCGAGGCATTGCGACCAACAGTAACCCAGAGACGGAAAATCTTTTTTCGGTATTTTTTTGTATAATTTGAAGTGTAATATATAAATTTAATCATGAAATTTGCAGTAAAATATTATTTCAGTGCTATTTTGGCATTTTTATTACGTCACGGATGTGTGACATCAGTCTATAGTAATATTTTGTTTTATGTTTGTTTGCTTTGCAACTGTCTCACATACTTGTCATGAGTTGGATGACTGGGAAATAAATGAAAAATTGTTTTACTACACAAAAAAATACTAAAATATGCAGGTCAATGTGTCCCACAATAAAAACCGCCATGTGGAATGTGTAGTGAACAAACACTAATGGCAACATGTGACCAGACAAGATGGTCAACTTTGCAAATCTTTAAAAAATAAAAATTGAGGTCGTACCCAGAGACCAAGCGACACACATGTGTGTCGCACATTCCTATAGACCGATAAACAGGTTTTAGATCGATTCATTGTACCAAATGGGCGTGGCGAGTCATTTAACTGAACAATGACTGCGTCCCATATATGTGCCGTCGGTGCACTGGTTTTGACCAGAGCGTCCCGTATATGTGTCGTCGGTCTACTGGAAACACCTTGAGCGACACATATACGTGACGCTGGTCTATTTTAAAGGTTTGTTTTTAGCATTACGTCACATATATGTGACGATCGGTAGCCAACGTGTTAAAGTTATAGGACGTGATAGGAAAGGACCATTTTGAGAAAAATCAATTTGAAAATTTCAAATAAGCATTAAACAAATATTTTTCACATTTAAGCAACGATTTTGGTATCAAAAGAAAGCACTAATTCTCCTCTTTAATGGGGATACCTATTTTTTCTTAACTCACTGTAGTTTTCAAGAAAATAATGTTTTTATAGAAGTATGTCGTGAAAAGTGATATTTCAGAAAATATCTTCGCGGCCCTGTGTTATTTCTCCATAACGAATTGCAAAACTGCCGAAAGCGACCTCTTGGTGGCATTTTCTGGTTTTTTGTTATTAAAAGACGTTCTACATTTACAATAAACTCGTAGTAGTTTACCTCGTCGCCGATAGAATTCATCACGAGTTCAGTTTTCAAAGTGTAGCTTTGATTTTGGCGTTTTGAGTGAGCTTTTTGTTTGAAAAGGGACCTGTTTGCGGCAATGTTATTTCTCCAAAAGTGCGAAGAAGTACCTTTTCTCAAGCTAGACATTGACTACTTTAATCATTATTTTGAATGTTTTATTCCATTACAAGTGTTTTGTAAGGAGTTACTTTTGACTAAATTAATGAACTATGGCATATATGGCAAATCACTCAATTGGATTGAATCATTTTTGTCGAATAGAAGAAATTTCACAGAAATAAAACGGAATGACCAACTAACAAGTTCAAAATTCATATCAGAATGCTCAATTGTCAACATAGGAGTGCCACAAGGAACAGTCCTAGGTCCTTTATTTTTTATTCTATATATAAACCAATTGGCAGATGTCCCAGGAGAAGGAAGTGTAATATTATTTGCAGATGATACAACCTTTTATAACTCTAATCCAAATTTTTCAGATTTAGATATTTCTAATTTTATTCAAATTTTAAACATTATCAATTGGTTTAACGAAAACAGTTTAAAAGTTAATAACAATAAAACAAAGTTTATATCATTTAATAAGAATAAAACAAAAGTAACAAATCCTTACTTATTGTTAGATGATACAAATATTTCCTCTTGTGATGCAACGAAATTCCTTGGACTTACAATATCTAGTGATTTATCATGGACTCTACATATAGAAGAACTATGTAAAAAGATTAGTAGTGGAATTTTCATGATTAAAGTTCTTTCAAAATGCTGCAAAACTAATGTCACAAAATTAATATATTATGCTTATGTTCAGTCACATATTTCATATGGACTTATGTTTTGGGAATTAAGTAAAGATGCGAAAAAAGTATTTAAATTGCAAAAGAAAGCCTTAAGGACCATTTTTCATCTACCTTCTACAAAATCATGTCGTCCCCTGTTTCAAGAACATAAAATTTTAACACTAGCATCTTTATACATTCTTCAATCTGCTTGTTTTGTGCACACAAATAAATCAAAATTTCAACTGAGGATGAACGTACATAAACATAACACAAGATTAAAAAATTCCATCGAAACTCCATGTTGTAATTCAACACTTTATCAAAAAAGTTCGGAATATATGTCAATTAAAATCTATAATAAATTACCTGAACATTTCAAGCAAATTACAAATTTGAAAAAGTGTAAAAAATCACTCAAGGAAGAACTTGCCACTCGATGTTATTATAAAATTGAAGATTTTTTTAACAAATGAAGAAGTTCCTAGTGCAAAGAAAGAACCTTCAACAAGTTGAACAAGTTCCTGTGTAATTTGGGTCTTTTTAGAGATGAAGAATAGCAAATCAAGAAAACCTTGTGAAAATTAGAATAAGTTATATATTGGAATGTTAGGGTATAACCATGCATATATACTGTATATATGGCAATTAGACCCAAAATATTAAATAAATAATCTATTTTAACTGGTAAAGGACGAAATGAAGCATATTAAAATGCAAACAATGGAAAATCAATATTTTTTACCTCAAGCGATAAAACTGCCTGTACTGAATTTTTACTTTGCCACAAAGAGGTCCCTTTTTCCTTTCTCCCTCACATATTCTTTCAGATTTCGGTAAAAAATCTTCTGATTTTGTTCTAATTTTATGAAGTTTGATCATTTTTGGCTAAATTTTACACCTATGTAACTTGGAGGTTTTTTTTGTAAAAATTTAAATTTTGGTAATTTGTCATAGAATACTTATGATTTATAGTGTAATGATTGTGTTTTAAATTCTTACTTTTGAGTAGGTTTCTTTTTTATACCTCCGCCCTTACTGTTTAAAAGGAATGTCTTGTAGATTAACAGAATCCCTTTATAATTCACATTGGCTCCCACAGCTACCCCCTACAAGCTTTTTAAGTTTTTATGTTAATCTTATGAATGAAGGGTATTAGATTAATTCATTAGACAGTTGTTGGAAGAACAAATGTTTCAATTAGGAAATGTCTTTATTACAAATTAAGTCAAGATCACTGATTTTTTTTTTGTTTTTGTTTTTTTTTTTTTTTTTTTTTTTTTGCAGAAAACAGATGTGACATTCGAGTTGGTAGACGAGCTGCAGATCAAGACGAAGGAGTTCTTGCAGCCAAACCCGACAGCGCGCGCCAAGATGGCCGCTGTCAAGGGCATCTCGAAGCTGAGCGGCCAGGCGAAGGCGTCCACCTACCCGCAGAGCGAAGGCGTGCTGGGCGAGACCATGGTGTCCTACGGCAAGAAGCTGGGCGATGACAGCTACTTCGGTCTGTACACACGTCCCTTTATTGTGGTATACAAAGGGTGGCCCAAAATAACCCGACAGTTTTAAAAATAAAATTACATTAATTGAAATAAAACTTAGGCCTATACTTTGTTAAAATGCCATTATCATTTATGGACATTTAGATAACGTAAATGCTCCCCACCAACACAAACAAACAACTTATGTTTGTAATCTTTTCTGAAAATTTCCTTACTCGGCTTACCTTGACGGACATTGGTAGCTTTATTTCATGTATACAAATAATGCAAATCGTACCTTAACCTCGCAGTCTCGTCACATCAAGTAGGCCTACTTGATCCGCTCTGTACAGTCCTATGTTAACACACGTGTACTGACATCGGTGTGTATAATTCATAAAATGTCTCCTTTCTTGTTTAATGTGCCTTCGCATGTTAATTGTACGACAAACACTTAAATTTGGAATTAATTTATGAATAATTTATATTAGGAGTAATGCTCTCGAAATATGTCCGGTAATCAACTGATTCAAGGATTATTTTGATAAAGGCAATTATGTTAGTTTCAAAGCTGTTAGAATAATAAATTCATTCCTTTTGCAAGTTTTCAAATCGGCAAGTATGTTTGGTTTTGTAACAAAAACTTTGTTCTTAAAGTAGCCCCACAACCAAAAATTGCAAGCAGTGAAATCTGGGGATCATGCAATATCGCCAAAACATGAAATGAGATGGAACACTCTTCATAAGACTGCGATTGACACACGTACCATTTGCACAATTTCTGGAGTAAGTGCAAATCTAGGTGTACCGGTTGGTTTCACTTTTAATGCAGGAGCACTATTTTTTATATTGTTCACCCGCCCCTTATAGTATTCCTACAAGGACCGTGATGAGGAGCATCCAAATTGTTCCTCCTAACATAACCATTGGGCAGTTATAGATTCACCTTTTTTTGGAACACGTTAATAAGGTTCCTTGTTACTTTAACTTGTTTAATAAGCCACCGAGATAATCCGGACAGGGGTTCAGACCCAAGATGACCGGATTTGAGGGTGTCTACTGTAGTTAAATTAAATCTTTAAATCTTTCGGACATCGAAATCGAGTTATATCAATACACTGAGGCACCAACAGTCATGTATGAAGATTTCACTCCTCTTAGATCCGTTCATCCAATGAAATCTTATTACATCTATATATTAATATGCAAGCATGTTTCATTTCCTCCTTTTTTCTCAGCTCGTGTGCATCGTAGGATAAATCCGCGCATACCGTTAGAAAGGTATGGTCCTGTAGATGAGCAGAATCACATTCTAATTCACATCGGCCCCCAGGGCTATGCCCTGTAGGCTTTCAAAGTTTCAATGTTAATCTTACTGGAGAAGAATAATTGATTGAATCATTAGACAGCTGATGTAATAACAAATGCTAGCAAGTCAGGAATAACAGATGTTTCAGTTATAAAACATTTTAAAATTAATTGGTTCAAGATCAACTGAATCTTTGGTCGAATTTCGACCAGTGGGCGATCCCTAGTATTTATATAATGGGCTACCGCTTCTACTTAAAGATTTGCTTGAAAAGTGGCCAAATAAATTGTTTGAAATAGAGGTTAAAAAACCATGCAATTTTATTGCCATCAATTGAGCCAAGACTAGTGTGAAACAAAGACAAGATTGGGTCACACGGTCACACTTTTAGTGTGTGATTTGTTAAACATTAGCAAAAACTTGATCAAGATCAACATAAGTTCAAATTAAATTACTTGCTGATTGATTTATAGATGATTAATGGGGAAACAAAACAGAATGTATGTTTATCGTTAACTCTGGACCCATCTTTCTCATTTACGTGTACTGCAATGAGGATTGTGTGCAAGCAATGACGGTGGAGGCGGTTGCAGGCCAGGCACTGCTGGAGTTCGGGGAGGGGCTGAAGCAGATGGCGGATGTCAAGTACTCCCTGGACGACAACTGCAAACAGAACTTCCTGGAGCCACTGCACCACCTGCAGACCAAGGACCTTAAGGAAGTGATGGTGAGTCATGCGAGTGTCCTTATACCACATTGCTTTATTCATTACCATATTTTCATGATGTTTTTATTATATGATGTGCCCCGTTAAAGAGCAAAACGAGGGAAAATAAATAAAATTAAAAAAAACAGAAAAAAATGTTGATCGAAGTCTATTGATACCTAAAAGAGGTCGGTTGAACTGATCATTTTTTTTATTTTCAGTGCACATAAACCAACCTCTTGTGCCCTGAAAATTAAAAATGATCAGTTCAACCCACCTCTTTTAGGAATCGAGAGACTTCCATCCACATTCTTCTTTTCCGTTTTCTTAATTTCCGTGGTGCTGACGTCTAAGGCAGCAGGAGCGCCACTACTGACAATGGTGTGATTACCCGGCATGACAATTCACCCGTGTAGTGACATCCTCTAAACTAATGTTTAACTAAAATAGAATCAGACAAAACTTGGTCAAGAATCACTCATTAAACTTACAGCACGTTATAGTGAAATTGGAATATCATTATCATAAGTTGATCATCAGTTTTTATGCTTGTTTGTCTCAGGAGTGTATAGCGTGGTTTCATATTTGAAAGGTTATTTGTTAATGATGAGTAATTTATTGTATTATTCATACAACTATTTTGACATATATTATGTGTTTATGTAGTTGCTCGCTTTAACCAACCTCTTCGGTTGTCCAAATCTTATAATAAAAATTAATCCAAAACCGATGTTAAAAGAACAACTTTCATAAAACTAGTTGGTTTAACCAATTTCACATCATAATTTAAAATGTATAATATAAAATGTTATGTTAATTTTTTTATTTACTGAACTAGTGTTGTAGGAATTTTGCTTGTTTATGAAAATATATCTGTTTGTTCAGCATCACAGGAAGAAGCTTCAAGGGCGAAGGCTGGATTTTGACTGCAAGAGACGAAGACAGGCTAAAGGTAAGCACTGCACTGACTACACTACTGTTTTTTTTCTACTTTTTTCTTTCAGTCGGTCATTACTTTTTTCTAATCTGTTAAGGGAGGATTGTTCAAAAGAGTACAATTACAGTACTGCAAGTATTAAATTTCTTGGATAGAGTGAGAGAATTGTTTTATAAATAATGGAATTTATTTATATATATTTTTTTTAAGTTGGTTGATTTACTAAAATGTCTATTTGTTTTCATATCATAACACTAACTCACTATTCATTGATAAAGTATCAAATTCAACATGGTTCAAAAAAAGGCCTGTTAATGGTTTAGTTTTTGTTCTCTGAGTGTAAAAATAAACTGTTCTTTGGGAATGAACATATTGGGAATGAAATTATTTGTGTTTTAAAATTAGTCTTGTCATTGAAGTTAAAATTTACAGTTAAAACAATCTTTTTTGTAATGGACTTCTCTATAACATTTTAATTGCTGAACACTTGAGTTTATTTCTAACAGCTGTGTTATGTGAGACCGAGACTGGTTTTGTTTCCACATTGATGTGTGCACGTAGTTAGTAGCCTGGCACCACTCTGCACCTCTAACTGTATACGAAGAAGAAGAAGTGATGTGTAGGGCTGTGAAGTGTGATGTGTCTAGCGGGGGTGTCTGTTGTAGCCAAGGGCCCCGTCAGCCCGTACAGCAGCCCCGCCCGCTCCCTGCACGCCCCCAACCACGCCCACGCCGGTCATGTGGGTACGTGGCGCAAACGCAACCGCTAACACGCGTAAACTGCAAACCACAACCGTAGCCTCACCCATAGTACATTGAGACGGTAGTCTGAATAGTACCATTTCATAGTAGTGTAAAATAAACAGAGTCTCCTGCTTTGAAAGTTAATAGACTTTGAATTTTATTGCAAAGTAAAAATTACTCGTAGTACGCGAAAAAGTTGGTTTAAATTCCAAACAGTGTTATGTAATGTAGCTATATGAGGAGCAAATTTCTGCATAGAATCACCTTTTGAATTCTAGTTTTGTTACCAAAACTCCAGTCAAAGATAAAAAAGCTGGATTTTATAAAGAGAAACATGTTTTTCCTTTGGTTCAGATCTGAAGTTACACAACAAAGAGGACAGATTGTAAATAACAACAAATTTGATTTGTAAACCATTATTGGTTATTTTGTTTTTTTATTGATTTAACAATTAAGTGATAACTTAATGAGTCTTTGTAAACAATGATGAGCTACACTCTGGCGGAGATAACTTGATTTAACTCCAGTGATAACAGAAGAGTCATATCTTTATGTAAAATATTTAAAAAGAACAAAAGATATATTTCATTAGGTTTTAATTAAAAAATTTAATGAAATTGGAAAATCCATAATTAAATTTTGAAGCAAAATAACAAGTGGATTTGTTACAGAATGAAACAAATATACCAAACATACACATACTAATTAACAACGCTTTCCCTCCTGATACCTCTGGACCCACACTGGGCTATATTACACTAGACTTAAAGTTTAAAATATACTTGATTGTTTAAAATATAGTCCCAGGTTAACCGAGCCTTGCTCGTTAGTTTTAATTCACTTTTGTTATGGTGTCATGGTAATAAAGCTGTTAAATTTCCACCATCAACCAAGTATACCTCTTTACAGTTAACAGCTGTTTCAAAAAGACTGCTTAACATTAATGTTCCTATATATTTTTGTATACCTTTCGTTGTTATTTTGTTACAAAAATAGCAACCTATAAGACCAATGTTAAATAATGCGATTTTTAAACTTAAATTTACACCAAATTTAATTTTTCTTGGGATTGAGGCTGTTTCTAAACTTATTTTTGAACCAAGACACTCTTAAATGCAAAGTTTAAGTAAAATATAACCGCTAGATTTTGAGATCGTGGAACACACATTACTTCAGACAGTGCTCGTATTATAGTATAGGATACTTTCCATAAAAGGATAAACAAACTTATCTGGTTAATATAGGTGTACATACCTTCAGTCAACAGTCAAACCTTATCTGGGCTGACACCCGGATCAGAATCACTCTAGTTTATTTCTGTGAAAATCAAGTTTTGCAAAGGTTACTGCATTAGCTAGGAACAAATCTGCATTGAGTACAAATCCCGTCCTTATCTCATGAACTCTTTGGATGTGTAGGCGTGATATCAATAATTTATAATTATTGATATCATTGTATAATTTAACTCCTCTGGTATGCTCAGCTAGGTTGGTTGTATTGGTAGGTTGTGGTTAAATTTGGACCCAGTCTTGTAAGAGGTGGTGTGTGTCAGTTGTTGGGAAGCTGTTTTTTTAAGCGTGAAGAATTTATTTTCAAGATGTACAATGAAACGGTTTTTCAAATTTTACCTCTTTGAAGGCCTTGATTTCGAATGTTCCAAGTTGCCCCCAGTTGTAACGTCTCCTTTTGATGGGGCTATATGAGATTGCTATATGACAGTGGTTGTGTGTTTCCACCTGATCAAAATTTACTGTTTGTACTTTATTGTGTATCTCCATGTCTTTAAGAAAGTTCAATTGGCCCAATAAATTTATTTTTTTGAATTTCACTCCAGATGTTACCACTCAGATTTGAAAATGTCTCCATTAATGGTACACCAATATCATCTTTTAAGATCTTTTTTACGCTTCTCTTCAAGTTGTGGTAGCTTAGATTGTGCTAATGTGGAGTTAAAGTCTTAGGATTTTTTTTCATTTTTACAGCAATAAGAAACTTATCACAATATCTTCTCGTCACACCACAGGAGGAAGGAAACATTTAAAATTTGTAAAATCATTCTACTTCTATCAGCTCTCCTTAGTTTGAATAAATCACTGAAATTTCACATTGTCCATTATTAGTTGATGTATTTAATCATTTTTTTCCATTATTTATTCTTGACATTACTCTAGTTGTCTTGGTAATTTGTGAACACAGTTGGTATTAGTTAGTTAATCTATTTAATGCATATTTTCATTGATCTATTAGTTTTGTGGATGTGTCATTTTTCTGTCTTATTGCCAACTATGCATGTCTCATATCGTGGTCACTGCATTCAATTTTTCTTCCATTAGTGTGTTTTGTCATGGGCCTGTCGACTGTTTTCATTGGTAAAACATATGTAGTATTCTTAGAAGTTTTTTGTGTCATTTTCAATCAAATATTTCTATTTTATTACTTATTACATGTTTTTTTTTTCTTTTTACAAATTAATATTATAATTTAAAGTGACATACTTTTGTTAATAGGGGTAAGTGAAGACTTTTTCCTAAATAACTTTGTGTTCGTAATAATTTATTTACAACCAGACCCCTTCTTTTGGTTAGACTCTTTTTTTATTGTTAGCTATCCTACTACTTCGTTTAAGTTTGTTTTCACTAACTACACTTTCAAAAATCTCTAAGTCATGTGCATTTAAACTATTAAATCAAGTAAAGAAGGTTCACCCCCGCTTTAATATACTACGAGTTTGATTAGAAAATAGCAGGACTGATTTTTCTTAAAGATGTGCTGAATAGCAGGACTGATTTTTCTTAAAGATGTGCTGATAATATATACAAAGGTAAAATGCTACATTGTCACAAGTGATACACCCCTGCCCCTTATGTCTATGATCAACTGTCTACCTTCACTCTGAGTTGGGTTTTGGCTTTCCATCATTCTGGATCCTATATCCAATGCCTTTGTGTTTTGTTTTTAATTTCTCCTGGTCAACCTTAATAATTTTAAACCTTAATATAACGGTTCAATATTGATTGATAACATTCTGCACCTAAATAAAGCTTTAAACTAAATGTTACAGATTTTACTAGTGAAATTTTACTTAGCTTCTAAGATTTTTTTCATGGGTCATAAAGCGTAAAGTGAATAAAGGTTCTGATTCAACTGAAAGTAGGCTGGTTAATTGGCTGGTGAAGTGATAGAGGATTGTTGGGGAGACACAAGGAAACAAAAACAGACGTTGATGCACACATTAGTAGTTTTCAACACTAGGATGAAAAGTGGCTTTTTTCTGTGTGCAGTCGTATTTTATGAAATTGCTATTAAAAGTAGAAAAAAAACTTTTCAGTCCGAGTGATAAACAACGTTTTACATCATACTGCAAAAATATAAATGTAATAACTAATTAATTTTTAAATAAATTAATTCAAACTTCATTATCTGTTCAGTTTATTAGTTAAATTAATTTCCAACTTAATTTAAATATTCCTTGAAACCGTTAATACTTAAGTGGAGCGTAGGAAAAGTAAAAATTTTGTCTAAAAAATGTAGTCTGCAGGTCGTTTTTTTTTTTTTTTACATCGGTATTTTTTGTTTTAGATTAGTATGATTTTTGCTTAAAAAGTACCCCCCCCCCCTGTAGCAGCAGACCTGCGTACTCAGCAAATTTCCATATTAGAAATAATAATTTTGACCAGATGAACCTGTAAACCAAGTTTCAACACATGCTCATAAATAGGGAAATTAATATCTATTCTCCTTATGATAAATATAGGGAAAGAGTATGCAGGTGTGTTGCCATGCGGAACACTGAAAGTAGGTTTTTTTAGTATTGAAAATTTATTTCGACCATATGAAGCGATATAGAAATTAGTTTCATCAATATCTGTCCTTAAATAAAGGAGTTTGCCTATTCTCCATATGATTAACATGGGAAAAGAGTATGCAGATTTGCTGCCATGATAAGTACAAAAACCAAGATTTTTTATTATAAATGGATGAATCTCAACCAAATGAAGCTAAATAACAAGTTTCATCCAAAAATATTGGTTAGTAAGTGAAATATTAACACATCCTTATTCTACATTAGACAAACATATTGGAGCTCCAAAATACAATGTACTGTATTTAGACTTTTTAATATCTCGGTAACCAATGGAGATAGAGCAAAGCTTCAAAGTACTAAATTGTGTGGTTTTTTTTTAGCTAAATCCAGTGGTAATAATCAAAATTACATATTAAAAATGCAAAAAAATCATTTTGGGGGTACAAAACCCCTAAAACTACCCCTTCCGATAAGTCGATATATCTGGTTTACGAACTCATCCAAATAAAGGTAGGATTACACATCTCTACCAAATTTGGTCTCTATCGGACCGTTTTTAAGAGAGTTGTTGTGTCTAGGGACACATACATACACTTATACATATACATAACATATGTTATAAATATATATATATATATATATAATAAAAATATTATATATATTTTTTATTATATATATAAATATTTATGTTATAAATATTTTATATTTATAAATAAATAATAATAAAAGTATTACGAATACTTTTATTCGTAATAAAATAGTAATATCAAAACAATTAATTTTGAAACATATAAATAGAAAATCAGCAGTCAATATTTTTATATTTATTTTATTTATTTTATTTTATTTAGAGGTTATCATGTATTAGTTTATTCACCGTGATCATGGGCCTTAATGTCCGAAACATGTCGGTGTTTTAAATTAATGAATTATAAAAAAGGGTACTTGTTTTAAAATGATTTTTAGTATAATACTAGTAGCCATATCAATATCAATTCTAATATATATATATATATATATATATATATATATATATATATATATATATATATATATATATATATTAATAAATTAATGACATTTATTTTTGGAGTCTGGGCACCTCAAAACGAAAAAGTAACATGGTCCCGTACTTAGGTCTTACCATGAGATGTACGGTATAATACCTTCCCCTCTATGGGAAATTGGCTAAAAAACAAATTTTGAGGTTAGAGCATGGAAAACATTAACATGTTTTTTCTGGATCTTTTTAGGCTACAAAAACACCAACTTTGCGGACTAATAACAGACAACAAACGGCTGTTGTGCGTACAGTATGATAACAATATTTTTTTTTTTTTAAATCATACCTTTTGCTATTTGGCTTGGAAAAAATCATTTACAAATAAACGGTATCAGTTAACTGACACATACTTTCTCCCAAAAATATAAAAAAAGGTGTTAAAAGCTTCAAACATTAATGTTTTGATGACTCAGTCGGATAGCTACCAGCAAGCAGCGCGAGTTCGACCCTATGCGCGTCTGTGACTTTTAACAACGTACTGCGTTTACCGCTAAACGAAAGATTGAATTTTCTCCGCAACCACTTGCCGTAGGGCAATAATTTAAAATACTGGATTATTTAGTTTCTTAAGCTTGATTTAATGGTGATAAGTAAAATTCATTTTGAGACAACAGCTATTTTGAAAATCCAAAAAATAGATTTTTGAAACACTTTTTACTCCATAACTTTTGAACGCGCATTTTCTTGGAGATGCGGGTTGTGTCATTTTATTCACCATTTTAACCTTAATAAACCACAAAATTTTAATCAAAATCGTTAGAGCCGTTTTTGAGAAATTTTGGTTTTTGATTTTTGAGGGTTTTTGGGGGTAAAATACCCTTAAAAATCAAAAATTCAAAAAAATGAAAAAAACGCCTGGAATTATTGTGAGTTTGGACCTACATACCAAATTTCACCAAAATCTGACCATTGTGGCATTCTCTAGCTGTGTTTACATCCAGACACACGGACACACACACACACACACACACAGACATCACTCTGAAAACCACTTTTTTGGACTCAGGGGGTACCAAAATGGATAAATCCACAAACAACTCAAATTTGAAAATTTTGACGAAAACAATACTTTCTCCATATACTGGTATAGGGGGAGAAAGTAATAAAAATTGATTTTTGAAACACTTTTTACTCCATAACTTTTGAACGCGCATTTTCTCGGAAATGCCATTGGTGTCATTTTATTCATCATTTTAAACTTAATAAACCACAAAATTTTTATCAAAATCGTTAGAGCCGTTTTTGAGAAATTTGAATTTTTCGCGTTTTTTGAGGGTTTTTGGGGGTAAACTACCCTTAAAAATCAAAAATTAAAAAAAATGAAAAAAACGCCTGGAATTATTGTGGGTTTGGACCTACATACCAAATTTCATCAAAATCGGACCTTTGGGGCATTCTCTAGCTCTGTTTACATCCTGACACACACACACACACACACATACACACACACGCACACACACACACGCACACACACACACACACACACACACACACACACACACACACACACACACACACACACACACACACACACACACACAGACATCACTCTGAAAACCACTTTTTTGGAACCAGGGTACACCAAAACGGATAAATCCACCAACAACTCAAATTCGAAAATTTTGACGAAAACAATACTTTCTCCATATACTATGGTATAGGGGGGAGAAAGTAAAATGAAATAGCCTACATAGATATTTTGTATATAATTACAGGATGATCATTTTAAATTTGCCACTGGTAAATTCTAAACTACAATATTTCACAAAAACTTTAAATGAAGGACCTCACATTAAATTTATATTTTTGAAAGTCATCTGCCAATTTACAATATGGTGGCCAACTTTAAAATTTCAAAAATAATCTTTTTATGTCATTTTAAGAATCAATACAAGATGCTGAGACTTTTGTATGCTCTTATATTTTTTCCTTTACTCAACTGTTTAAGTTTAATGGAAGTGCAAGTTTTATTTTTCACCTAAAAAAGTTACACAAAAAAAACTTGATCATAGATTTTCTCTGAAACGGCTGCTTAAAATAAAATATCCAAGAATAAAACCGTCTCATTACTTTCATTTCATTCAACAAACAGGCTTTTTTCTACATTAAAAAAAAATCGCGCCATACTGATAATAACTTTAATTTTCTTTTAACTGATATAAAAAGTGGGAGTTTATTTTTGAAATTTTGCAGTTGGCATATTGTAAAATGTTGAGTAAATTAAAAAAATTTAAAGTTACATTTTTAATGGTTTCAGAAAATGAGTTAAAGCCCCCCATTAAAGGTCTTCTGTAAATATTGTAGTTTAAGATTTAACAATAGTGTCACAGTTAAAATAATCACCCTTTCTATTAGATTTTTTTTAACTGTGACCCTCATAAATAACGTATTTATTATGTCCTCTAAATATTTTAATTTAAAAGTTGGTATGGTTTGTTTAGCACTTAAAAGTTGTTTTTCTGCACTTCTTGTATCCAACAAGAGGCCCAGTTGGTTTGGCCATTTGAAGCACTTCACTCTTTTGTGCCATGTGGTATTTCTATTATAATCAAGCTTGTGTGTGTCACACTTTTCTGTAAATTCTTAATAATTCCTTGACTCATGGAATGGAAGCCTAATTTTTTTGTCATGCTGTGCTTTATTCCATCTAAATTATTCATATAACATGTCCACTAAAATGTTTCATCCCTCTAAATAACTTAAAATTGTCACCTTAATATTTTTATGGAATATTAACTTATTCTTATCTAACGTTTATAAGTTTTCTTTTTTTATAAGTTTTACGATCTAAAATTCAAATTGGTTTAATTATTTTATAAAAGCTCATAGTAAACTGTTTTTAAGTAGAGTTATTTAATAATAACAAGCAAATGCCTTAAAACCTTACAGTCATCAATGGCTTTGATCCTCTTGTTTGGCTCAGCTTAAATACATCGGTTTTAGTAGAAATGTGTCATCCATCACATAATTCAACTTTCCCACCACCAACAATTTGGTTATAAAATGCTTTATCTTCTTTCTTTATTGCTCTGTAAAAGAAACTACAACAGTATTTATAAATTGGCCTTTTGCCATCTTCTGTAAGCTTTTGAGGACGAAATCTTCAATAAGATAACTGAAGTTTTTTAAAGGTAACTGAAGAAATCTTAAGAAATTACTTAGAAATGTTTAATGTTAAAAATTGTTCTTATTTTTATGAAGTCTTAGTATTTTAATCTCACCATTACCTTAACTTAATCAAAATCTAACAATAGATGCCAAGTTCTATAATTTGATTGCTATTTACATCATAGAAATTATTACCCTCCATAGTGCATACTCTGTATACTCTGAACTGTATTATTTTCAAGCAAGTTTACGGTAACAAGAAGCTGAGGGCAATGAACTAATTATTAGCTAGGGCACACTATATTTAACATGTAGAAAGAAGGTGGCGCTTTCTCTCTTCCCTTAACCCCACATTTGCTTCTCACCCTTGGCAAAATCAGATTACATCACTTTTATATGACTCATGGTTTGCACAATTCTTCAAAAATCCACTTTTTTATTTCTTTTTACTTTAACTTTTTTAGTAAATTTCCCTCTTGGGAGTAAGCTGTTTTGTTTACTTTTTTCATTTGATATATTTGTCCATTTACATGATACATTTTGAAAGAAACCTTTGATTCTGATGAAATTTGATATGATTGTGTAGCATTCTTCTTTTTTATCGTTCACGTAGCTTCACTAATCATGGAGAAATTATAAAAAAGTTTCTCTTATTATTTTTATGAGAAATAAATAAAACTTAAATATATTAGATATATTTTAACATTTCTCAATAAAATTTAGTACATCTATATATATATAATACGTGATGCCCTTTTTTTGTTAACACTACTCCTCCCTTATTTCTGGACCAATTTTAAAGTTTGAGGTGTCAAAAGAATGGTCTCAGTTCGTAGTTTTGCAATAAGGTCTTAGATTTTTGATATTTTAATTCTGGAGCTCACGGGAAGCCCTCAAAGTTCATTTTTTGTCCATAAGATTAACATGGGGAACAATTTGTATTGATTTGCAATATAAAACAGCTGTTGATTGTAAAACAGACAAACACATGTTAAAAGCTGAATACAAGCAATTGAACTACTGGTACTGAAATATCAACACAATTTCATACTTTAGTGTCTTTTGTCGTATTTGAACCTTTTCTCAAAATTTAGCGGGAAGATTTTCTTGAACATTTTATTTACGTGTATTTGGGCACAAAATAGGTTTAGTAACGTAACCCTAGAAAAATTGTTGCAGGGTCTACAAAAACAAGTTTGGAAATTGAAATTTTTGACGTGGGTCTTAGGGGTTGTCTGATTGGTATTTAAACAATAACGAAAGTTTACAAATATTAAAATAGAACACTAAATTTGTGTGCATGGGTTTCAAACTCTGTAAATTATAAGGAAAAGGGATAGTTGGTTCTAGGTGTTATAACCTGTTTGTTTAATATTATACTATACAAAAATTTAATGCAGAATGATACAAATATTAAAACTCATGTTTAAAAGAAACGAAATTTAAATGTTTTTTACTTCTAGTGTAGAAAACAAGCTTATCTCAAATATGGTTTGTAAAAAGAGAAATTTCAATCAAAAAATAAATACCACATTAAACCAAAATGGACACTTACAAATATGTAGATTCTCCTTATTTTAGTGATTTCTTTATTTACATTTTGTAATGCCATGAAATATTACGAATTATAGGGGCTTTAGTTCTTTTTTAATAGTAATGTGGGCTCATTCACTATGTCGACAACTACCTCATAACAGCCGCAGTGAGTGTTGCATAACTCATACAGGACCGGAGAGTTGTAATGATATGTTGATTTTTATCCTGTTGTCATTTAAGTTTTATGTTTGATGAACTATGTAGATCCAACATCTGTGAATTTATTCTAGATTTTATAGGAGTGTTTAGACAGATATCCTAAGACAAATCGGCAAAAGAACAACTATGTAATCTTAGCTAATTTTGAACTAAAAGAACAACCACCAATTCTCAACAGTGGCACATCGGCAAGTTGCAGAATTAGTGATGAAGATCGATTGATGAAACAACATTATGTTTTATCTGATTTTCACTATAGTTTAATTTTCATTCAAAGTAACTCTGCCCATTACCATGGAGCAAGATTTAATACTCTATAATAAATGCAGCGCATTGCGCTGCACGGGCCCCCTAGTATCTTTTATTAGGTGATGAGTAACTAATATTTGGTTAAAACCCCTCATTACAGCAAGCCTGTTTACTAAATCCCATGCCATTTGATTGGAAAATAAATGTATGTGAATGGGACAAGGGATAGAGAGAGGTGTCTGAATATAATCAGCTAATCAGCTGACTTCCTTCATTTGTCATATTAAGATGGGGTTAAAAGAATAGAGCCTGCGCAGTCAAGTGGCTGTTGTGGTAGTTACCAGAATACATTTCGCATTGTTGTACGACCATTCTGAGGTCTCGCGGGTGAAAATTTCATTGTGCATGCTTTACCTGCTCCCATTTTTTTATTGTTTAAAGTCTGATAAAATTGAGAGAGGTTTTAAATCAAAGATAAAGACTTGGGCTATTTGACTCGCTTTTGGATTTTTTTATATTATGAATCCATATTAAGCTATAATGGTTCAAAGTTGAACGACTTTAGATCAACTTAACACCATCACAGCTTAGCATGGAATCCAAATAGAAACAATCCAAAAGCGAATCAAATAGTCCAAGTCTTCATCTTTTATTTAAAACCTGTCTCACTTATCCGACTTTAAATAAAACATAACAATGGAGCAGGCAAAGCACTGTATGACGTTCTGAGAGGAGCCCTTTTACCCTCTCTTAATGTTTATATTTTGGGATTTATAAACAAATCATTCTTTTCATCATACTGCACGCCGAACAGCCGTTTTCTGGCCTGTAATTAGTCCACAAAGTTGGCGTTTGTCGTAGAATTTGAAAAATGCACCGAAAAAACATCCGTTAATTTTTTCCGTGCGCTAACCTCAAAAGTAGTGTTTGTCTTAAACAAAAATCGTACTATAACCAAAATAAGTTAGGCAATGTCAACAAAAAGCGACTTTCAGATTACATTCTAAATGCAAGATTTTGACATTCCACTCATTTTACTTTTATATCAGTTTTTTTTTTTTTTTTTTTTTTTTTTTTTTTTTTTAGAATATTTAAATTAAGAGAGAAGTTAACTATAGAACCTAAACAGATACTAAATTTTTAGTTATTCCATTTCGTAATTAGTTGCTGTACTTGAATATTTTTGCAGTATGATGAAAAACGTTGTTCATCACTTGGATGGAAAGTGCTTTTTCTGTGCTTAATCACGTTGCCGAGCTCGGCGATTGCGCACAGCAAATAGCCACTTTCTGTCCAAGTGATGAAAACTACTATTATGCATTGTAGCTCTTGCTATGCACATTTTTATTGTTCATGAAATCTTTTATATTTTCTAATATAAATTAATAATTATATTTTCACATAACTTCAAGTTATAACTAACTTACAAAACCAAATATCTTGTTGATTAAACAATAACATCCATTGGAATTTAAGTCATTACTATAAATTAAAATGAAAAAGGCAATCCAACTAAAGTGATTTTTTCCTACAATTACTTCATTTTGTATGTTTAAAATCTCTGTAATTTTTGTTGAAACTAATTTTAGGGGGTGATAAAAAATTACATAGTAAATCAACACTGAAATTGCACTTTCATTATTGATCACTGAAAACGAATGTATTCTTAACTAACTAAATGTAAAATGAAAATAGGTTTACTTGTTCAATATGGCATGATACACTATAGTAGGATTCACGAAAATAGTCCGATGAGCGTTGATGCATTGTTGCCAGATTTATTCTAAAACACATATTCATACTGTATTACACATGGTAAACAAAACCACAAATGACAACATTGCAGGGCGAGAGGGAGTGAGGGGGGACACAGCTGTTAAAAGTTTCATCGGACTATTTTCGTGCATCTTACTATAGTAGTAACTGTCACCATATACTCTCAGCTCCCCTTCAAAGTAAAATTCCCTGATGGAAGTGCAACCATGCTGAATACTGAAGTGCTGTAGCTCAGTTGTAAAGTGCTCACCCACAAAATAGGCCTGATTCTGCCATTAGTATATTCTATCTTGTCCCCATAAATGTTTTGGATATAGAATAGCTACAAAGAAAGGTGACATTGTCAAACTACAAGAAAGTTTCAGAGGCCTACATAAATAAATATCACAATACCAAGTCAACTTAATCGCATAATACCCTCACAAATTATTAAAACTAATATTAACTAGGCTATTTTTATAAGCAGTCATTAACAGCTACCCTCTATCAGTCTAACAATGTTCTGTGATTGCAAAACATGATGTACAACATGAATCTCTGTATTTGTTAGTGTCCCTCAGTGAAACACTAGTTTGTCTAATTGTTGAACAAATTTATTAAAATTATAGAATGTAATTTTAAGAAAGTTTCTTCTTCTTTTTTTTTAAAGAAATGCCTAGTAAATTTGAATGATCCTGAATAAAATATTTTGAATTTTATATTCTGCATAAAAACTAAATAAATTGAGTTTTTTTTCCATTGCAAATAAATTTCTCTCTAAGGAAATTGGTTTTTCTCTTACGACTTCACCCAAGTCATTTTTACAGAATGAAAACAGTTTCTCTATCCCAAACTTAAAAAATTAATGGCGGTAAATAATATCAGCTTTGTTTTATAATGGAAAGGCGCAGTAGGTGATGTAGTGTAGCAGCGAGTAGCGTGCATGTGTCGGTTGTTCAGACAGCAACGTTCACTGTTTCACACATTCCTTCTTCTTCAGTAGTAATCTTGGTATTGAGGTAGTTGCACGTCCGAGCCTACGCACAACATTATTACTGAAGAAGAACCTCGGTTGTGTGGAAACTGTGGACTTTGTGTGTTACCAGGGCTGCTGGCGGCTATAGACGTGTTCCTTTTGCCCACCGGTGAGTCTAAATTCTTCACTCCTTCGCTTTTTGTCTCTTGCATTGCCGTTACTTTATTTTTACCATTTTTTGCCTCATCAAAGTTCGGTATCAAACATCCCTAAATGTCCCATTCTGATTAAGGGACAAAAAACTATTTTTGAAGTTTTTGGTTTGCGGTTGGCCAAGTTTAGATGACCCCTTAGTTTTCTGTCACCGTACAACAAATAAACTGCAAAATTGTAATTTTACAAAAAACTAATAATAATTTTATAGATTGCTGAAGTGAAATAAAATGTACTCTTTAAATGCTTATTTAAAGTGACATTGAGTAAATTTTAAAATAAACACCCTTGCTTATTTTTATTTATAAATGAATTTTTTTAAACTTGAAGTTTTTTTAAATGCAAACACTCATAAATTTACCTTTAATGTAATATAAAATAGGTTTGTCATCTTCATCATAGAGAAGATGCTCTAATTATTACAAAAATAATCTGTTATCCAAAACAATTTTTTTGTTTATGGATTTATATGACTTCCAATGGTACAAAAACATATCCACATCGGAACATCCAAAGCATCCAAAATCATTTTGGTTCTTGTCTTTACATTAAGCCTATTGAAACCATACAAGTTCCCGTCAACTGTAATCTTAAAAAAATAATATCTGAGGGAATAAACTTCATAATTAAAATATCTACAAAGAAAATTTCTGTTTTTACATTTTTCTCATTTTTGGCTGAAGGTTTGGGTATGAACTTAATTTTACTTATTGGCAAACATAAGTCATTATAATTAATTTTGTTTATTATGAAAAACCCCTAATCCTTTTGTAAAAATATTGATATCTGGTTAAACAACCAATTTTTTTAAGTTTAGATTTATTAGATTTTATGTTTCTTTTTACAGATTTTTGGAATGATATTTTGATTTGCATTTGTTCATTTATTTTCTCTCTTAAATGACACTGGAAATATTAAAGCTACTTGTGACATTCCTGGTGCATTCCCCCTTTCCCCTCAATGGTTGTTTGCAAGTTTAGAGATGGTGCTTTGACGATTGGTGTCGTTACAAATGTTCTGGAGCATTTACAATTACTAGATGGGTGGTAATTTCTTTGTGATGTAGTCATTGAAAATTCAGTCTAGTTTGTTATTGTTAGAGGCTCTTCCGATAGCTTTGAATGTGCTTCGAGGAGATTAGAACCATGCCAAATGTTCATATGTGGTTTGACTGATTGGTGCCAGGAAGGAAGGTAGAGACCACAAGGATCCCAATGGAGGTTAATACACAAAAGACACAATAGAACTTATAATATCTGTAGACAACGCATTTCATCAAACAAGTTATTTTTACTTTCATTCATGTTACTCCATTTCACAGCAAGCCTTGAACAAATCTTCACTTTCTACAACCAATTTACACTAATATCAAAAAGGCACGCATTATTATTTGGAAATTCTAAGTATAATATTTAACATAGTAGTTTTTCAGTAAAATAATGTTATTCTGTATAATTATAAATTAGTCATGGATTACATGTGGTTTATTATGAATTAAGGATATGTAAGGATTTCCTTGGTACAACTTTATTTCTACAGTTTCAATCTTAAATGTGAAGAAAAGTTTATATTTCGAAGCTGTCTCAAATTATACTGGGCTTTAATAAGTCGACTTATTGTAAATTTAATATTAACATCCTTAATCACCAAAATTAACTAAAAGTTTACTTCAGTTGTCGCATGGTCTTGTTGTAAATTTGTCCTACTAGACTTTCTTGTAATTACTGGCTATATTTATTTATCATTACACTTCTACAACCAGTTGCCAGTCACAAAGTTCTCTTGATCTTTGAATAAAACAAACATTATTGAATTTTATCAAAACAGAGTACTTTTTGTGAAAAGACCTGTGGATAGTATTGAATAGAAACTTTATTCATTAAGCCAAACATGTAACTTTCAATTATTTTTACATAACAATATAATTAGCTGTTGAAAGCAGAGCCACAAGTTTCTCAAAGAACAAGCAGCCTTTTGTTCATTCCCGCTTATAAAACTGCTAAAGTAGCTTTTCTAGATGTGTTTGTAATTCATAATATTGTATTGCTACTTTCCTGACTTGATTAATTTTACTGTTTGGTTACTAATATTTCAGTGTTAGTGTAGATTATATGTTTTATTTATTTATTTGTATAAACAAATTATACCATTATTACAAGTTCAGAAAAAGCAAGATTGAACAAGATGGCTTACTAGTAAACTTATGGAATTCTAGTAAACTTAATTCGTTACTTTTAATTAGTCCTAGGTATACAAAAGGTGAATTTTACATGCATGATTGTGACTGTTTTTTGGTTTGGTTAAAAAGCATTCTCAAGTTGTTTTCTTGTAACTACACTTAAGTTATATATTTTGGCTGTTGCAAGGCGAAGTATTTTACATTTTATTTTATTTTTAATTTTGATTTTTAATAGTTTTACATTTTATTTATTTTTATTTAACCATCAAACCCCAAAAATTTTATTAAGTTACTATTTTTTTCTACAGTAGAAAAGAGTTTTCAAATTCAAATTTGCCTCTGCTTATTAATTCTTCATGCAAATAAATAAATAAATAAATAGTTAACAACTTGTTTTTCTTCAAACAATTGTCCATCATAGGATCCAACTTGCCAACAATCAGGTGATTTGTTCATTTTGTGTTTGTGTGAGTAACCTAACAATTAATTAGTGTATTGATCATTGTGAACTATCGAGAGTGAGTTTCATAACGATGAATTACAATCAGTGTTGGAAGTGATTGGTCTAAGGGAACCTCTCAATATCTTGGAGCGGTTTCCTTTATTTAATTGTTTATACATTTTAGGCAAAAATTGAAATCACCAAAATATAAGTTAAATGAAATTGCACTCACATTAGTGAAACATTTGTTAATCATTTTGTGAATTCGTTTGTATGGTTAAAATTGTGTGGTATGCTCTGTATTTTGATGGCAAAAAGATGTAATTAATATGTAAATAATTTATTTGATTTACAATTGATTATGACAATCCATGTACACACCTTTGCAGTTTTACTTAATTAAAAAACTATTGATGACTAAGTTAATTATATATCCTCTATTAAGAAACTAATCACATTAAATTCAAATAAATGAAATATTGTTGATTTGACTTTAAAAGTATGTGTTTCATTACAAAAAAATCATCAATCGGTCATCGGGAAGAAGTGTATGTATGATTTACCCATTTAGTTCATTTCGGGGGTTTGGTGGTGGGTGTTGTTTTTTAGTTTGCCGTTTGTTGAGTTGACTGTTTTTTGGACTGACGTGGCCGTCCGTGGCCGGTGTGGTGTTTGACAGGGTCTAACATTGCAGATGACGAGATCAAGCAGGCGGAGGAGAAGTTCGCAGAGTCGCTGCACCTCGCGCAGATGGGCATGTTCAACCTCCTCGAGAACGATGTGAGTATCACATTATCAGCCAAATACTCAGGTGTCATTTGCCGGATTAAATATATAAATAATTATAATTTAACTGCTTGTTTGTAACATCAATAATTTTTCAGACCCTAAAAATGTGAGGAATTTATTATTGAATATATGAACTATTATATTTAATCTGGAGAATCTATTCAAATTTAATATGTGACTTTTTTACAAGGAACTCCTTCTAAGGTTTTCAACCAATTTTAATGATATTGGAGCCATTGGACAAAGCTCGGCATGAAGTTGTTTCTTAATTAAATTGGTAAATATCCAATTAAACGTAAGAGCCCCAGGGGACCGTGGCGACGTCCTGTAATCCAGCTACTTGGAGGTCACGAATTGTGGATAGTTATAAGCGATGGCTTGTGGATGCGATATTCCCTGGTGGGAATTAACGTCCGCACTAGTGAATACTAGTTCATCCATAAAGACCATCCTCATAATTAGACCAATTCGTATATATGAGGTTAAAATTGTGGTTCGGATCCCACGTTAAACTGTAGGTCCCTAGATACCATTGGCTGTTGGGCTATGAATTAACAGTCCTGTCTAAGGAGAATGTCAGCCTTAGTCAGTAACAAGACTACAAGATCGCACCACAATCATCCTACACTCATCTCTCATTCATACTTGGCTTTAAACTACCTATTGAGTTAGGTCGCTATTTCAGTAAAAGTATTAAAGGTATTAAGCCTTTAAAGATCTATATTTCCCCGTTTTATTAAAATTGATGAGGAAATTTTTTAAATTTTAAAGTTTAACAGCTGTAACAAGTAAACACAGTACACTAGTGAGAGCATCTGTCTATTAATACCATAGAAATTATGTTTTAAACCTTGGAGGATGCACTGGTTAGTGATCAGCATTAAAAACCCTAAACAGTAAAAAGTACTTAAACTAAATTGCTTGACATCGAAAAAACAAGTACACTAGTGTTATATTTAAATTGTGTTTTCAATGTCACTGCAACTTTATAATATTTCCAATTTCCATCGTTTTGGGTTTCGCTCCTCTAGCCTTAGATTTATTTTTAGAAGGCGCTTTAAAATGTTGATCAACTTTGATTATAAGATTTCTAAATGTAAATTGTGGCTTAACAGCTGATTAATAATAACATTTATTCCGCTGACAATATCCTACATTGTATGGGAATGTAAATAGTTAAGGAATTTATATAAGTCTTTTTCTCATTTACATATGTCTTTCACAATTCAAACGTTCACATTTCCAAATTTTGTTATTTCACTAAGTCTTTTCAATTATTTTTCTATCGTTTTTCTTCATTCTTCTTTCCTCCTTCTTATTTATTACCTTAAGATAAATTTTTAAGTCAGATTGTAAACACAAATTGATCATCCTCACTGCACAATCAACATAAATATTGTTCAGACATTCACATTTAAATCAAATAATTCCTCTGAATTGTACTGTAGGTGAGTCGACTCAGCCACACACTAAAGAGCTATCCTCGATCGGCTATAAAAATCTTTAACACCCTGCCGGATAGTGTGCGTGAGTTGGACTCGACAAAATTTAAGACTGTGCTGCGCAAGCGTCTCCTAGAGAGGCCACTTTACGAACTGAGTGAACTAAGTGAGGTGCCGCTTTTTGGTTGACAGCAACATTAAAAAATTCACGTCCGCCACAAAGAATCTAGTTAGTTTGTTTCTGTAAATATATGTTTATGTGCAATGTAAATAAAAAACCTGACGCAATCTATCCGACTTTGTCGGTCAACGATTAAGACATCAAGTATCAAGTAAGTAAGTAAGTAAGTAAGTATTTTCTCACAAACAGAAAGAAATATATTACAAAATGCTCATTTTACAATCAGGCCACTAGTACTAAATATTTATCATGATGAATACAGTTGAGGTAGTTCTTCAAGTAATCAACAGAATACAGTACTGACAACAAATAAAGGAATTACAAATTCTGTTCTAAGAGGCAACTGAGCGTAATGAACGAGCTTATCCTAAAGGAGACTGAATGAGATAATCCAATATTTTGATGAGCAAAACAAACGGAGTCATCATTTTACCAATATTAATCATTTAAGTGTTAATTCTTTTATTTTTCTGTGGCAAATCACAGGTTTACAGCTAGTATTTATATATTAATCTAGGCAAGCATGTTTCGATTCCTCCTTGTTCTCAGCTCGTGTACATTGTAGGAGAAATCCGCGCATACCGTTAGAAAGGTATAGTCCTGTAGATGAGCGGAATCCCATTCTAATTCACATCGGACTCAAGGGCTCTGCCCCACAGGCTTTCAAAGTTTCAATGTTTAATTTTATAAAGGAAAGAGAAATGATTGAATCATTTGACAGCTGTTGTAAAAACAACAGATAGAAAAGCAGGAAGAAGAGATGTTTTAGTTATAAAATGTTTTTGAACTACTTTGGTCCAGATCAACTGAAATTTTGGTCGAATTTCGATCAAAACTTCCCACACCATGTCAATGTCATGGTCTTTTATCATGTTAGCAATGTGCCTTTTAATCCAAACTAGGGACCACCTACTGGTCGAAATTCGACCAAAACTCGAAATGATCTTGAGCCAATAATTTTAAAATGCTTTATAACTGCAACATCTGTTCTTCCAGATTTAATAGCATTTGTTATTAAAACAGCTGTCTAATGAATCAATAAATTATTCTCCTCCCATAAGATTAACATTGAAACTTTGATAGCTGGTAGGGCGGAGCCCTGATGACCCATGTGAATTATAATGGGATTCTGCTCATCTACAGGACACTAAATTTCTAACGTTATATGCTGATTTCTCCTACTTTGCACACGAGCTGATAAAAAAGTGGAAAAGAAACATGCTTGCCTATTAATATATAGATTATGAAAAGTAAACAAACTACTAACAGCTGATTGGCATTTATTTACAGTCTTAGTTTCATCACTCAAAAAGTGAATATGGTAAATTAGATGATAGTTTTCTTTACACTTTACAAATAAATTTAAATGTGAACAAAAATAACTTTACCTTGGTAAAAGTTACTTTTTATTAATTTGCCCACCACTAAGCTGCCTGTTTTGGTTGTAGGTTTTTGGGTAATGACAGCCTAAACAGATCTTGTAGGTGACCTCGTTTGCCGAGGTACTGTATGAGTAACACCAGCAGTGCGCGGAGAGTCTATTGACACTTTATTAATTGTGATGTTGACAGACAGAACATATCTCGCAGCTAACGTTTTTTGCTGAGGCACTGTATGAGTACCACCAGCAGTGCACGGAGATTCTATTGCCTATTTATTAATTGTGCAGTTGACAGACAGAACATATCTCGCAGCTAACGTCGTTCGCTGAGGCACTGTACGAGTACCACCAACAGTGCACTGAGATTCTATTGCCTATTTATTAATTGTGATGTTGACAGACGGAACAGATCTCGCAGCTAACGTCGTTCGCTGAGGCACTGTATGAGTACCACCAGCAGTGCACGGAGATTCTATTGCCTATTTATTAATTGTGATGTTGACAGACGGAACAGATCTCGCAGCTAACGTCGTTCGCTGAGGCACTGTACGAGTACCACCAGCAGTGCACGGAGATTCTGTAGCCACCCTAATGATATTGTGATGTGATGTTGACAGACGGAACAGATCTCGCAGTTAACGTCGTTTGCTGAGGCACTGTACGAGTACCACCAGCAGTGCACGGTGGTTCTGTAGCCACCCTAATGATATTGTGATGTGATGTTGACAGACAGAACAGATCTCGCAGCTAACGTCGTTCGCTGAGGCACTGTACGAGTACCACCAGCAGTGCACGGAGATTCTGTAGCCAACCTAATGATATTGTGATGTGATGTTGACAGACGGAACAGATCTCGCAGCTAACGTCGTTTGCTGAGGCACTGTACGAGTACCCCCAGCAGTGCAAGGAGATTCTGTAGCCACCCTAATGATATTGTGATGTGATGTTGACAGACAGAACAGATCTCGCAGCTAACGTCGTTTGCTGAGGCACTGTAAGAGTACCACCAGCAGTGCACGGAGATTCTGTAGCCACCCTAATGATATTGTGATGTGATGTTGACAGACAGAACAGATCTCGCAGCTAACGTCGTTCGCTGAGGCACTGTACGAGTACCACCAGCAGTGCACGGAGATTCTGTATCCACCCTAATGATATTGTGATGTGATGTTGACAGACAGAACAGATCTCGCAGCTAACGTCGTTCGCTGAGGCACTGTACGAGTACCACCAGCAGTGCACGGAGATTCTACGCACCGTCGTTGAGAACCTCCAGGAGAAGTGAGTATGCCTACTCAGACAACCAGCATTCAGTCATATTTGCCAGGTGTACACCACAAACATTATATGCCAATATTTATGTAAAACTGGCCCAAAAAAAGCAAATTTGGCTAATAAAATCTATGAGGTTTAATTACTGAGACGTAAGCAGTAAAAAAATTCTATGTGACAATATAGGAATTAACCAGAAACCATGATGATGTTAAGCAACGATGAACGATGATGAGAAATGTTTGATGTTTCATGATATATAATTTGTACATTTACTTTTAATAGCTGTACTTTTTGTTGCACTTTTTTTTCTTGTACGCGCAATCGTGTATGTTGGACATACAACTTTCAGTTTTTCGAATTTTTCACTAATATTGCTACAATAAACTTCCTTTAATTCGGTACGCTGGATAATCCAACACAACTTTTGAAAAAAAGTTATTGATATGAATAAAAATTATATTATGCGTGTTCAAGTTTGTTTGGGATCAAAAGTCATGAGGGATCAACACTATGCAGTATAAAGATATTTGCATGGATGAAGGGGAGACAAGTCATCTGCAGATGACATCGGAGCAATTTTGGGAGCAACTTTCAAATTAACTTTTGGTTTGGCAAGGACTTTTTGTTGACTGATAGAGTCAATGCCTTATATGTACCGCTCAATTATTTCACTCATTTGGACAGAAGCAATGAATACTTTAAAAAGTTTAAACCGAGCTCAATCCAACCAATATATAATGTGAGCATTCTCACTAATTAGATTCACTCAAATTAATCAAACATAACTATTTAATAACCTAGCAAAAAGAGGCAGTGATCAACATATTACCAAATGATATTTGCTAACAAATAAGGCGTATTAACAAAATCGTGATTAATTAATGATCGTTATACATGCATTAGTTGTCAATAATAAAGCGACACAAGCGAGCCCTAAACACTGGAAATTCATCCATTTTGCCTGATAATGTGCCTAGATAACATCGGTGTCTCGTATAGTGACATTAACCGGTGATTGTGTGTCTCACAGGAGGAATGAGGCCGCCAGCCGGCCGCGGTCCGAGTTTGTGCCCAAGACACTGGCAGACCTGCATGTCGAGGGGATCTCGGAACACGGTGACATCAATGGTGGGAGCATGTTCCACGTAAATGTAGAGCGAGATGACCCATTTGACCCGTGGAGCAACAACAAGCCCCCCAGCAGAGGTGCCGTTTGTGGTGGTTGTACCTCGGTGCACACTCCTCTTACTCTGAGGCTCTTACTCTCTCTCTCTCTTCAAAAATTTAAACATAATTTTTTATTATAAAATTAATAAAAGCTAATAAAACTGATTTATAGTAAACTAGTAAACGTGTTACTCGAAATCGAGCAATTTACTTTAATACAATACAAATATTACTTTTAGCTCAAAATCAACGACATCCGACCAATCCACTATTGTGAATATCTTTAATCACCAAAACAACACGTATTTACAGCTGATTATTAACAGATGTTTAAAATGCTTTATTCAATCCCAATGTTATTTAAATGGGAAAATTTGAGATTTCAATTGTGGATCTCGCCTTTATTTTTAGTTCGATTCTCATCAGTTTTTGGCGGAAACAACTTTAGACCAAGCCCTATCCAACGACACCAAAAACTTGAAAATCTGTTAAAAATTGTAGGAGGAGTTCTAAAGACAAAAAACCCCTTAGCGTATTAAATAAGTATAGATAAGACATTTAGTAACTATTGTTGAATAACAGCATGTGACCTTCAGATGAATCTACAAATTTAATTTTAATATCATCAATGCAGTATTAAAATACTAAATAGCTCAATAACTAAACAAAACACAGTTTAATAGCTCAAAATATGCAAAATTTCATTACTTTCTTTATTTTAAACCACACAGATCATAGACTCTGATATAGACTCCGTGGTGTAACCCTCACAGATGAGTACTTTGTTAACCCAAGATGTGTACTTGGGTTAATTACTTTTATCAGCAACCATATTAAGTTTTATTTGTATAACTATAATAATACATAGCTGTAATGTAACAAGTAATTGTGTTCAGAGGTCAACCTCAATAAATTTAACATAAAATTGTATTATAATAAAACTAAGATTTTGATTGAATCTTTCTCTAGCTTGTGGTTTTTTTTGTAATGAACCGGTGCTTATTATTTATGAATATTTTCGTATTAGTCGGTGGATTAACCTCAGTATTCGGTTTCAAGTTTCATGTCAACTAAAAGCACGGATTGTTATCTGAAATGTTTAAAACATTAGTTAAAACCAGTTTTAAATGCAATAGAGAGCAATGTCTGAAACCTCATGAGAGGAAAGGGTAGTCCCTTATAAAGGAGTGTGCACTGAATTATATTATTTTGATTATTTTTCTGTTAAGTTTGTTACTGCTACTTTATTTTTTTTAACTCTATCTTTTATACTTACATAAATTTATTGTGTTGAATCTGAAATCAGTCATTTTAAATCAAATTTTTAATAGATACGGTAGCTGTTTTTGATAATAATAATTATACTTTTGTTGACTTGCCTCAATTGCTTGTAATTTTTGTATTAGGTGATTAGTTGATGACTCAAATACGAATATAAATTAAGTTCAAAGTGTTCGGATACAAAATTACACCTCATCTTTAAACTATTTCAATTCAAATACTATTCAGAAAGTAAGGAATAATTTGTAATTTCAAAAATATTAATTGCAAGAAAAAACTTGAGCTATGTACACCTGAAAGTGCAACTAAAATACTACTAACCCACATAGTCGCCAAACTTACCATAGTGGTAGACAAGCTTTAAATTCGAAGAAATCCGGCACTTGGGATCTCAGCCATTTACTTACGCACATATGAAGCTCCTTGTCATCATCAAAGCACTGTGGTGCTAGCCAAGTCATCATTCTTGGCAACAAGTGGAAGTTGCTTGGTACCAGGTCGGGACTATATGGCGGATTAGGGACAATCTCCAGTTTGAATGGATTGATGGTGAGGTTTGTCACGTGAGGGGCATTGTCATGGAAAAACTAAATATTTTACAACAAATTTCCTCGGCTTGTTCTAAACTGCTCTCATGAGGTTTATTTAAAGTTTGACGGTATTATTGACAAAGCAGATGCCTCATAGTCAATGTTGGTTTCCACGAATGGTCATAGACGAAAAACAGTTAGAATTTAAAATTTGGTTTATATTACTCTCCAATAAGAAATCCATATGTGTTACTTTATTTGGGTACTCATCTTCATATGATTTAGGGTTGCCGATGCTGTGACCTTCAAGGTCATGCCTATTAAGTAACTCCCTTGTTGGCCTTCCCCTCCATCATGCTAATATGTGGTAAAATATGCCTTATATTGACTTATTCTTGTATAATGTGTTGTTTTATTGAAATAAAATTAAAATTAAATGACACAAATACAAATCATATCACAATCTTGATATATAAACATAATATAATATCATCATGAAATCACCTTTTTATTGAAACCCCTTCATAACCTAGGTTTCATTTTGTTTATTCCAAAAAAAACTACTTAAATTATTGTCACAGTTTAGGGAATAATGACTAAGGTTTTTTTTAACTAATCATGCATTTTATAAACGTTAAGTTCCTTATACATATAATTGAATAAAACTTTTGAGTTTAGTACTTAGGGTTCAAAAGAAATATAAATTGCAGTTATTTTTTATTCAATTATATATAAGGGTCTAGATTATGATTTATTGTTTCTTTCTGCTATGTTTTGCATGTTCCAACATACAAGCACCACAAACCTATTGTAAAAGTCTCTCAAGTGGTATTTCGCTCTTAAGTAAGTTAAGGTTATTTTGTATGTTTAAAATTGTAGTTTAGTAACTTGTAGTATGCTTTGGGTAAATAACAAAGGGATCTGTAGAATCTTTCCACAGAAAACTCAGTCTTCAAAGTTTTGTCATGTATATTAATTGTTACTGTTAATTTTAATCCATTAGATTGGATTGATCAAAAACTCTCGAGAAAAGAAGACTATCTAGCTATCAGGTATTGTTGGTTACACATACCATTAATGCTAAAGAAAACAAATTTTACTACTAACTTGTACATCAGAGGCCCGGAAACAAGTTGGATCAACAGTTTTTTCACTTATGGAGTCTAAGTATAGTAAGATACTTTGGTTACTATTTTCTCTAAAGTAACAATGAAATGGTTATTCCTTTTAAAATAAATATAATTAATAAATGTTTTGATGGTTTGTTGTCTTTAGATGACTTGTATTGTTTAACCACAATACCTTCGTGTGACATGTAACTGTTGTTTGAATATGGCAATTATTGGTAAAGATTTTATAGCTCCCTTCGATGCATAAAGTATTTATTGTTTTCTTAAAGTAGTAAAATCTTTAGATATAGTGTTATATATTCTTGTAAATGTGTCATCTACAACTTTTTAAATAAGTTAATTTTATGTTATTGATAAAAATAACATTAATGTATCTTTTTTTAATTAAGAACATATTTCAAGTCATAACAACTATTTACAGCAAACATATTTTTATTACTAACTGAAAACGACCACATAAAACTAAAAATGCTTACAGTGTTTCTTAAATGTATTTGAGACCTTAAAATAAAAATATTAAAACGTTAAAATTTATTAAATTAATTATTTTTAATTTTCTTTTATTACATTTTTTTGTTTATTCCAACAGGATTTCTTTCATTTTTTCACTTAATTATGCGATCTATTTGGTATTGCTAATATCATTGATTATTTGCACTAGTTGTATTGATCTCATCTGATGCATTTGTTTGATATGAAAATTTGGACCTAATTTAAGGACCAGATTTTTGCAATACATGTTATAATTTTTTCGTATTGCCGTATTTTCTAGTTTAGGAAACACTGACCTGAAGATATGTGGTTTTTCATTTAGTGTTGATTGCTCTTGCAAAAAAATTTTAATTTACAATTGCTTTATTTTTTTACTCATAATTGAAAACTCTAATCTATTTTTCAATTGTTGCTACAAATATTTAATGTCTTATTAACTTACATATTTTGTTAATAGCTGTGCTTTTTTATCTCTCAGGTATGTTTCATCTTGAACTTGCTGATGATCATCAATATGGTCAGTTTAACCAAAGATTTGAAACAATCTAAATCTTGACTCCAAATTTGGGGTTTTGCTTTAGTTACTTTTACATTTAATAATGTTATGAATGCTTTTGTCTTCTAAATTTACCAAAAGTACATAGTTAAAGATAGTATTTTTTATTTGCAGATTTTGGTTGAGTCATAGATAGAAATAAACAGATTTTAAACTGTGCTTGATTATGTAACAGTGACTTTTTTTATTAGGCTTGGCTTATCTCCTATTTGAGACATGGAGCTGAAAATTCTCTTTTCACCACTTTTTTCACACAATTTTAAACCACATTGTTAAACCTCATAGTTTGAAATAGGTACTTTTTTAGTTAGGAATGTAGGAGAGAGAAAAAACTAGTTATAACGAACTCTTAAGAAAAACTACTGAACAATTAGTTACCCTGTAAAAAATATTACTCTTACGACTTTTTAAGGTGTACTTCAATTTCAACTTTTTTACCAAACCACAAAATTCAGCTTTAAAGGTGTGGTTTTTTTCTGAATAAGAATTTAACATATATGTTTAATCTTTATCTTCAGAAGAGTTTTATAAATTCTATCAGTGTCAGTTCAGATCGCTAACAAGCAGACAATCTCAACATTATACAATCACATTCAAAAGTGTGCATTGATTTAACATTTACTCTCTACATTTTTTTAAACAATAAATTAATTTCAGTTTATCCTATATAAGTCACACTTGTAGTCAGACAACAAAGTTGCATTTCCATTGATTGCATGTAAGGTTTGGTAAGTAGTTGGTAGTGGTACAGTGCAGTATATTCAAGTGGTGTGTAGGGACGTCTCAAGCCAACTCTCCGACCCACAAGCCCAACCAGTTGGAACTGATCACCAACGCACAGCCTCGCTCCACCAATGGTACGCTGCATGATACCGCTATACTGCCATACTCCATACTCCATGCTTCCACTTTGAGCCAAATTGTTTCATAGATTATTTAAAGTATGTTTTATGTTGTCTGTTTGCTTTATTGTTTTTTTTTTTTTTTATTGTAATTTTTTTATATTGGCGAGGTCAAATAAAAAAGCTATTTGCTGGGTTACTTCATCACCTTGGGGATATTTAAGTTAACCATCGAACATCCATTGTAGGATAAAATAAGGCAACTGCTGAATACGTAATGGTAGTTTTGAACTGATAAATACAATACTGAACTGTATTTAAAAAAATATTACTAACAGCAACTGTGCAAACACACTTTCAATAAATACAAGAATATTAATAATTTTGTAATTTTTTTGTATCTTAGGAATAATTTTTTTTTAAGTGTTGCTAATTTTTACAAGTGTTGTAAACAAATGTTTGATTTTATATTATGCAGAGACATCTCCTAAGTGCCTAGGGAAATAATTACCCCTATTATATTATACTTAAAAATATTTTCTTAAAAAACTACTATTTTAAGGGGAGAGGCATGTTCAGCAATCCCATAGTTTCCCAGAAGTGGACGACTGACAATAATTGTCAGTGTTGATGATGTCCAAGGGGCATCATCAGCACGGGCAGCCGTGAAGTTATAACATAGCGACCGTAAAGTTCTTGTCATAGAAAAGATTTCAAACATATTTAACAAGCACATTAACATATACAACAATTCACTCTTATACATCCTATTATCTGGCCCCTAATCTTGCTCCCCCAGCAAACACTATTTTTTTACTAATTGCGTCCAAATAAACTGAATTTTTGGTAGAATTTCGATCTGTCGGCAATCTCTAGTTTATCTAATTGTTCAATTTCTTATGGGTACTGTAAAATAGGATGTATTATTCTTTTTATTTATAATGTAAAAATTCCATTTGTTTAAAAATTATTTTTTTTATTAAGTAAAATAGGCCTATTCTGTTTAGTTTAAGTAAAAATTTTGTCATTTATGTTTATTTTTATGAGACTAATTTAAATTTTTAAGACTAATTTTTAAATATAATTATTATAATTTAATTATTAAATTAAAAATTAAATTTAATACAAATTAATTTAATTTAAATTTTTAAATTAATTTAATTAAATTTTAAATTAATTAAATTAATTAAACTAATTAAATTAAATTAATTAAATTAATTAAATTAATTAAATTAATTTAAATTAATTAATTAATTAATTTAATTTTAATTAAATTAATTAATTTAAATTAATTAAATTAATTTAATTAAATTTTAAATTTTTTAAATTTAATTTAAATTTTTATTAATTTAATTTAAATTTAATTAAATTTAATTTAATTTAATTTATAATTTATTAAATTTAATTATTTAATTAATTAAATTAATTATTATAATTTTTTAATTTTTTAAGACTAATTTTTTAAATATATTGAATAATTTTAAATAAAACCTCTAGAATACATATTTGCTTGTAGAGTCAATATATTAATACATTCTATACATTTACAGCCTCGATAACAATTATTAGTTTGTAGTAGTTGGAACAGAATCATCATTTTAGGCCTTAATAACCATAATTTTACCATGAAGTAAGGCGTATATATAGTTGTTATTAACATGTTTGCTGCTGTAGACTTTCAACAGTTTATACTAAAATTCTACACTGTCTTACCGTTATTCAAGGGTCTATGTCCAAAAATGTTTGTCCTTTTATGATTTTGAGAGTTTAGGCTATTAACTTTTTATTTTTTTGTTTTATTATAATTTGATTATTATCGTATTAAGATAAACTTATGGTTAACTAACGTTTACTGCAAACACAAATTATTTTCTGAAAATATTTAGTCTTTTGTTTGGTTGCCCATTTTCTACTTGTGCTTGCATGATATCTTATATCTTTCCAATTAATTGTCTAGCACATTATTCTATTCTACTGCTGTAAAGCCTCGTCCGCATTGGGCAAACATGTTCGCTGAACAGTGTTCTGCCAAACTTAAGTTTGTTTGTTAGTGTTTGAAATCATATATTAAGTAATTTTTCGTTGGGAATGTTTGTTGGTTATTTATATTCGCCAAACAAGTTCATCGCAAATCTTTTGGCTAGTGCGGATGCGGCTCAACAGTACTTTTATAAAATGTCAAATGTCTTGTTAACCCTTGAGCACCAACAGCTGATGTATCATAGTTTTTCATCGCTAAAACGCCAAGTGACGATATATAACCGACTACCAAGGTTGCAAATTTGGCAGTGTGCTTATATCTTCATGTACAGTAGACCCTCTCTTAACCGGCGCCTGGATTAATTGCCTCGGGGACAAAAGAGAGCTTGGTTTAACCTTTCTGAATTATAAAATAGGTCGCTTTAACTGAACTTTTCTTGTAATTGAGAGACTTCGGTTCCTATCCTCATAGCTTTATTGACATAAAAACGCATCCATTCAAGGATTATTTATAAATTGTATGGGAAACCCAAAATTTTGACAACTACATATTGTTGAATATTTACTAACGTCAGCTTTATTCTACCTTTTGTTGAGTGTAGACATACGGTACGGAAGCATTTATTTATTTTTTCATAAAGTATCAATATTACCTTTTTTTATATTGTATTTTACATGTGTACATAATTTCCCGTTTTAACCACCCTTTTAGATTCCCCGTCCAAGTCACGGTCCCATGACGGCCGGTTAAGAGAGGCCCTGCTGTAGTGATCAGTGAAAAGCGATCAAAGAAATATTTTTTCAGTTTTTAAGTCAACAAAGTATATCTATCGTTTGGAATAGAATATCAAAAACTTATTTTTAAAGGATTTTCGCAAAAAAATTGAAAACCATTTGAAATTTTTAATAAAATGTGCAAGTGGCATAATTGGCACTCTTGGGGTAAAATAAAAGCCTTTGGTGCTCAAAAAAATCATAATATGACTGTTAGAGAGTGCATGTGTATTTTATTAAAAATTTCATTGATGTGTAAGGTTTTTGTTTATTTCTTTAGTTTATTATTTTTATTCATGTTGATGCCTCCTGGATTGATTAGACTAATAAATAATAGGTTAATTTACCTTATCGTCTTCAATCCTGTAGTAGTTCATAAACGATTACTACAGTTTCGAAGACAAGCTGTTCAGCACCGAAATTATATTTTAAGAATTGACGATTTGATAATGAGGTAGTAACCTCGAAACTATTGTAATTATTTATGAATTACTACAGGACTGAAGATGATTAGGTAAATTAGCCTATTATTTATTATTATTTTTGTTGATGATTTATATTTTATAAGTGACCTGCACAAAAATGTTATTGGCTCTTTAGAAATAATTGGTCACCTGTTGATACTATTTTTTTTTTTTTTTTTTTTTTTTTTTTACTTTTGTAATTAGTAATTTATTATGAAGTTAAAAAAAACATAATGCCAAGCTGCATTCAGAATACAGGAAATCTTTTTTGTATACATCCTGTATCAGTGTCTGTGGAACAGATAATGTGTTTTTGTTTGGGGTTTAAGTTAAGTACTTTTAATTCTGTGTAGAAGAAATCAATTAAACTTATATTCCTGTTTACATCTCCCAATAAAATGTACCTTTGTGTAAAATCAAGATAACCTAGATGCTTATTCCACCCATATTGTGGAATACTTGTGTAGTCAGATCTACATTTTATCCACATTTTACATTTTATCGAGTAGAGTCTCGATTATCCGACCTAAACCGGCCACAGCAAGGTCAGATAAGCAAAAAGGTCGGATAACACGGAAAATGATAAAACTATGTTCAGCAATAAAAAACAAACTATGTTGAAAATTATATTATTTTATTCACAAATTCAAAACTGTTTAAACACATGTTACATATCTGAATAGCTGAATTGAACAAATAGAAAAGTACAGTACTTTACTCACCAACGATATTGTTAACCATAAATCAAAACTTAGGCTTCGGTAAAAAAGTTTGTTATTGTTTTTTGTTTGCCCGCTGTTTGCCGTTTTCTGGTTGAAAAATCTTGCAGTCTCCTCAGAAGTATAAGTTCGGTAGACGACATTTCCTCGAGTTGCTCTGCATACTTCAACGCTTTTTCCAGGGTTTTGTGTCCTTCAATGTGTATATCTTTCTCTGTACTTTCATCTAACACCATCTCTTCTTCATCGTCTTCTTCTCCTTTCCCGTTTGCCATGTTCACAATTTCTTTGTCTGTAACTTCATATTGTTCGTCTTGGGCCATCCTCTCATTCACGTTCTCTACCGTTGTGTCTGCACAACCCAGCACTTGCCATAACAATGGAAGTAGGCCAGTGTTGTCCAGTTGGGTCTCCTGTAGATTTTCTTCATTTTCTTGAAGCAAAACTTTCCACGATTTAGGTATCGTATTGGCTCCAACACTCTCCCAAGACTGAGCCACGTAGTAAGCGACGTCTTTAAAAGTAAGATGACTCAGTTTGTTTACCACGTCTTCGCCCGTCAATTAAAGAAGAAAGTAGGTTCCGTCGATAATTCCTCTTCATTGTCTCTAAGGTTCCCTGATCCATAGGCTGACATGTGGCAGTCACATTTGGAGGCAAAAACATGGCCTTTATATCCTTATCTTTAAGTTCTTCTTTATCAGGATGACACATGGCATTGTCAAGAAGCAGCATGGCTTTTCGTGGCAAGTTTTTTGATTTTTAAAACTTTTCTGTTTGTGGCACAAATTCATGAAAAAAACATTCCTGAAAAATTTCCAAGCTCATCCAAGCATTTTTTTTTTTTTTAACTGTAATATTTGACACTCAAGGCATTTTTGGAAACATTCTTAAACGCTCTCGGGTTTTTAGATTTGCCTATCATAGCCAGTTTCATTTTCATGTTTGCAGTGGCATTACTGCATGCAAGAATTGTCACTCTTTCCTTGCTACGTTTGTAACCTGTTGCTACCGCTTCCGCCTTTGATGCTAGCGTTTTTGCCGGTAATATTTTGTAATTAAGACCAGTATCATCGCAATTGAATACCTGATCTTCCTATAGGCTTTACTTATCAAATAACTTATTTAGTTTAGCCCTGAACAAAAGAATTGCTTCAGAGTTTCCTGAAAGCTTTTCCCCACAGATGTTAAGCTGCCGAATTTGATATCTTTTCTTCCATCAATTGAACAAACCTACACTGGCTGTGAAGTCAGATTCCCCTTCGTCAAGTTCGTTTTGATATTTTAATGATTTTTCTTGCAATATTGGTCCTGTTATTGGTATGCCTTTATCCTGTGCTGGGTGAACCACAGGTACAGAGTTTCGCTTTCCTTCTCATTCTCACATTTTTTCATTGTCTTCCGATCCAATGTTGTTGCCGCAACCCTCTGTAAACACCATTCTTTTATTTTCGGTGACAACTAAAACAGATTACAGTGATATGAATGCCTGCCGCCAGAGATGCTAGCGTCTGTAAGGATAGTTGTTTGGTAAGAAGTGGCGAGAACTGTATCGACTGCCGATTCAAAAGATACGTCCTAACCTCTAAAGTGACCCAGATTATCTGAATGCATTCAGGAAATAATACACGGTCGCTTTGCGCAAAGAGTAAGACCATCCAAAAGCTTTTTCGATTCCTCTTCCAGTCCTCTACCGTTGTTTTTCCTACGTTGTAATTGTTCGCCACTTTTAATAAAGTTTCACCATTATACAATTGCTTTAAAGCTTTCAGTTTTTCTTTAATCAACACAACCACCTTCTTCCGTTTTGAAGCCATCACCACAAATTTTAGACACAAAAAATGTACAACTGACAGTCAAATAAAACAGCAGAAACAATGACACAATGCAAAACATGTCTTCTCAGCGAAAAAGCTATATACGCACTGACGGTGTCAAAGGCAAAAGAAATGTCCGGTCACCGACCTGTCGTCCAGTACGCGAATACAATGTGTACAGTCAGAGCAAGGAAAGGAGATGAGTCACAAGGAACACTACTGCTTACAGTTGGGTGTAGTGAAAGGGGCTGTTTCGCGCAACAGCCCACTAAGAAATATCACGCTATGTCTATCTATCTATATTGTACTTGTTATTTTGTTGCATAGTTTATATTCAAAGTAATTTAATTTAATGTCATAGTCACCATCTTGTATACTCATACAATTGTAAAATTGGTTTAACCGTGGGAAATAAAATAAAATAAATAAAATGTATACATACGATGTCACATCGTTACCATGCCGCCGTCATGTGCTGTGTTAGAGAAGGTCGGATAACCGAAGTTTTTTTGACTGAGACTACTGTAATAAGTTAAAAATACTCTTATCACCTTAAGGTAGATATACCTATACAGTATTATCCTATCACTGCGTACATTTTCAATTGAGTCTTCCAGAGCTTTTACTTCTGTTATGGAACTATGCAAAGTATGCAAGATTGTTGTGGCAGAGGTATTGTATTTGCATAATGTTTTGTAATGATTTGCTCATCCAATGTTCTCTGCTAAATCGCTTGTTTATTTGGCTTTGTTACTCCTAAGACTTACATCTCCCAGGGTTTTCAGTGTCTTTTCTCTCTAGTATAGAGGCAGTGCTCATATTTGCAAGGAATTCAGTAAGCAAGTTATTTGCAGTTTTTGCTACTGACTGCTGGAATTTAATGAAGATGTTTGCAAAACTAATAATACGTAATTTATTTTTTTCAATTAGCTTGAAATGACCACAGACTTTGCTACACCCTATCTATTTAAAGTTATCACACTCTGTACATAGTTAAAATGTTAACCAAACACTGATTGTTTAAATTTTGTTGGACAGCATCACCGATGTCTTCGCCCGTGAAGAACTCGCCGGCTCGAACTCCTGCAGGTGGCCAGACAAAGGGTCCTTGCTGCAGGGCACTCTACGACTTCGATCCAGAGAACCCAGGGGAGCTCGGATTCAAGGTACACACGACAGACCGATCCCAACACCCGGGTTGTTGTTGTTGTTGTTATTGGTGGATAAGGAGACCCCGGCCGAACCGTTGAGCACGTCTGCCTCTAATGGGCATTTTGCGCAAGCCCCCGGAAGGATGGGATATTGAAGGAAGAGAAAGGGTGAGACACGGGACTGTCCACTCATGTTCAAGTTAGGGGTTTCTATGCCCGTCGCATTCCTCACCCCCTGCTGTCTTGAACATATGTTCCAGCTAGGGGTTTCGATGCCCATAGCATTTCTCCTCACCCCCTGCTGTCTACATATGTTCCAGCTAGGGGCTTACATGCAGTTCGCATTGACCCCCCACTGTCTTGAACATGAATGGATTATGAAGGAAGGGAAATTGTCATAGTGGACAGCCAAAAGACTTACCACAGTGTTATGACAACTTCGTTTGCTGTACCCAATGTCAACTTCGCAACTAGTATAAACCAGTTTTAAAGAAGTCCTGTGGGGCCCCATGATCCCAACACCCGGGTGTAGGAATGCTTAGCATCACACGCAACAAGGCATGAAAGTAGCAAAAATTAAATGCTGAACAATGAAATATAACAATTTTTAATTTTAATAATAACCGATTTGGTCAGTAAAATATATGACAGCATGTTCTTGTTAATGATGTTTGGACATGGATGTACAAACCGTAATGTACCATAATGGTTACTTGGCCGCTGGACTCTGGACTACCTGAGGCCACCCTTACGATCCCCAGCCTCCCAGGCGGAGCTGTAAAGGTTCGGACAATGAGTCACCCACTGGCTGAGAGTATGTTATGGTAACATTTTTTACCAGAACTATAATCTAATACTTTTAATTTACTTTCAAAATTTGCCAAAAAATTTATAAAAAATTGTACCAAACTCTAGGTAGCCTAGGCTGTGTTTTATAACAGCAGTAAAAGTAAAAATATTGTCAGTATCATATTTTAAAATGTTTTAACACTTACTTCAAGTTTGGTATAGTTTTTCATAACTTTTTTAAAGTATATTTTTAACATAAATTTAAAATGATAATTAGGGATCTGCAGTGCAACAAAAATTCAATACAGGTACGGTACAAGGCGAAATACTGTCATCAGTTCGGTACGGTTAAAGGCATCGGTAGAAATCCGGTTCGGTACAGATTACAAATGTCAAAAATATTAATGTATCTACTACTTGTATTTGACTTAATAAAAACGGAATTAATTAATATTTTGTCGTTGTCACTTTGTTTTTAAGGACTAACGTATAAAAAGAATGGCTTGACATCATCACTCAGCAACAAGGTTACCTTGTAACTTGCAATCTTGTAAAATTGTACGTTCGCCGACTGCCGAGTCCACGGATAGGTATACAGTTTACAATTCACGGTCCAACACCATTTAGACAATCATGTTCTCCTTGGCAACAGCGCTCATAGCGGCTGATCAAGTACATTTGCTCTTATTCGGTGACAACTACAACAGACTACAGTGATATGAATGCCCGCCGCCAGAGACGCTAGATGTCAGTAAGGACAGTTGTTTGATAAGAATTGACGAGAACAGTATCGACTGCCGATTGAAAAGATACGTCCTAACCTCTAAAGTGACCCAGATTATCTGAATGTATTCAGAAAAAAATACACGATCGCTTTGCGCAAAGAGTAAGACCATTAAAAAGCTTTTTGTTCATATGAATTTATATCAATCATAGAAAACTGAAACATTCTAAATTTTTCAATTTGTCAAGCAAACACCAGATTGGCTTTTAAAATATGGGCAATGTTTTTGAAATAACTATATTTTACATCGTTATATATGTTCCTTCCAGAGGTTCAGACGTTGTATAAAAGTACTCTGTGGCGTTTACTTTCTTGTTATTCTCGTTGTATTTTGCCTATACTTGGTGGATTGTTTATTACGTTTGCTATGTCTCTAGTCAGGCCTACCAGCCTACTAATGTATAACGTCTTTGTTTAATGATGGTTGCCCTGGAAGTTTTATGAAATAAGTTTAGGATTTGAATTTAACCAAATGTAAAGCACAAATAGTTTAGTTGTAAATAAATAATTAATTGTAATCATGAGTGATTCCAACACTGGCGATACCGCTCCAATGATGGCATATGCCGCTTCTACAATAGGCCTAGCCTACTGTGGCTACGAACGTACGAACGCATGCTAAAATAGTTTTTCAGTTCAACTTTGAATTTTTTTCATTATGTTAAAACTTAGTTTATTCTTTAATATATTTAGGCGATGAATTGAAAAAAGATTGATACAGCATGTAGGCTATAGGCTTTCTTTTGAAAATCTATATGTTTGCAAGTTTTTTATCAGCTAAAAATAAATCTATGTTTTCAATTATTGTTGTGATGCTGCTACTCACTTCTTGTTCATTTTTACTACTTAGCATAAAACTGATATCACCAGCATACATGCACGGGTGTGAAGTACAAGGTCTTAAACTTAAGTGATTATGATATTTTTCCTATTAAAGTTGTAACCTAGCAAAATATGGTAAATGAAGTCATTTAAAATGTTAACTATCGATATTAATACCGCTAGGCCTATATTGATAACGCGTACTGTACTGTACCGATTTTGCACTGAAAACCAAGGTACACAAAAATTGTACTGTGCCAAACCGTACCCAATTCAAAAATTGTTGTACCGCAGACCCCTAATTATAATTCTGTTTAATAATGTTCCATAACATAAACACCTCCCAGACATTTGCAGCCACCGCGGACGCAGGGAGGGCAATATAAAGGGTCCAGCAGCCATGAAACAGAAGAGTCCTGCAAACCCAACCTGATGTGGACCGAACAATGTCCGGGTTTGTGAAAAGCCTGTGGGTTTTTGTGAAAGTTATAAATATAAGAAGAATTTAAGTATGAGTCTAAACAACAGTCACTACATCGCTAGACTTTATACTTTCTTTGAAACATTGAATTTGACTGAAGGGTAGGGCCATACTATCCGCTTTCGCGGGATGCAGTGGAGACGGATGCGTTTTGACGGGATTGACAATTACCTGTTAGACCTTCCTGTGCTACCGCACAAAGCGGTAGCCCGAAAAACACCAACACCTGCAGTGAGTGCATCGTGTGCTTGAATGATTATGTTATCCAAAGTTAAATTTGTGCCCTTGAAGCTTGTGGTTTATTACAAAGACCTATTTGTTGACGTTATTGGGTTCACCCTTTTCACTGTAAAAATAATAGTGGTGCTCAGTATAATACAATTTTTCATAATGTAAGGCCAGTATCCTTGCAAATTTTTAAAATTATTATCGGATGTCTATCACATTTTTTTTAAAGCTTTGTGGGGGTATCTATAATTCTCAAGCGGCAATGACGTACAGTACTTTGTGCTTTTAATACTCAAATAGCTATTTCAAAAGGAGTATAGGAAAGTAGGGTAATGGTGCGCACTTAAGGAAAAAAAATTTCCCGGATATTCCTTGGGCAAAAATTACCAATATACGTGTCAAACTCATTGGTAATTAATGGTGATGATTATTAAAATTTATCATTATCATAAATGTTAACATTAATAAAATATAAAACATTACATAACAATATGCATTTGCGCACGATTTCCCCACCCATAGGGTAATTGTGCGAATGTGGTTGGGTAAAGGTGCACAGGGTCGTTTGGGTTGAAAAAATTGTAATAAATGTGTTTCATTAATAAAAATTCAATATTAATTTAACATATGGAATGTCTTAAAGCTAAACAATACTTTCTTTGAGCTTTACAATACACTTTAAAAAAGTCTTTGATTAAAAATTACAAAATTGTTCAAGGGTTAATGTAAAATTAGCACACGTAGCCTAACTTTCTGCTGTGCCTGCACCTGAAAGTCTGATTCGAGGACGAACAGTTTATGAGCATCTGTATACAGGAATGTAAAAAGGGGAAGTAAATTTTTTCTTACCTAACTACTTGGGGGGGAATCGTGCAATGCCGCGTGTGACGCTATTCTGCAGTGGAGGAGAATTTTTCGCCACGAGTCGACCACAGCAATAATAAGTCACACCTTAATAAATTTCCACGGATAACCAGTCTACTTCGAGTAGTCCAAGGTTCGGTTCGATTGTTGTCGGGTAGCGAGTATTTGTGGCTCAGAACGTCCCAATGGAACGCAGATTCGTAAAATCAAAGAAGAATCAATTCATCCTTGCCCTCGCTACGGATTTTGAATTTAGAATTTGGAAAAGCGACGAATTTAATTTAATAATAGTTGGCCAATTTATATATGCCAATGCGCGACCCGGCTCCAAATTAAAATAGAGAAGAAAAATACCGTCGGCGGTTCTAAATAATTTTATTCACGCGAGTGACGTGATGTAAAGGAAATTAGCTGACTGATAACGCCGGTAGTGATAATAACCGAGCGACTGTTGAGAAGGTCAGGGTCGCCTGATGTCACCGGGATCGTACGAGTTCGTTAATTACCGTAGTCTATTTATTAATAAAAATAAAAAGAAACTACCGTGACGGCGTTATCAGAGCTGAAATGTAATACCGGGACGCGGCAAATTTCAATCGAGCGGTTGACACCAACGCGATTGAATTTTGTCGGTTTAATTTACTATTGAGAAAATTTTATAAACGAAATAAATTGATTTTATTCGGAGATTTAGATAATTAAGATCCCTTGTAGTCTCAATTAATTAAATGCTTAGAACTAGATTAAATACAGAACTTAATAAATATTAACAGAATGAAAAATCGGTTACGTCGTGCAAAAGAAAATACCTAGGTGAAAAATATATACCAGATAATACGCTCTAGGCTTAGTAACTAATTAATTAATTACTTAAAAGCTAATTCTGCCGACTCTTCCTGGTCGGGCGGGCACGTGGTCAGCAGACCTGCTGCGACTGGCTGAAACAGAGTTTTACACAAGATCGAAGAGCGTAATACTAAATTTTCTTGGGTTTGCTTTATTTAAATTATCGGGGTTATACGTTATAGTCACTCCCAACCAGTTTTGGTACTCGATTTTTAACACCACCGGTGGACACCAGGCGGCAACGTACCTCGTGGAGTCGGGGCGGCGGGAGCGTCTGGGACAGCGATACTCTTCTGGTCACGGCGCGGGTCGTACTAACTGCCGGGCTCCGCTTGGAGAGGGTAGACGACGACACCGCCCCTGGCGGCGTCTGGGGAAAGCGCAGCGACGTCATACTGTGACGTAGCCCGACCCGCTTCCCTCGCGCTACGAATTGGTTTTTCAAATCATCTTTATTCATATGTACAAGCAATTATACATGAATAGTGTCAACATTTTGCAAGATAATGAACAAATAAGAAATGAAAAATGAATAAGGGAGAGATAGTAAAAATAAAATATACAAATTTAGTGAAAATTATAACAAATATTAATGAGGCCTACTTAAAATGTGAAAGTTGAATGGACAAAAAAAGAGAGATAAAAATGGAAGAAACTGTCACAATTCCTCAAAGGAGTACATTGCCCTGTTGATGAGAAATTTCTTGAGTTCAGTTTTAAATTTTTTCAGTGAAACCTCTGATCTAATACCAATTGGGAGCTTATTGAAAAATTTTGAACCAGCATACCTAGGTTTTTTTTCAAAAAGTTTTAATTTGTGGGGGACTATTGTGAGAATGCCACGACTTCTTGTGAGATATTCATGATTGTCGCCAACCATTTCTAATTCCTGAAGCCTGTTTTTTACAGATAAAACTGTTTCATATACATACATTCCGTATACTGTCATAATATTTTCTGATTTGAAATACTCTTTTACTAAAGTTTTAAACGGAAGATTACAAATTATTCTCAAAGCTTTTTTTTGCATTTTTAGAATGGAATTTAAATTGTTTTTGGTCGTGGCCCCATAAAGAGAGATCCCAAATGATATAATAGAATGGATATAAGAAAAGTAAATTACTTTCAAGGTCTCTTTTTCACAGAAATATTTTAACCTTATTAAACAATATAACCCAGATGAAATTCTAGAAAGTAATTGTTCAACATGACAATCCCATTTAAGCGATTTGTCAACCACTAGCCCCAAAAATTTTATTTTATCCTTGACATCAATAGTTTTGTCTAGAAATCTAATAATTGGCTGAGTTTTGTTTTTATTTGACTTCAATTGAAAATTGATTAAATTAGTTTTTTCAGGATTTAAAAGTAAATGATTTGAATTAAAAAAATTACTTAACAGAAGCATGTCAGAGTTGGCCTTAATTTCTAGTTCATCATAAGTTGGAGCTGTGATTTTTAAATTTGTATCATCAGCATATAAACACAATTTGCTTAAGTCACTGAGTTGTGGGAAATTTCTCAAGTAACAGATGAATAAAAGTGGTCCTAAGATGGATCCCTGAGGAACTCCGTGTTTTACTTTTGTGACAGATGATCGATATGGAATTTTGTAATTTTTGTTGTTGTGGTGTAATGGTGCCCCCCCCCCCCCCCCCCGAGACTTTTACCCCGTTACACGCGCACTATTACTCGATGTCGCATTCGAAAGTATTTTATTTTCTCACGACCTTAAGAAGGGATGAAACCATAAATGAATTGGTTCATACTATAAAGCAAAGACTACCATTTATTGTAATACTAAATAAGTATTAAGTTATCAAAAGATCCGCCCTACAATTTCCTTGGGAGCAAAAATAACATGACACACACGACTTTTGATTTTTTGTGTCACATAACATCAAAAATTTCAGTGGCAAAAACCATGAGGTCGCGTATTAGATGTTGAGTCCCCCGCTAGGCTGCAGCACATACTGGAGCTTTTTAACTTATTTCATTCATTAAAAACTACGATGCGCACCATTACCCGCTGCGCTCGTTTATCCTACTCTCCCTTACAAAAGAAAAATCGTTATATCTTTACAACAAAGCATTTTTTTTCTTATTTTTTTCTAGCATCCTTCTCCTTTAAATCAATCTCCATCCAGTCACTGTACATCATTCCTCCAACTGAAATCCAACATTTCACTCATTCATTCCTATCAGAGTACGTTTGAAGATGTTTGTCCCAAAGTGCAGGCTGATCTTAGATACATTCTATAAATTTGTCCGTGTCGAAAATAGTAATGAACGCGCGTACAGCAGGATGGTATAACTGCTCCAATTCAACTACATGTGTCTTGCCTGTTCTTCCGTTGTCCTTTTGTCCTGCAACACCGCAGCACCATCCATTGGTTTCTGACAGCAAGTCGCCATAGGAACAATGTGGCCGTGCCCATTTACAACAATGGGTTTAAATCATCCCTCCAAACCGGACCCGTTTCACCGGACCGTTAAGAGCGGATAGTATGGCACCGGCCTATGTGTGACTAAAATTACCTCCAGGGCTGTAGAGCCAACTTATTCTACTAATTAAATGCTTTGATACCATAAATATTTAAAGAAAGAAAATTATTCATTATCTTTTATGTAACTTGATAGCATCACATTATATTTACAACTGTGTTTTATTGTTTCATATAATTAACAAGTCAGATGATTTTAGCGAATTTCCCTATAGGGAATACGCTATTACGGTAGTAGCCATGGTAAGACCTAAGCCCGGGACCATGTTACTTTTTCATTTTGAGGTCCCCAGAGGCCAAAAATACCGTTCGTTCATTTTCATATATATGTATATATATATATAGTGTGTTCATTTTTTATGCTCACCATTGGGATCTCCCAAACTATGAAAGTTACAGCAAAGGTCAAATTAGCAAAGTAGTGCGGAATTATAAGCTGAACAAAATGATGTGTAAAAATCCCAGATATTTCTACTGGTTCGTTCGCTGTGCTCGAAAAACTGTTTTTTGCTCAAACTTCTTTTGCCTATAACTTTGTTATTTGTTGAAATACAAAAAAACTTTTTAGATAAAACTTTACTGAAATTTTAGGTAGATTCTGAAAATTAAAACTAAATTTTTTTACTTCAAATGGTTTTTGAGATATTCTAGACAAGTTGATTATTTTTAATGCAAGTATGTAGTTTTTTCATCATCATAAAAAAGAAATAATTTTTCTGATCACAAAAATACCAAATATGGCATATTTATTTATCATAATAATTATTTAATTATAAAAAATGTGATTAATAAGCAACCCTAAAATGCTAATAATGAGGATGCTTCTAGCATGTGGTGCAACAATGGTGTAAATCAGCTGTTTTTCATTTTGTGTTTCATATTTTGTTGCTTACATTGTTGATCAGCTGTTTACCGGCTTCCCATGTAACGGCTGATTTACACATTTCATGAGAACCGCGGATGCCGGTAAACAGCTGATCAACAATGTAAGCAACAAAATATGAAACACAAAATGAAAAACAGCTGATTTACACCATTGTTGCACCACATGCTAGAAGCATCCTCATTATTAGCATTTCAGGGTTGCTTATTAATCACATTTTTTATAATTAAATAATTATTATGATAAATAAATATGCCATATTTGGTATTTTCGTGACCAGAAAAATTATTTCTTTTTTATGATGATGAAAAAATACATACTTGCATAAAAAATAATCAACTTGTCTAAAATATCTCAAAAACCGTTTGAAGTAAAAAAATTTAGTTTTAATTTTCAGAATCTACCTAAAATTTCAGTAAAGTTTTATCTAAAAAGTTTTTTTGTATTTCAACAAATAACAAAGTTATAGGCAAAAGAAGTTTTGAGCAAAAAACAGTTTTTCGAGCACAGCGAACGAACCAGTAGAAATATCTGGGATTTTTACACATCATTTTGTTCAGCTTATAATTCCGCACTACTTTGCTAGTTTGACCTTTGCTGTAACTTTTATAGTTTGGGAGATCCCAATGGTGAGCATAAAAAAATGAACACACTGTATATACAGGGTGATTCAGACCACTCGTCCACTATTTATAGCAGGAGAACGGTTTGAGATAAAATAATGTTTATGGGGGAAAAACAAAATCTCAAGATCCTTTGGAAATTCGCTGAGTACGCAGGTCTGCTGCGACGGGGGGTATTTTATGTCATCTTTTATAACTACAAATTAAGAATACATTATTCAGTGTAAGTCATATATACTATTAGCTGTTTTCTGTCCTGGCTTCGCTCGTGAGTGAATTTATTTCATAGGTAATTAAGCTCGTTCGCTATGCTCACTCGCTGTCATGCTCACCTTATACCTTTAATACCTTTACTGAAATGGCGACCTAACTCAATAGGTAGTTAAAAGCCAAGTATGAATGAGGGATGAGTGTAGTATAAGAAATCGCTGCAATACCTAAAAATATAATTTTTTATTGAATTTTTTCTTAGCAACCAATAAAAGTAGATAAAATAGGGATTTTCAGTTTTTACAAACTATTGTATGCCCTCTGGGTCACAGCCCTTTGGACAGATTTGCACCAAACTTCACACAAACTATCCTTGAATAGAGCTTTAAAATGCCTGAAAGTTTCATTACAATCTGTCAAGCTTTTCGGAGTTCATAGGCAGACATAAATAATTCCAAATGTTTTTAGTGGAAATATATGTGTGTGTGTGTGTTTATATATATATATATATATATATATATATATATATATATATATATATATATATATATATATATATATATATATATATATATACATACATACATACATACTTCCTCTTTTATAGATATAGATTTGCAACAGTTTTCATTGTATACAAAATTGTAAGTGTTGAGAACACTTTCTACTGAAAAGATTTTCAATTATTTACGTATGTTTGAATCATCCAGCTTCCAAACTATCTCCTTAAAATAACCAAGATTGTGGAAGTATTAAAACCTCATAATCAAGAGCATCTTCCAGGCTAGGGTAATAATGTCTATTGAATGCTTAAGTAAAGCATTAATAGAAAAGCCTTAACCATAAATTCTAAGTATTACAAATGAAATTTCTTTTTATTTCCTATACTAAGGTATTTGTTAAAATGTAAAAGCTATAGTTTGATCTGTCACATTTTGTTCCTATAGGAAGGTGACACGATAGCGCTACTCAACAAAATAGACGAAAACTGGTATGAAGGCAGCGTAAACGGGCGCACTGGCTACTTCCCCGTTACCTACGTGGAGGTTGTCGTCCCACTACCTTAAACATCGCAACTCCCGCTCCCCTGCATCACTGCAACTCGTCATTCCGAAAATATTATAACATTTGTGATTATGGATTTTAGTTATACAGCTGCATGTTAAGATTGTTTTAAATGATCAGGATATATTTGTTTCTTAATACTAAGTACTTGTAAATACATGTTTAATTTATTTCCACACAACGCAGTTACAATTGATTATTCGTACAAAGTACGTATTCTGCTGGCTTACTGTTTTAATCAATTTGTTATAATTTTTTTTAATCGTGATAATTATTTAAAGCTGTAAATTTAGTATTTAATAATAGATTTTTAACTACTTATCATATTATTTTTACTTAAGGCTTCTAATTATGGTTTTTTAGAACAATATATTGTTGTAGAGCTATTTTGTATTTTAAAGTAGTGCAACATGATCCATGCAACATTTAAAGCGTGATTCCAAGTATATATTTAAAGTATTGAACATTTGTTTTATCGATTCACCTGTCGTCAGTGTGTTTTTTGCTGGTGCGCAGTGATGCTAGGTAAGGTGTACAAAGTCCCAGTTCGCGGAGGCACAGATAGATAGATCATAGATGCTATTTTATTTGCGTCCTTCACCTCAGAATGTATATATTGTATTTAGACTACCAACAGTTTCATTTAGATTAAAATATGTATCATTTAGCAAATGTTAAGACTGTGTTATATACATTTTTGATTTAGATGTAGTTGATTTTTTATAGTATTGGAAGAGGAGGAATCGAGTGGAACCACAATCGATATGCGTCTCAATTTTCATTGACTCGGGATTGTGGAAAATTGTAAACCAAATACTCTTCTTTTAGGTTATTGTATTAGCTAGTAGAATTTTGTTGCTGTAACAGATCAAAATATTATTTATATTGTTTAAAAAAATTACACATGATCTTATTAAATAGTGCAAAAATATGGAGAACCACAAAAAAGTATAGAATAAACGTTACCAACAAAAATGAAGTTGTAAGCTAGAAATCAAACGTTTATTTTGTAGCTAATGTTTTCATTAAGTCATCATGATTCTCGAAAATGTCAAGGCCTGTGAAAGACAAAGAAATGGGTATGCTTAGTGAATTCTTCTAGAATCAACATATATGTAGGTTGTTGTAGTTATTTTTAGTACAAGTCAAATCATAGTTTAAAACCAAGGTCTTTTTTTGGTTGGTACTGTTGTAGATTCCTCCTCTGACCTAGAAACATGTTAAACATGAATTAAATTGATGATTTAAAAAGGATATATCTTACTAAACACTATAAATACCATAAGATTTGCCATAATGTATTAACGCCTGGACAAAATATAGTTAGCCATCAATTGTTAACTTTTACCAGATATTTATCTTGTTGTTGCATTTCATCTTCAAGTCAACTTGCATTCAGAGGGGTGTTTCACTTTCCATCATTAATGCTAAATTAATTTTTGATTGTTAACAGAGAGTTCAAAAATTATTAATTGATAAAAAAGTTAGAATGAGGTATAAAAAATAGCAATCAGTTACTCGTCCTGTACATTTACAGTATTCCATTTAATATTTTAAAATTAAAAATATAGTTTTATTCATGAATGAGAGTTAAAATGTGAATTAATTTTTTTTTTTTGGGAGGGGGTCTTATGTTATTTTATACACATCTTTTTATCAACTTCCAAGAAACAACCGCTATTGTCAATGCACCGAGTAAGTAGTGAAAGTGAAGCACCCAGTGTGTGGTATAATGTGTTCATGTAGTTTGACACTTAGTGAATCTGTCTAGTCTGATTGTTGCGGAACTCTTCTACCGTAGCTCTGCTGCTTCACTCGGTTGCCACACGAAACACGTAACCATCTCATATCAGTTACATAATCTGGTCTTCCTCAAAATAATTAATTATGGAATTCATTATTTATTTTAAAATACAAAAGCTCTCATATTAGAAATGTTGAATGAGTACGGTAGCTGAAATTTCATTTCAGTTGGTTTGGTGGTACTTTGTTAAGCCCCATTGGTTCGTATTTTTTTAACTAGCCTACAAAGTATAACCATATTGGAAAATTATTGCTACAGTAATGATAACTAAATAAACAAGGATTGAATAAAATAAATTGATACTTTTAAGAATTTAATGTTTTAATTATCTCGTAATTAAAAAAATGAGATTTTTACCTGTTAAAAAAATTACAGTTGTGAAACTTTATTTTATCTTTAAGTTCTATTTACAAAAATCATCATATTTAAAATCCGTAAAGCAATGAAAATTAAGTGATTAAAATTATTGTAATGAATAAACATGAGAAGACGGATCTATACCCGGTTGATGGTCGAGTGTGAGTGTGGCCAGCAGAGCAGTGGCCTGCGTGTGCGTGACTCGTCCCTGCATGTCACGCTACTTGACAATACTCCCGCCACGGACAATATTCCCGGCCTCTAGACGTTATAGATGTTCCCTGCTCCCTCACATGGTCACTGATGTTTCACCCATCTCACTTTCACTTTAGCCCATGGATTTGAAGAATACAAATTTTAATTAAATTTGGCAACATAATTTTTATTATTATTTACTTGTAAAAACAAGCTGCATAATACACAAGTAATGTTTTTGTTACTGATATCCTTTGACACAAAATTTAACATCAGTGACCAGATTAAATATTTTCTTGCAAAAAATTCACATGTGTCACTCTGGGTATATTTTTGTGAATGTTTACATTTTGCTGGTTGTAAAGTAACAGTGCATCAATGAGAGTGTGATAGGCTATATATATTTTCTATAACTATAAACACTTTGATCATGTATTTACCGATTTAGTCGACAGTCAAAGCCGAAGCTCTACACAGCTTAGCTGCCATGACGCTGTTTCTAGCTTCAGGGTGTATGATAATGTATGGCTGCAGGCTACCGTATGCTTTACACAATTAATATACAAAGTATGTAAATATGTCATCGATGTTGAATGCCTCCATATAATGTATATTTGATTTTAGTATGGTATTTAAGAGTATTGAAAGTATTGAATATAATTTTTACTATTGTGATTTTGTTAAGCTCTAGATGTTTTTAAGATATAGATGGTATTTCATTTTATTAGTGCATGGCTCGTCATTTAGGTTTTATGACTGTTATTTGTTGTTTAATTCATAATGATAGTTATTCTTTTTCTTTTTGTGAAAACATTTGAACAATGTCAATGAAGAAAGCAATTTAACTTTTATATGCCTTCTGTATCATAAAAAGCTTATATTTTGTATTTCAAAGTGGAATCGAGACTTCGAATAATGAGAATATTATGAAAGGTAAAGTGTACTTTATAATCAACAGTGATCCTTAGTATAATTCTGGTAATTAACTTTTTTAGCTTAGGTGATGTTGAAGAATTATCTTTGAAAGCCAATACTAGTTTTCGATTTTGTTGGTGTATTTATTTCAAGGCCATAGCCAGGAGGATAAAATCGACCCCAGTCGATTTTTTTTTTATTTATATTTTTACCAGCGAAACCCTACAATACTTTTTGGGGACTGAGGCAATGCTGATTTTTTACAGAGGAAACTATCCTATTACCATTTTAAATCAGAAAAATGGTATTTAAAATATTTTACATTAAAATACTCAATCCTGACCCCGAACTCCCTCCCCTTAAAAAAATTTCTGGTTACGGCCTTGATTTATTTTATAAATATAACCATTTATTTATTGGAATATAACAATTGCAATTTTTAATTCTAATTGTATTTTAGAAATAATCAGTATTAATTTTTGCTGTTTTAATTAATTTTCTTTTTAAGTTAAAATTAAAATAATTGTTCTGGGGTGCTTTTTGTATAAATTTTTAAACCAAAAGACAGTGCTTTAAAATGATTATTCATATCATTAAAATTATATAGGTCAAAATAGAACAGCAACTAGAAAATAATGCTTTTCAAGGTGCTCAAAAGCTTTTTCTTTGCAAGAGAAAAATGTTTTTAATTTGAAACTAAAATTATTCATAAAACTTTGTTTTATTGAATTTTTATGTCATAATTGTTTTTGCATGCCTGTGTGCTACTCAAATCTATCCTGTTAACTCTTTATAAAGTCTGTATCTGTTAAAAGAAATTAAAGTGAAATATTATATACAAAACTATTTAATTAATTGTTGTTACCTGTTTCCTAGTTACCCGTTACGTTGTGTAGACCCTCTACATGAGACTCTCCTTCACTGATGTACATTATGGAAGATACAATAATTATATTATAATAATTGTAAACTTTTGAGTTTTTATTATACCCTGTTTCTTGAAGTGTCTTTTTAACTAATAAATATAAATATAAAATAGAGTTATTTTATGTTTTAAAACACCGCTTGAATACAGTTGGCCGAACATAAGCTGGCGTCAGGCAAAGATATGTTGAGAGTTGGGTGGATATAAAGAATTATTACTGTACTGCTCACCCATTAACTTAGAGATTGGTTAAATAGTGCACATATTTTCTTGAGCAGAAAATTCCAAACCGTTGCCTTATGAGGTCTTTAATTTACAGGTTTTACATTAAAATATAGTTTCTAGACCCTTGAGAGCTCGGTATTTGACGAAAGTAGTATTTTTATATAAATTACGCAATTTGCACATCAGCTGATTGTTTCAATACAATTCATATTCCAGTTCTTCTGTATGCCTAACCTCAAAAGACTGTGATCATATGGGAGTGCAAACAACGATTTGGTCTCTAAGCGACATCTGTATGGCTACGTTATGGATGGGTGACCGCCTATAATAAAGTTTATTACAGTGATTTACAAATTTTTATACAGTTGATATGCTGTATTTAAAGCTATCGATTGCTGTGTATGCATCGATTGTATTCAGCTGTTAACACATCTCGTGTTTGTCTATGTGTAGTAGTACTCCTCTACAGTGCATGAACTTGCATCACACTTGTGGCTTAAAGCGGGGCCTACGATAACTAACGGGCCTGTATACTTCTCCCCACCACGGGAGACACTTGACTAAATGCGGCCGATCTGCAGCACAAGTTTTCATAAGATAACATTGTGAAAACGTTACATCCCTCACTTATTTTCAATCTCTTATGGATTAGAGATTGAAAGGTATCATCATAGGTTATTCGACAAGACATATATTGTAATTTAGATTAAATTAAATAAGGAACAAAATTATACCATTACTGCAAAATTGAAAAACATTCTTACAAATTTTATTACGAAATAAAGTTAAAACTTTATTCAATTTATTGTTTGGTTAACACTTTTCATCAGCTGTTGGCATAAAATTATATTTCATTGCTAATGATGAAGTTTTTGAAACTAAAATTTACAATTTATCTTGTTTTATCGAAAATAAAAGTACTAACCGGCAAACTACTAATTTAGAACATTTAATTTATGTCTTATTCCCCAGAAATATCCTTAAAAACATCACAGAAACTGTAAAAAAAAGACTTGACACCTACGGTGGTAGACATTCAAGTTTTTGTTTTACCTAAAGAGTGAGTTTTAAGTTTTGCAAAGTGTAACGTTATTAGTATCATTCAATTTGTAATTTAATGAGGATTAGAATGATATGCAACACTTAAGACTTCATTGACTTACATTTAAAACTACAGGCAAAAACTGATGCAAATTCAGGCTATTGCAATGCTTTTAAATGGAGTTGACAGCTAAAACTCCGCCCGCATCTGGTCACGTGACCAAAAATGTATGCAGGCCTGTTAGTTATCATAGGCCCTGCTTAAAGGCCTTCATAATGCTGTACTATATCATTGCATAAACTACTATCATGCAACAATTGTATTATGAACGCCTGTATTGATGATTCACTAATCTCTTAAATATCACAATTACAACTTTATCTTAAGACCTATTTAAATTTGGTAAAGCATTATAAAATAAAATAATAAAAATGTCAACCATATTGGTCTTTTTGAGTCGTGTTTGTAGCATACTACTTAGGAAATAAAGACCTTTGACATAGGCAGATGAATTTTCCTTTAAGATGTCCTTCAGGGATGTCCCCTCCAGGAGAGTCTTGGAGGAAAGTTCATCCACCTCTGCCATATTGTATATCATTTTAAAAGTCTTTACTTTCTAAGTATATGCCACAAACCTGATCTCAAAAAGGTCTTGTATGTCCAAAGTTATTGCATTTTTAAGTTTCAGCAATGTGATTTCAATGAGAAGTTTGATTGCCTGCCATTTAAGGCTCGGTCATCCATTTGAGGTTAGGTCTACGGCATTGTACTCTACTAAGTGAGACATTTAACCCTCTCAGTGTTAAGCGTTAATTTTTCGGCCCAGCTTTTCCACCTTCGAGCGTTAGAGTTGATTTTTCGACGGTTAGAAAAAGTGACGTAATTTCATAGCGAATGACTGAAACGGAGCCATGAACGCTACCGATGTTACCGGGAGGTTTTCAGCAATCTGAAAATACCAATTTCAAATGTTGAAACGTGATTGGTTATTTGTAATATGCAATGAAACATATGGGGAAAACTGTTAATTGCCATCTGCCAACTTTGTAAACAACGAAATACGTATTTTACCCATTGTTTTAAGGTTAAAAATTATTATAAGTGTTATTAATACTGTTAATTTACATTTTTGGAATAAATTAATATGTTTCATTGAGTTTATAACCATAAATATCAGTATAGGAATTAGTGTATTGTTTCCAGCTTGCAGGGGTGTATTTACATATGGGCTAAATGGGCTTTAGCCCAGGGCGGCAGAATTCGGGGGGCGGCAAATTTTGAAAAACGGCATTTTTTAGGCTTCAAATTAAAAAACTCAAGTTATTGGAGGCGGAATTTTTTGGAAGAATTGTACAGAAAATTTGAGAACCAAGAGTGACTATTTTCTACAGGGGCGTACCCAGGGGGGGGATATCGGGATATATCCCCCCCCCCCCCCGAAATTCTGAAGGGGATATTTAATTTATTTTTATTTAAACTTTTCAAGTAAAACACTATATAATTTATTTATCAATGTAAACATTTTTCTACTCTTAAACTTGAATGGTTTTAATATTAATATGTTCATAATTTAAGTTTCAAATGGGATGCTAAAAAGGGAGTAGTGGTAGCGGGATCAACTCAAAGGGACAACTATGTGACCAACAGCCCCGAGGAGTATTACCGTGCGGCGTTTTCATTCCTTTTTCGACCATTTCCTTAGTGAAATGACGCAGAGATTTTTGAAGCATCGGGATGTTCTTCAAAAAATATCCCTCCTCTTTGCCGCAGAATTTAATTAAATCTGAGAATACAGACATAGGCTAGATCTCTGTTCAACAACATTGGCCAAACAGTGGCCATCAATCATCTCCGACCCAGCCCGATTTTCCGCCGAATTGGCGATGTGGAGGAGAGTGATGAAAGAAAAGGGAAAGGAGAAGCTCCCACTGTATTCCTGACAGGCTTGGATCATTGCAACGAAATGTTGTTCCCAACATTGCATACCATGCTTAGCCTAAGGTATATAATTATGCTCTGAATTAATACATTACAATAACAATGCTTTTACTAGGCCAGTCAGTTTTTAAAGTAGGGGTTATGTCTTAAATACTTCATGTTTAATTTTTTTTATGTTTATCAAGAAAGCCATTGAGTCAGTATCACGTCTGGTATACATTAAATAATTTTTTATTCTTTCCATGCTATTTAAAAGTTTTGTTATAGGCTAACTGTAAAGTTGGCTTACAGACATTTCTACTACGATTTTTTACAACTATTGAAGTAATAAATAATCTTTCGTAATGATTACCATACAAAATATAAGTTTACAAATAAATAACTCTTAGTAAGACTTGTTGTGGTTTATCTGTGATTTATTAATTTTAAGATGAGCGTCACGTTGTCCATCACAACGGCGACAGAGTGATCATTCTCCACTTTGCGTCGTCTGAAATCATTCCTGTGTAATTCGACGTCTCAAACTAGGTTAAATGGTCTAGCCCACCTCTCTATTCACATAGACTTTAATGTTTTACCTGAAGAGGTCTTGGACGTCATGGCTAAGAAGCCAAAAAGACTCGATATTTTGTTAAATTAAGTGTCATATGGTGTAAGAGGGTATGTAATTATTGTAACTTGTATATAATTGCGGTGTAGGTTGTATACAACTATATAAATTTTTCCATGTGTATAAAAGTCTATCCTGGTATTAAAATTAAAGTTTTATACCAACGAATACATGGTTTAATTTAGTTTTAACACCTATGTATATAGTCAATGGTAATAAATTGTATGTTATTTCATGCATTCCCTTTTATGTACAGATATACACATACACGCACATATATGTAACTAATACACATACATATGTATATACTGTCATACACATACATATATATCTTCATGGAATTATGAACTGATAATATCCCCCCCCCGAAAAAAAATCCTGGGTACGCCACTGATTTTCTAAGCGAGATCATAATATCTTAGGGCAAGGGGTCATTAAAGAGCTTTAAAGAGGAGCTGGGAGAACTCATCACTACGTTGATTTGTCATGGTAGCGATAAACGCGTCAGCGCAGAGGAACCATCCGCAACCTCGCCGCCCCCTCTTTCTGCCCCCCCCCCCCCCCTGTATATACAGATTGGCTCGGCGTATCTGTGCTCATGGCTTTTGATGAATATATTCTAAAATTGATTTTATTTCGTTTTTCTCAGATCAAATACAACATTTTTGGATCTTGATGACGACATAGTTACAACAGACCGATGTTTTTAGAAAAGAAACCACAACCCGTCCCTCGACAACCTTCTTTTCGAAAGCCATGAGCACAGATACACCGAGCCATCTGTACATCCGCCACAACCGAGCTGCACCAGTGCATTCGGTCATTTGAGGTTATGGCAGGTTATGTGGCAGTGATAATTGATACTGCTATTGACACTATCGTTATTTCAAACTTTAATGGGAAAACACATAAATAGCCGTAATTTATCTATTGCACTTTATCTAATACTTCATTTTAAATACTGTAGTAGGCCTATATGGTTTTGTATCTAGAATAAAATTAAAATCACTATGCCAATTTATTTTTTCTACCTCAGACATGTCTAACAAACCTCAAAAAATCTACTGGGACTGGGAACGAAGGTCACAGTATTCCGTCCTATTCCACCAGCCGTGAACTACGCACGGGCACAAAGGCTAGTTTTTCGACTGTTCGCAACGGCACTTGTTATTGTGTCTCGGATTGGTCAAAGAACCAGTCAAACACTAATAGCCATACTTTGAGCCACACTTTAGTAGTTCTTGCATCGCAATGCAAAATCTTTGGTTTCAAGTTTTTTAATTTAAAGTTCCGTATAATCACTATTTTCAGCTTTTATGTCCCTTCCCGTCCAAATAGCATAGGAATTGGGGGAATAATTGTGGATATAAATTAGGAAATTATGGCGGGGGGAGGGGGCGGCACTTTTTAAATAGCCCAGGGGCGGCAAATTTCCAAATCCGCCTCTGCCAGCTTGATTTTACAAGTGTTCTTATGGGATTAGGGTAAGTACTGCAGGACATATTTTGTTTTAATAGTCATATTTTTTCAAACACTTTTTGCCGATATTAACTATATATTTTCTTGTTTTCCATAAAATTATAAACAATACCCCCGTCGCAGCAGACCTGCGTACTCAGCGAATTTCCAACCAAAGAATTATTGTTTCAACATAAAAGAACTTTGTGGCTATCTTATATAATTAATAATCTTTACAAGGAAATATAATATATTTGATGGCATTATATTTCTGAGTAAATTATTTTTATTTAAAAATTCATATATTAATATTTATATTGCAATAAATGACTTTTTTAACAGTAATAAAAGTGCATAATCCAAAGCTTCCATGCAAAAGGAAAGATTTGTTTACAAATAACAAAACATAAACATTTCAAATTTGACAAATATGCAGAAGACAGCTGATCAGCTGATTAGGAACAGATACCTTATATCTCCATCTCTCTTGCTCCCATTATACAATTATTTTCCATGAGAATACCATGGGATTTAGCATGTAGGTTTGCTGCCATGGAAGTTTTTGATCAAATCTTAATTACTCACCACCTAGTGAAGGTTCATAAAAATTTTTATGAAGATATGTTGATAAATAAGCGATATATAACTTTTTAAAGATTTACCCATAAGAATAACATGGGAAACTTGATTTGAATTTTCTCTATAACCAGTTAAGCTATTTTAAAGATTCAAAATACTAAATTGTTTGTTTTTTTAAGCTCTTTCAAATACAGTAGTTTAAGTTAAAATTGATGGATTTTGAAAATTTAGGTCCAAAAATGCCAAAAACCCATTAAAAACCCCATAAAACCCCGTTCCCATAACCCGACAATGCTGGTTCGCGAACTCATGAAAATAGACCTGGTCTTACACCTTCATACCAAATTTGATCAAAATCGGAGGTCCGCTTCAAAAGTTATCGGTACCACGGACATATATATATATATATAATAGATATATATATATATATATATATATATATACATATATATGAAAACGAACGAACGGTGTTTTTGGCTTCTGGGGACCTCAAAATGAAAAAGTAAAGTGGTCCCGGGCTTAGGTCTTACCATGGCTACTACCGTAATAGCGTATTCCCTATAGGGAAATTCGCTAAAATGTATATCTTGGAATTTTGATTGTGTATCAAAAATTATTTTAGGGGAGAGAAAAATAAATAAAATATTTCCTTTGTATTTTGTAAATTTTAACCCATAGCCTAATTTTTTGTAACAAAAAGTAATTTCCAAATCCGCCTCTGCCAGCTTGATTTTACAAGTGTTCTTATGGATTAGGGTAAGTACTGCAGGACATATTTTGTTTTAATAGTCATATTTTTTCAAACACTTCTTGCCGATATTAACTATATATTTTCTTGTTTTCCATAAAATTACTAAACAATACCCCCGTCGCAGCAGACCTGCGTACTCAGCGAATTTCCAACCAAAGAATTATTGTTTCAACATAAAGAACTTTGTGGCTATCTTATATAATTAATAATCTTTACAAGGAAATATAATATATTTGATGGCATTATATTTCTGAGTAAATTATTTTTATTTAAAAATTCATATATTAATATTTATATTGCAATAAATGACTTTTTTAACAGTAATAAAGTGCATAATCCAAAGCTTCCATGCAAAAGGAAAGATTGTTTACAAATAACAAACATAAACATTTCAAATTTGACAAATATGCAGAAGACAGCTGATCAGCTGATTAGGAACAGATACCTTATATCTCCATCTCTCTTGCTCCCATTATACAATTATTTTCCATGAGAATACCATGGATTTAGCATGTAGGTTTGCTGCCATGGGGGTTTTTGATCAAATCTTAATTACTCACCACCTAGTGAAGGTTCATAAAAATTTTTATGAAGATATGTTGATAAATAAGCGATATATAACTTTTAAAGATTTACCCATAAGAATAACATGGGAAACTTGATTTGAATTTTCTCTATAACCAGTTAAGCTATTTTAAAGATTCAAAATACTAAATTGTTTGTTTTTTTAAGCTCTTTCAAATACAGTAGTTTAAGTTAAAATTGATGGATTTTGAAAATTTAGGTCCAAAATGCCAAAAACCCATTTAAAAACCCCATAAAACCCCGTTCCCATAACCCGACAATGCTGGTTCGCGAACTCATGAAAATAGACCTGGTCTTACACCTTCATACCAAATTGATCAAAATCGGAGGTCCGCTTCAAAAGTTATCGGTACCACGGACACATATATATATATATAGATATATATATATATATATATACATATATATGAAAACGAACGAACGGTGTTTTTGGCTTCTGGGGACCTCAAAATGAAAAAGTAAAGTGGTCCCGGGCTTAGGTCTTACCATGGCTACTACCGTAATAGCGTATTCCCTATAGGGAAATTCGCTAAAATGTATATCTTGGAATTTTGATTGTGTATCAAAAATTATTTTAGGGGAGAGAAAAATTAAATAAAATATTTCCTTTGTATTTTGTAAATTTTAACCCATAGCCTAATTTTTTGTAACAAAAAGTAAGGATAACAATTTTTGTATTGTTATAGTCCATTTTATTTACCTTTCATATAATATATACATCTATAATACTAGGTCATAAAATAGATTTTTTACAGATTTTTATTTAAAAGTATGCAAAACCTTTAACAAATGTGTAACACTCCAGGGGTGCAACAACGAACGCTTAGAGGGTTAATTTGATGTACACATCAACACTACATTTGCATTTCATCTTTTCTTCAGACTCCTCATGGGCCGATCCCCAAAAGAAACCTATTCATGTATATATTAATAGGCAAACATGTTTCTTTTCCTCCTTTTTCTCAGCTTGTGTGTATCGCGGGAGAAATCGACGCATACCATTAGTAAGGTAATAGCTTGTAGATGAGCAGAATCCTATTTTAATTTTCATCGGCACCCAGGGCTTCGCCCTACAGGTTTTTAAAGATTCAATGTTAATCTTATGGAAAAAGGGCGATTTATTGAATCATTAGACAGCTGTTGTTATAACAAATGCTAGGAAACCAGGAAGAACAGATGTTCCAGAGGTTAAATATTTTATACACTAAATGGGTCTATTTCAACTGAAATTTTGGCCACTAGGCGATCTCTAGCATAAATAAATCCGAATATAAAGTTAAGAGCCCTCAAAATTTCTCTTATTCATCTCACATTGTCTATGGAATAACTTGTTATGGATCCACATCTCATCAAAATTTAAACAAAATTCTTATACTACAGAAGAAAGCTTTGAGAATAATGTTAAATTTGAAATATACGGAATCAGTGAAGAAATATTTTGCCGAGATTGAAATTTTGACTGTATTTTGATTATACATTTTTGAGACAATTAAATATACAAAAGAACACTACCTAATCAAAATTAATACACAATAAATCATAAGTATTCTACGGCAAATCACCATAGTTTAAATTTCTATAATGAAATTCCAAGTTACATAAGTCTAAAATTTACCAACCCATATAAAATTAGAACAAAATAATAAGAATTTTTACAGAAAGCTGAAAGAATATCTTATTTCAAAATACCTTTATTCATTAGAAGAGGACATTAGTAAAGAAAATTAAATTATGAAAGTGAAATGAAGAAAGAAGAATTAACTGAATATGAAATTACTATACTGAAGTGTTTTTTAATTGGCTTATTTAATGTATGTTACACCTTAAAAGACATAGCCTACAATTGTATGTAGGTGTGTCTCGAATAAATAAATAAATATATTCTCATAGTTTTAAACTTCTAGTTAATATTAGTAAAACTTGTTATCAAATTGTTTCCAAACTTTTCTTTAGCTTTAAACTTCTGTATACTTCCGTGATCAAAATCTATCGAGATAGAAAATTAACGGTAGTAGATAACTGACACATACTTTCTTCCCAACAAAATTTTAAAATTTAGTAATTCTACAAATTGCTTGGTTGTTTTATCCTTTTACTTTACTTTTTAAATAATAATAACCAACATCATAAAGTACTACTATTTAAAAAATTGATTAATTATTTTTATTATAGTATCATTTGGTAATTCATTTACTGGCAACAATGATATAAACCACATTTTTATACTGGAGCATGTGGTTCATGCCACAGTATCTATGCTTTGACAGTTGAGTCAGCTCAATATATCTAGACCAACGAGGTTACATAGAAACGTAGGATAAGTGTGGATAAAATGGTAAATTACTGTTGGAAAAATGTAAACAAAGGACTTGGTTACCAAGGAAACGGCGGGAATCAAGGGTAACATGGCGCCAGTCAAAAAGGGACACTTTTCCCTATCTGGTGAGCACTCTATATCTATTTAATCTCGTTGATCTAGACCAAACCAAGGTAGGTGACACCCAAGATGACTGTAATGCTACAGGTGAACTACATCCCATAAGAGCAATGGTGTCAGTTTCTGCGACATCCGTGGATGTCACCACAGAGTTTTTGTCAGTTAAAAAAGTGTTAAAAAACCAACATTTAACACTTTGTTACCTGCAAGTGTTGCCAACGCTGCAGGGAACAACAATCGTTCTAGTTCGGGTAGGAGATTTTTTTTGTCTCAACTATTACTAAAATAAGGAATTTCAAAGCAAACTAGGGTAGAATTTATGGTTTTAGATTTACCTTAATTGATAATTGTTAATTTGGTCATTACCTAATGGTTTGTTATTAACTAATAATCCAAATGTAAAATATAGTAGTATCGATAAATATCGTACCCGTGGCAAGACTGCTTCATTCTCATTTCATCAGCTGTGTAATAGTAAATATTATATGGTAACTTGACTTCCGTCTTGACGCTTCATATCCAGAAAAAAATAGCTATATGGTAGACCTTGGAAGTAATTATGCTTTTTCCTCTACAGACCTTGGGTGACACCAACAGCTGATTGAAGCGGATCCTGCACCTTTGACGTCATGTTGTTTCTCTTGACACATGATTGGTTTGCTTTGAATATTTTAAGTGCTGCACCTTTGACATTATCGATTTTGTTATTGTTTGTGTTGATGTCACCTCTAACTCTATTCCAAGGTGATGAACAAACTACGTATGGTCATCATCTTCGGGGAAAAACATATATTACAGTACCTGTAAATTACCATAGAACATCCTTTTTCGAACATCACCTAATGTATAATGGAAGAAGACTGTTAAATAAATAGCCAAATCAATTTTAAAATTTATTTGTAAATGATTTTTACAGTTTTAAATCAAATTTTAGAAAATATCTTATTGAAAATGCAGTCTATTCAATGCAAGAATATTTAGACCCAGAATCAATAGAAAATTAAAAGACGACAGTTACACAAACCTATATGGCCAAAGAAGGTGATCACTAAAGACAATGTATACAGAACCAAATAAGTAGGGACATCCCATGTTAAAAAATTTTAGTTTTGTCCCCGAAAACCAGAGTAAAATAAAGCGCTGATGCTAGGATTACTTCTTATTGTCACAGGAAGCGCTCTTCCTACCTCTTAAATGTCAAAATGAGTGTATTTGTTTACAAAAAATCAAAACATTAACAAACAACAATAACAATAACAAACGTCTGCAAAATTATTCTAGCCATCTGTTTCCATTCAACCAATCAGCATGATCCTTGAATAAAAATTACGTGTTGGTGGTGCTATCTGTGTTTCGGGGGCGGCTTTCTCACTTCCCCATAAGGATGTCCCTACTTATTCGGTTCTGTATACATTGCTAAAGAAGAACTAGTTTTAGATTACAATTTAGCACATATAAAACATTCTTGTAATGCTAATGCAAACTATTTTGTCAAAGCAATAAAAATATTTATTTATTTATTTACCTCCTTCTCATTCTAAATTTCTTGAGTCAGCTCTTTTCAGGAAATCTTTTAATTTTATACTCCATATAAGAACAACGTTAAATTTTGGATTTTTCCTAACTTAGAGACTTATGTAAATATAATTTTTTCCCAGAACTAATTTATTTACAAAGTTTGAAGAAAATCATTTGAGCCATTTTATAAATCGGCGCATACATACATAAAACTATACCTAGCTGGTATTAGAGAATATGATTAGGAGCTCGGAGCTCAAATAATCACACATACAGTAGAACCTTGATAGTTCGACACTTTGTGGACTTAGATAGTGTCAAACTATAGGGAGTATATGGAAAATTTTAACACTGGGAGTATAAAAATCATAATTGAATTCAGGAAACCCTAAATTTTAATGAAACCCTAACTTAATTGAACTTTAACATAAACACCATTCGAATCATTCGCCAATTTGTTTACATTTTCACCTTTGTCAGGCTCCAACATGGACACTATCGGTCATTATTAACATGTTAAGTTGTCATGGACCCTGTCGAACTATCAGGAGTCGAACTATCGGGAGTCGAACTATCGAGGTTCTACTGTAGTTTGATTGGCAGACTTAAAGCTGATCACTACCAAGGCTATTAAATAAGAAACAGAAGAGGTTGTCTCATTCCCATAAGGCCTATGTAGACAGTAACAGCTGGAATCGTTACGTCACCGGCCGATCCTGTCCGCCCTAGCGATACTAGTGAGAAAAAATGGAACTAATCAGCAGGAAATAATTGCTATAGACGAGCGAATCTATCGGGGACCACAGATTTAATAATAATGCCATATTTTATCCGTTGCATTTCATTATATCTTTAAATTATGATTTTAAAAAAGTTTTAAATCATATTTTCAAGATTGTTTACTTTGATTACCGTACAATTTATTTTAGATTCTTCAAACTTACACGAGTTTACATGGGTGAATTTAGGTCTTAGTCTTAGTCTGATTAGTATCTAGATGGGGCCAATATGGAGGTGTGAGGTCGCCAAAATATTTGCAGGGAAAAACTACTCATCATATTAAATCCTAATATAAATGTTACATTTTAAGGTTTAAAAGCTAGATTATTTTATCCAACAATAATCATTTCCTTAGTTTATTACAACTCATTGCAGTAGGCCTAGATAAAAAGCATCATCCAAAACATCTAGGAGTTCGGTGCACTTATGGTTCACTCAGGCAATTTTTGAACAATATTTATTTATTGTCTAAATGAATTTTATAGGTATTTTAATTAAAAATTTCATAACATTGATGTTTGTTGCAAAAATCAGGTCGTTATGGGGATATTGGGTATGGATTTCTTGGTTATTATACATTGTGTCATTTGTGTGAAGATAGTTTACCAGAAATGAAATAAAATATGCATGAAATAAAATACACTATGCCGGCAGTGGCGTGATTGATTTTTGGGTCTCCCTGTACATTTATTTTTTAGCCCTTTGTACCACTTACAATCGTAGCGCTTTAATTTATTGCAGTAAAACTCCACAAAGACGACTCAATGTAGACTAGTCGAGTTTGATGTAAGTTTTGCGGAGCTTACACTAATCTGCCGTATACTCGATCAGACCGTGAAACATGGGTTCAAAGGAAGATCGGACCGCAGGAAGGCGATCGCTACAGTACCGATTAAGCATCGTTAAATGGCCTAAAACTCGGACCAAAGATTGTATAATATCTTCTGTCCAAAACTGTGATACCGCGGTAATGAAAAAAGCGGCGGCAGTAGTACGTTATCGTGTTTAATGACCTTCATTACAGTGGACTATCGGGACGCCAAAACCGAATAAAATATAAAATTAAATTCAATAATCTTAATAATAACAATTTAAGACCTGTTCTTCTTTTAGGATTTGTAATAATTAAAACATCCTACACATTTCACACAACAAAGTTTTGATATTAATTTTAATAAATTTAATCTGTATTACTTTCTTTATCGTTATAACCTAACCACAATACTAACAGTAAACAAGGGAAACAAAAACAAAGAAAATGTAAACAAAGAAAGTTTACATCTGATTTAAACAGCCAGCTGATGGGTCGGAAGATGACGTAGCACAAATGTGTTGAATTTGTGAATGAGACAACCTCCCCATATTCTATTATCCTTGGATCACTACAACAGTAGAGAGCCAATTTTACGAAACCCTGAACGGCTTAGTATTTCACTATACATTAGCAGAAAAAACTTATTTTGAAAAGGCAAACATAGTACAGGTGTCTACAAATAAAAAATTTCATTTTTTGTTTTGATCTCTTTTTATATGAAAGCAGACAGATTATTTAGAAGTACCATTTGTTTACCATCAATAAACTGTTCAGTGGTTACAAATAGTAAATAATTTTTGTGTTTGATTAATGTTTGGATAATCAATTCTCTACTGAACTCCATTTGTATAACCTATCACAAGCATTTATTCATTAAATGTAGATTTTAGCAAATTTCCCTATAGGGAATACGCTATTACGGTAGTAGCCATGGTAAGACCTAAGCCCGGGACCACTTTACTTTTTCATTTTGAGGTCCCCAGAAGCCAAAAACACCATTCGTTCATTGTCATATAGGGTGTTTCCAAACAACCTGGAAATATTTTGTGTGTATATTCCTTAGGTCAAGACAATCACAAAACATCATACAAACATGGGTCTAAAATTCTTTGTTAAGCCGCTAGCCGCCATTTTGTATTTTACACATAATAATTTTTATTTACGTAACGGATAGCTGTATCAACTTCATATTTGGCACGAACCTTTATCCTAACCATGTTCATTTCCAGGAAAAAAATAAAATTTTTCCGCTTTGTATTTTCAAAATGGCGGCCATTTTAAATTTTCAAACTCAAATATCTCAGAAACGGCAACTTTTATAAAAATTTTACAAGAGACAAAAAAGTTGACAAATTTAATTATCTAACCAATAATACCAAGTTTGTAAGGATCTGACAACAAATAACGGAGTTATTGCGATTTTTCTTCATTAAAACATTGATTTTGCATTGAATTTAATGCAAATAAGGCCATTTTAACAGCAAAATCAATGTTTTAATGAAGAAAAATCGCAATTACTCCGTTATTTGTTGTCAGATCCTTACAAACTTGGTATTATTGGTTAGATAATTAAATTTGTCAACTTTTTTGTCTTTTGTAAAATTTTTATAAAAGTTGCCGTTTCTGAGATATTTGACTTTGAAAATTTAAAATGGCCGCCATTTTGAAAATACAAAGAGGAACAAATTTATTTTTTCCTGGAAATGAACATGGTTAGGATAAAGGTTCGTGCCAAATATGAAGTTAATACAGCTATCCGTTACGTAAATAAAAATTATTTTGTGTAAAATACAAAATGGCGGCTAGCGGCTTAACAAAGAATTTTAGACCCATGTTTGTATGATGTTTTGTGATTGTCTTGACCTAAGGAATATACACACAAAATATTTCCAGGTTGTTTGGAAACACCCTGTATGTATACAGTATATACAGTGTGTTCATTTTTTTATGCTCACCATTGGGATCTCCCAAACTATAAAAGTTACAGCAAAGGTCAAACTAGCAAAGTAGTGCGGAATTATAAGCTGAACAAAATGATGTGTAAAAATCCCAGATATTTCTACTGGTTCGTTCGCTGTGCTCGAAAAACTGTTTTTTGCTCAAAACTTCTTTTGCCTATAACTTTGTTATTTGTTGAAATACAAAAAAACTTTTTAGATAAAACTTTACTGAAATTTTAGGTAGATTCTGAAAATTAAAACTAATTTTTTTTACTTCAAACGGTTTTTGAGATATTTTAGACAAGTTGATTATTTTTTATGCAAGTATGTATTTTTTCATCATCATAAAAAAGAAATAATTTTTCTGGTCACGAAAATACCAAATATGGCATATTTATTTATCATAATAATTATTTAATTATAAAAAATGTGATTAATAAGCAACCCTGAAATGCTAATAATGAGGATGCTTCTAGCATGTGGTGCAACAAAGGTGTAAATCAGCTGTTTTTCATTTTGTGTTTCATATTTTGTTGCTTACATTGTTGATCAGCTGTTTACCGGCATCCCATGTAACGGCTGAATTACACATTTTATGGGAACCGCGGATGCCGGTAAACAGCTGATCAACAATGTAAGCAACAAAATATGAAACACAAAATGAAAAACAGCTGATTTACACCATTGTTGCACCGCATGTTAGAAGAATCCTCATTATTAGCATTTCAGGGTTGCTTATTTATCACATTTTTTATAATTAAATAATTATTATGATAAATAAATATGCTATATTTGGTATTTTCGTGATCAGAAAAAATATTTATTTTTTATGATGATGAAAAAAATACATACTTGCATTAAAAATAATAAACTTGTCTAAAATATCTCAAAAACCGTTTGAAGTAAAAAAATTTATTTTTAATAATCAGAATCTACGTAAAATTTCAGTAAAGTTTTATCTAAAAATTTTTTTGTATTTCAACAAATAACAAACTTATAGGCAAAAGAAGTTTTGAGCAAAAAACAGTTTTTCGAGCTCAGCGAACGAACCAGTAGAAATATCTGGGATTTTTACACATCATTTTGTTCAGCTTATAATTCCGCACTACTTTGCTAATTTGACCTTTGCTGTAACTTTTATAGTTTGGGAGATCCCAATGGTGAGCATAAAAAAATGAACACACTGTATATCTATCTATCTATACAGGGTGTTTCAGAAGTCCCTACCAATATTTTAGGGCATTGTTGCTGGGTTAGAAACATATAAAAATATCATATTTAAATTGTCCGGAAGTCTTTAGTTACTCACACGGGGTAGCGGAATTCTACCCCCAGGAAAAGTACCCCCATGAAAAAACGCCACGTCATTTTGACGTCACGAGGGGCGGAGCTTAAAGTAGCATGGAGTTTTGGCTCGCGGCCGGAAAAGTACCCCCAGTTTTATAAATACATTATTATTTAATTTGGTTGCTCTAAATTAACATTATATTAAACCAAACACCAGCCGGATTTCTACCCCCGGAATTCTATCCCCGGAAAACTACCCCCAGCAAAACTACCCCCAGCAAAACTACCCCCAGTGGACTAGATCCGGAATACTACCCCCGGAATTCTACCCCCAGCAAAACTACCCCCAGCAAAACTACCCCCAGAAAAACTACCCCCGGAAAACTACCCCCGGAATTCTACCCCCAGCAAAACTACCCCCAATGGACTAGACCGGGAATCCTACACCCGCGAAAGTACTTCCACGTACACAATTCCTTAAGTATTTAACAATTAATTGTTATTTTATGTACGTGTTCTGCTATTTAAAACATTTCTATTATAAAATAATAGAACCAATCTTTCCTCAATCTTTTACAGGCTTTTAGCTGTATGGTTTTATTGACATCAAATAAAATATATACATTACCGTACCATGATATACTTTGATATTAGGTTTATAATTTTCAGCACCTGGGGGCCAAGCATTAGCTCGGTAAACTTAAACAGTAATATTTTTGGTAGTAATATCATAGATAAAATATGGTAATATCATTTACAGACAGACCGGTGCAAAAAGGCTTAATTCTTGTTCAAGACGAGCTCGTTCGCTCCACTCACTCGCCTTTCAGCTTCCTTTTTCTGTGCTTTCAGACTGTTTCAATGTAGGCCTACGGGTCTCGTGTATATTTGTTAAAACACATGTTGAATGTGTAACACGTGGATTCTAATTATTAAGTTAGCTGGTGTTTGCTTTAATCTTTCTAATGCTTTTGTTTTTAAATTCAAATGTAATTCTACAAATTGATTTGTTGTTTTATATACTTTTACATTACTTTTATTCTTATTCATAATCAGCAGTATGAAGTACGACTTTAAAAATTATAGATTATTTTCATCATAAAATAGTACCATTTAATTATATAGTAGGCCTAATTGGCTGCCATGCAAAACTACATGTTTATACTGGAACACATAGGCCTATTCTGCACTTTGGTTGAGTCTACTGTTTTCATTATTTATTTTTTTTAACTCCATAAGGCCAATGTTAAAATATTTAAAATTAGAATTCATGATTATAAAGAGATAAGATTTTTTCTGGCATAGAGACCTGTATTTATATTAAATTCATCCCAAAACTATGTTATCTGCAATGTTGGAAGAAAATGGTTTTAGCTGTTTTGAGATCCATGTGCAAACATACACATAAACTAATATATAACTTACTAGTATTAAAGTATAGGATAGGATACACTTTATGCTTATGTAACTTAACTCACGTTTTGTAAATCTAGATAGTCTGAAAAGTATATAACTCAATATATCTAGTACAAACAGTAATACGGTAATAGAATTTTACTGCTAAGATCTTGTCCATCTCGAGGGCGAGTGATCAGAGTGAAAAAATTCCTTCAGATTATTGTGAATATTATTATTCCGATTTTTCTCTATTTAACTTTCAGGTTTGTAGCACATAGGGCCTACATTGTCATCTAATAAATATTATGTAACGAAGGAAATTTCTGCTTTTTTTCATCAGTTACTGCATACACATTTTTCCAAACAATTTATAAAAAAAATACCTTAGATAATAATACCATTAATTTATCATAGTGTTTTGTAAAATACAACATTAAACCAATAACATTAATTCATCATCACCCACCACAATTACATTTTCACTCAAAAAAGCATTTTCAAAAACACACAGCTAAAAGCCTGTAAAGGATTAAGGGAAGATTGGTAATATAAAACTAAAGCATAGGCCAATTATAGAACTTAACTTATGAATTATGAACTTAGAAATTAGTGAGGGTAGAGAACGAGATCACCCGAAGGGCAAGTTTGTATTAATGTAAATTTAACATATTATTATTTTATAATAAAAATGTTTTTAATACCAGAACACGTACATAAAATAACAATTGTTAAATACTTAAGGAATTGTGTACGTGGAAGTACTTTCGCGGGTGTAAGATTCCCGGTCTAGTCCATTGGGGGTAGTTTTGCTGGGGGTAGTATTCCGGGGGTAGAATTCCGGGGGTAGATTTCCTGGGGGTAGTATTCCGGGGGTAGAAATCCGGGGGTAGTTTTGCCGGGGGTAGTTTTGCTGGGGGTAGTATTCCGGGGGTAGAATTCCGGGGGTAGTTTTCCACCCCTAGTAAACTTACAAAACATTGCTTAAATTGTTCATTGTAGAAATAAATTATAAAAGTGCGTAACCAATGATTGAAGTAGAGTCTAATGTATTCTCTTCAAAAGTTCGCGGCTGGAAAACTACCCCCATACCTGTGACGTCAAAATGACGTAGCGTTTTTTCATGGGGGTACTTTTCCTGGGGGTAGAATTCCGGCGCCCCACTCACACAGCCGCCATTTTGTTTTTTTTCACAAAATAATTTTTATTTCCATAACAGATGGTTGTGTTCACTTCATATTTGGTATAAATCTTTATCATACCAATGTACATTTCCAGGGAAAAAATGAATTTTTTCCACGGTATATTTTCAAAATGGCGGTCATTTTAAATTTTCAAACTCAAATATCTCAAAATCGGTAAATTTTATAAAAATTTTACTAGACATAAAAAAGTTGACAAATTAAATTATCTAACCAATGGTACCAAGTTTGTAAAGATCTGACAACAAATAACGGAGTTATTGCGTTTTAACTTCATAAAAACATTGATTTTGCATTAATTCTAATTAATTAATTTTTTGAAAATATACAGTGGAAAAAATTCGTTTTTTCCTGGAAATGTACATTGGTATGATAAAGATTTATACCAAACTAGTATTAGTGTTGCTCGAAATCGAGCAATTTATTTTAATACAGTACAAATGTTACTTTTAGCTCTAAATCAATGACATCCAACCAATCCAATATTGTGAATCTCCTTAATCACCAAAACTACATGTATTTACAGCTGATTATTAACAGATGTTTAAAATGCTTTATTCAATCCCAATGTTATTTTAATTGAGATTTCAATGGTGGATAGAGCCTTTAATTTCAGTCCGATTCTCATCAGTTTTTGGCGGAAACAACTACAGACCAAGCCCTATCTAACGACAGCAAAAACTTGAAAATCGGTTTAAAATTGTAGGAGGAGTTCTCAAGACAAAAAAACCCTTAGCGTATTAAATAAGTATAGATATGAAGTGAACACAACCATCTGTTACGGAAATAAAAATTATTTTGTGAAAAAAACAAAATGGCGGCTGTGTGAGTAACTTAAGACTTCTGGACAATTTAAATATGATATTTTGATATGTTTCTAACCCAGCAACAATGCCCTAAAATATTGGTAGGGAGTTCTGAAACACCCTGTATATCTATCTATATCTATGTGTCCGTGGTACTGATAACTTTTGAAGGGGACCTCCGATTTTGATGAAATTAGTTATGGAGGTGTAAGACCAGGTCTATTTTCATGAGTTCACAAACCAGCATTGTCGGGTTATGGGAACGGGGTTTTATGTGGTTTCAAAGGGGTCAAAAATGGGCTTTTAACATTTTTGGACCTTAATTTATAAATTCATCAATTTTAACTGAAACCATTTAAAAGAGCTTAAAAAAACAAACAATTTGGTATTTTGAATTTTTATCATAGCATAACTGGTTACGGGGCAAATCCAAAAATGTGTTTTCCATGTTATTCTTATGGGAAATCAAGAAAACCATATATCTTGCTTATTTATTGACATAACTTAATCAAATTTGGTATGTACATTATCTATATAAGGTTTAACTTATACTTGCTTACAAAACCCATATGGCGGCAAACCTACATACTCACCCCGATGGGGTTTATGGGGAAAATAAAAAATTGCCAGAGTTTGATACAATTTTGTGTTTACATTCACCAATTATTGATTAACTTAGATTTCTAATAACACCCAATGGCAGAAAACCTACATACTCGATCCTATGGTGTTTTTTATGGGGAAAGTAAATAATCTGAAATTCTATTGGAAATTCGCTGAGTACGCAGATCTGCTGCGAAGGGGGTATTTCATTTTTAGGTCCCCAGAGGTCAAATATAACGTTCGTTCATTTTCATATATATGTGTATATATATATATATATAAACCACTTATAAAAAAATAACCACTTATAAAAAAAATAACTTATAATAACTTATAAAATAAATATATTAACCACTTGGCAAAAGTACAAAGATCTGTTCCGTTACTTCTTCTGGTAGACTTAGAGGATCCGTTGATCCACACATATTTTCTTCAAATATGTGTCCGTGATACTGATAACTTTTGACAGGGACCTCTGATTTTGATGAAATTTCGTATGAAGGTGTAGAACCAGGCAAACCAGCATTATCGGGTTATGGGAAAGGCGTTTTATGAGTTTCAAAAGGGTCAAAAATGGGTTTTTGGCATTTATGGACATAAGTTTTCAAAATTCAACAATTTTAACTGAAACCATTTAAAAGAGCTTAAAAACAAACAATTTAGTATTTTGAAGTTTAGACATGGCTTAACAGGTTACGAAGAAAACCCAAAAATATGTTTTCCATGTTATTCTTATGAGAAACTAACAAAACCCTGTTATTTATCTCACTTATTTATTGACATAACTTGATCAAATTTGGTATATACATTCACTAGGTGAATTTTACTTATATTTACTTACAGTACCCATGTGGCGACAAACCTATCTACTCAACCCCAAGACCCCTATGGGGTTTATGGGGAAAATGAAAAATATCATAATTTTATGCAATTTAGTTACATGCACTGGGAATGGATTTTCATATATCTACTTGCAATACCCCTAAGGCATTAAACCTACATCATTAGGACATTATTTGACATTAGGAGGTAGAAAGAGCGCTTCCTATGGTAGTTAGAAGTAATCGTAGCATCAGCACTATATTTTCCTTTGGTTATCAGGGGCCGAATCAAATCTTTTTAACATGGGGTTCCCAACAAACTTACCATTATTGGGTTCTGTAAACATAACATTTATGCTATTTTGTGTATAGCCTACTTTTTATGTGGAAAAATTCTGGGAATATTTTGATTTAAATTTTGCCGTTGTAACCAAAATTTTGGGTCATGCGACCCAGGCCCAGTCCTGTGAAGGTCAGTTCACAGAGGGTCTACTGTAATTCCTCAACAATAATGTAAATTAAATAATAACTAAACAATCTTAAAGGCAAAGGCATCTAACATGATACTACTATAAAATGAATTTACAATATTTTTAGTATAGACAAGAAAGGTAGTAGGAAAATGAAAAATACATTCTAAAGCATCAAAATTTCTAAAATTAGTAAATGACAGTAAAAATAGCTGAGTTAGCTTTAAAAGGCATTGAAAGTAATCACATTTTGTAGTTTTCATATTTATATCAAATAGTAACAAATTAAGACATTAAAAGCTTAGTTAACATCACCAGAAGTGCAATATGTGAACGCTATACATGCTTTGAAGGCACAGTCTAGACAAGGATTTTCCACACACCACAAAGGACCGCTCATCCAGTGTGTACAGCTTGCGACTCTGCTTTAAGTCCCAAACCTCCAGCACAAAATGATAATCAACCCCTCCAACCAGGAGAATGTTGTTGGGTAAAAGGTACACTTCCATTACTTCAAAGTCAACTGAGAAGATCAACAACTCTTCTTGAGTGTCCAAGTCAACTACAGTAACATTGTTACTGCTCCCAAATACAAGAATATTGTCATTTGCATCCAATGCTTTTGGATTTATTGGATTATCAAACTGTTTTTGTACAATTTCCTTTCCACTTACAGAGTCCAAGAATATGTAACTTCCACTGTTCTCCCACTGATCGCAAGGCAAAACAACTACCTTTTCTTCAAACAACATGAAAGGTATTGAATGATTTGACTCTACACAAAACTGAGTGTACTCTAGCCTTTTCAAATCGTAACTGAAGATTTTACAGCGTATACCACCTAATAGGTTTTTTCTTGAGTTGAGATATAAAGCTATGAAGAGATACTTGGAGTTTTTCCCAGTACAAATATTTTCTACATTGTCATTGGCCCCTGGAATGATGTCCTCTTTGAGTTTGCTCCCTGAGGTCAAATCCCAAATATGCATCACAGAATCATTACCAAGCGATCGCTCTATAATTCCTATGAAGTAATCGCCAACAATCTCATTAATACTTGTAAAATCACAAGGGTACCACCCGATTTCAGCTGAATACCATGTAGAAATTTCATTGATATCAGGAATGTTATCTGAAAATTTTTCTTCTTTATCAAATATCCTGCACAGTTTCAAGGAAACTACACCGTCATCAATGAAATAAACTTGAAGAAGATTGCATTGTACAATCAAAAGACAGTCTCCAACTGCCTGAAAATGTTGAGTGCCCATTTCTTGAAGCAAATACGGCACAGATTGCAATTCAAAGGGTTTTCCTTCAATGTCCCACACGCGAAACATGTTTTTGTAAATCTCGTTCAAAAACAAGTACTTGTTTATCAGTTCTATTTTATCGACATTACCTCTTGAGAATTTGTATTCTACACATCGATTATTTCTAAAATTATTACGTAAGTGAATCTCCCGCATGTACTTAAGCTTGTATTCACAAATCGGGGATAAATTTTCACATTCTATTGTTGGAAGTTCAAATATAGGACTAACAACACTTTTCATATTTTCTAAATCGAGTCCTGCATTACAGTGTTTTTTCCAAATTACATTTTTATTTACAGCATTTCTCCAGTTGGAGTTTACCAAGCAACATGACAAAAGGTCTTCAACTGGCAAAAGTACAAAGATCTGTTCCGTTACTTCTTCTGGTAGACTTAGAGGATCCATTGAAAACCTAAAAAATTAAATTATGGCTTCAATGACAAGAGACCTTGATGAATATTAATTCGGAATTTCCACTACTGTATATCATATTAAGTAGGCCTAGGGGTATTAGCGAATTTCCCTATAGGGAATACGCTATTCTTAAATGTAGGCCTACATTTGTTGGTAGTGCCAACAACAAACTCCAGTAGGCCACGAGTAGGCCTATCCCAATTTTTAGCGAATTTCCCTATAGGGAATATGCCTAAAAATTGTACTCTAAAAAAAGTTGTGAAAATTGTATACGCCTATTTTTGTACTACTACCCTATAGGGTAGTAGTCATGGTAAGACCTAAGCCCGGGACCGTGATACTTTTTGATTTAAGGTCTCTAGAAGCCAAAAACACCGTTAGTTCAAACTGATATTTATATATGTGTGTATATATATATGTGTCCGTGAACACGATAACTTTTGAACGGAACCTCCGATTTTGATGAAATTTGGTACAGGGATGTAAGCCAGCGTCTACTAGGTTGAGTTCGCAAACCAGAATGATCGGACCATGGGAACGGGGTTTTATGGGGTTTCAAAAGGGTTAAAAATAGGTTTTTGGCTTTTTTACTTTTATTTATAAAATGCCACAATTTTAACTTAAACCATTTAAAAGAGCTAAAAATCAAACAATCTAGTATCTTGAATTTTTTACCTACCTTAAATGGTTATGGAGAAAATTCAAAAAGTATGTTTTCCATGTTATTCTTATGGGAAATCAACAAAACTTTCTATCTTGCTTATTTATTGACATATCTTGATAAAATTTGGTATGTACATTCACTAGGAAGCGTTTAACTTATATTTGCTTAGAAAACCCATATGGCGACAAACCTACGTACTCACCCCTATAGGGTTTATGGGGAAAATGAAAAGAACACCATATAGCCTTATAAAATTTGGTATGTACAATCACTAGGTAGGGTTTAACTTATATTTACCAACAAAACTCATATGGCGGCAAACCTACATACTCTCATCCCCATGGATTTTATGGGGAAATAGCAAATATACCAAAATTCCATTGGAAATTCGCTGAGTACGCAGGTCTGCTGCGACGGGGGTATTTTTAGAATACCAAATTCAGTGAAAAACTAGTTGTAGGCTACAGGTGCACCTTTAGATAAAAAAACTTCTTAAAAATTTATTTAAATGTAGTGTGGTCAGCCGCTTGTTAACAGTAGTTGCGGAGCCAGCGGTATCAAAAGTCAATTTATTGGAATATCGTTATCCCCGATTTCATTATTTCTTAGTAGTCAATGTTTTCACGAGTAAGTTGCCACTAGTTGTAAGAAATTAACCTACTAGAAACTTTAACACATCCGATGCGAATGACGCACTTGTGCGTCATTCGCACCACTCATTGCAGCGGCGGGCGGGCAGAGGGGGCACGTTCCGCACCAATTCTTTTCGCGCCATTATTTCCCGCCGTTTTTACAATTTTCGCAATAAATTTTGATTTGTCAACCGGTGTACTTTGATTTTCGCTCATTTAACGCTAATTTGTCATGATCAGTTTCCAATTTTGTCTTTCAGACACTTTTATATTCTATTTACATTTTATGTTATATGTTGTCTTATACATTTAATAAACACGTTAGAACCCCATTTGTCTTTCAAAATTATTAATAAAATATTTGTATTAATTTTATTGCCAAATAAGATGTATTTTTTACTTACCCACATTTTATTATTATTAATATTATTATTATATTACCCACATATACCCAATTATTTAATGGCATGTGCTAACGACGCATAAGTGTGTCATTATTTTTTTTTTTTTTTTAAATCACGTTCACTTGTTGATTTCCTTGTTTTTAAATGTTCAATGGAACTAAATATATACATATATAATCTTCATATCGAATTAAAATTTTCAGCATTGGTCACACATATAATAAAATATACAAACAATATTTAGCAGAGAACGTGTTAAAGACTGAACTTCTTAATGGATTACCGGTAAGCGGCAAGCTTTCTATAGTGTAGAAGAATACCGTCAACTGGGGCTACTTTGTACAAACTTTCAAAGACTGCTAAAAAATTTTCCCATAATTTTTTTTATATTTTAAAGAGTTTTACATCTTAAAATAATGGTAAACTCATATTCTTCTAGAAAAAATACCTAATACAAAAAAACTGTAAAAAATAAAAAAACATACTTTTTTGCGGAATAATTATAGTCACCCAAACTTTTGTATGTACAGCTAAGTGTATAAACGATCAGGAGATATGACTTTAATATATTGCTGCCCCACTCTCTCTGATTATAAAAATACCAAATCCTAATACAAAAATATACCATTAGTTTTTTTTATTATTATTATATTCGGACGAGGTACATACATTTTTAAAACCCGGGATAATTTTGTACACTGGTATTTTTATTTATTACTTGCCTTATCCTGCTTGCTTTTACCACATAACCACACCCACTGATGCATTTTATCTTGTTTCAGGTTCTTACTTGAAATCAATAATAAAATCACAGAAATTTTTAATATTTCTTGCACTTTTTTATTGTAACAACTTTTTTGGATCTTTATCAGTCTTAAGTACCTACTAAAGAGTTGATGGACATTGTATTTTTACTATTTTTGTTATTGGCTCTACTAGTTTATTAGTGGAGTCACAGCTTATTAGGCCTAGTAGAACAGTAAAGTGTAGTCAACTTGGTCCGAACATAATTAATAAAAAAAAGTGTGCGCACCTATAGGACCCCTTGCTTCTGTAGCCTATTTTCCAGGCCAAAACAAAAAAGTACTGAATAACTTAGGCATTTATCAATTTTTCAAATGTTGCTACACTCTTTGGCTACACATTGCAAGGATCATTTCAATTCTATATAGTATCCTTCATATATACAGTAGACTTCCTCTTAACCGGCCACCTCGAACCAGGCCCCGGCCAGATACTGAACTGGCCGGTTAAACCGATGTTCATTTAAGCACACCAACCAAAAATTTTATATGGCCTATAAATATAATTATCACTTGAAAAACAACTTTAAATACATAATGAAGCTAACATCCGACACCCATGAAATTCACAACAAACCTAAACTAATAATAATTTGTTTCTTTATTGAGGTCTACTGGATAGTAGGTCCAAAAGCATTGACTTCCGGTGGCATTCACTTCCGTCCAGGACGTTACATTTTAATTGGTTTGAGACAGTCAATATGAAATAATGTTGAATTGAATGATACAAGATAACTATGTTTCGGGCGAAACACGGCCGGTTAAAGCGATGTTGAGGTAAAAAATGGCCGGTTAAAAAGATGTTAGTTTTGTATCAGGGTAGACCGGTTAAATAAAGCGGAGACCGATTAAAAGGTGGTCAGTTAAGAGGGCCTATATATACTACAAACATACTAGGCCTATATATGTATTTTATACAAAACCCTTACGGTGTACCCAGGGCCGTATTTCTAAATAGGCTAAAAAGGCTGGAGCCTATAGCGGCAAAATTTTAGGGGCGGCACTTTGGCAAGTTAGAAAAATAAAAAATATTTTTACTAATTTAATAACATAAACTTCTTTAAGCCCATTATTCTGATTTGAACTGTATTCATTTGAGAAAATGGAAATGCGTGTATTCTTTTCATACGAATTTACTCCACATAATTTTGTAGCACATTTTTCATGTAGGGTAATTGTAACGACACTCGCACTTTGTATAGGCCCAGAAAGAGGGAAGCTACACTAGTGCTCCCAGTGTTTACATTCGTAACATATTTAAGTCCTAAAGTAACTAGTGATTTAGTTTTTAAAACATTTGAATGAATTAACGAATAAGGATTGGCCACAAAATAGATCAAACTATGGTTTTTATTTAAAAATAAATAGCCCCTAAGCCTAACCATAGGGATTGGTGTTATGTCCACATTTAATGGTTGTTATAAAGTAAACCCGAACCCGGGGCTAATTTGTACACTCCAAAAATAATTTTTTTTTATTTTGTATGAAACTGAATTTTTACTAATTACATAGACTAATATTCATTTCAAGAGCAAATGAAGTAGAAAATAGTAACCTTCAAGTAGATAATATTCAGTTTCCTCGGACTAATGATTTTTATAGGCCTATACTTAGGGGTAAAATTCACCAAAAACAATAAAGAAGAAATTGAAGTAGAAAGCAGACTTATAGCAGCAAGGAAAAGTTTCTGGTCTTTTACAAAAATTCTAAGCTCCAAACAAATATCAATTTACCACACAATACAACCAGTGCCTACTGCTATGTGGAACGGAAAATTTAGCCCTTTGATATGACGTCATTTAAGGCTCCTTTTATGCACCGCGGCATGTCGCAGCGGGCTGTCGCTGCGGGCGATCGCTGTGCCAAATTTTCACGCGACAAGTCGCTGCTGTCGACCGCTGTCGTGTGGAAGGGGTAACAGTGCTGCCAACATTTGGTACTGACTACATTTAGTAGTCGCTCAGACAGAAAGGCAAGCACATGTTGTGATGTTCGAGGCCGCTTGCGTTGGCAGCACTGCGAGAGTGAACGCGGGCTGCCGCTTTGAATAAACGGCCCAATACAAACCAATGCATATAGAAACCGCTCGTCACCAGCGATTTCTAAGTGCACGCGACAGAATTTACAAAACGCCGCGACACATCGCTACTTCTGAGACCGCTCATTTCTGAATAAACTTCCCTATTTAGAGCAATGCACTTACAAAATCGCTGCGGCAGCCCGCTGCGACATGCCGCGGTGAATAAAAGGAGCCTAAAATATGATAATTTACATAAAATTTTGACAGTAAAACAATGATAAATTCGTACACAATTCAACTATTTTAAAATAATTATCTAATAAAATACATTAGACTATTTTTAGGCGTTGTTTGTAGTTTATTTTAATTAATTTTTACATTGAGAAAGTCATTTTGCCTTTATTTCTGAAGGTAAATTTATCAGGTAGCGTTCATCGTCAGACAAAGGTAAGTAGAAAAGGTGATACTGCAGGTGGTTTACTATGAGAAAGTACTTCAGTGGTTTGTAACTGAAAATATACGGTTTGAAAACTTCTTTTAACAAACTACCACCAAAGTGGGTTTTAAAAGTTAATTGATAATAATCTTAATAAATCAATAAAGAATATAGAACTTGAATATAGAATATAATAATATAGAATATAGAATACAGAAGTTGCTTTAACAAAAAAGTATTATTTTTACTTAAAACAGAGGTTTGTAAAATATGACATCATTTTTCTGAGAAGGGGGGGGGGGTCAGACAAATTATGATGGTAGGATGATTTTAGGGGGGGAGGGTCACAAAATGGCCAAAAAGCGATGACGTAATTTATGGACGGCCCCTTTGTAATAACAGACTTAGCTTAGAAAGACAAGAAGATCTAAAACAAAAACTTGGACGAAGCCTATTGAAAAGAAATGTATTTTATGTGTTTTGTACTTAATGGTCAATCATTTTCTTGATTCAATGTTAATGTTTCTATTCATTACAAATGTAAAATAGGTACTAGGCCTACTACAAAATACTAAAAAAGCACTGTAACAAAGCTTGTAAGTGTAATGACCACCAATAAGTATCAAGTTACAACGCTAGCGCATCAGGTGGCAGGAATAGCGTTTCACAGCAATAATGAGTTTGCCCTTACCACTATTTTAAACACGTTCCTAGCTCTCCTCATAATAAATGAATTAAATCCTAAATAAGTTATTTTTTTTATTTTAAGCGTGTTTCAGAATCGTTCTTATCTCATTTGTATTAAATAATCGCTAAAAAAACTAAATAGGCTACCGAAGAACTTTTCAGATCATTTTCACTATTTTTGGACAGTTTCTAAACGTTACAGAACGTCCATACTCATTTTCCGTAAAAATACCTTAAAATATTCGTCAGTGTTAATAATTTTTTGGGCCATATACGGTAGGTATCTACAAAAACCTAACCTTCTTACCATACCTAACGGGAACATTGGATAGAACCTACGCTGCCAGTGGCCAATTTATTAAACACAGTTAGGCCATACCTTGGCCTAAACCAAACAAAATTTTTTTCTGTGTTTCAAAGCCAATTTGAACCTTTTGATAAGGAATGGTCCAATCCCTGGTCTTGTGTCAAATGTTGTTGGGTAGGCCTAGGCATCATTAATTGATAGCTCAATCGCTCAATGACAAATGGCAACTGGGTCCAGAATCGACCCCGGGAAATGAACTGACATCATAGCCTACATAATGAGATGAGTACTAGGCCTAAAAAAAACTCATTAACCCAGTTAGTTACTGTAGCCTATTTAACTTGACCTCTTTAATTTAACAGAAATACTTACCAATAAAAAAATTTATTCAAATCAATTGAGTCCTCATTTTGGAGGGGTCATAAAAAAGGTTATCAACGTCATTCTATAACCTGTTAAGAGCCCACACACATAACATACATAGTGATCATTGTGTTATTTGTAGCTATTTGGTTCTTCTTTAACAAAACTAAAATGTTCGTGCATACCTAAACAATAAATTAACTTCTCAAGCAAAATATAATGATTGTTAAAAAGAATGTTAAATAATTCAAATCTTTGACCTAACCTCAATTCATTTCAATATCGAACGTTGAAGGATGACGATGGCCCGATGACAGACAGATTTTTTTCTTTTTCGACAAAGCACTAAAGCGGGCTTTGGTATATGAACCATGCAACTTCGAAGTTCCCTAATCTCGGTTGCTTACACTGTTTTTATCTGACATTTTTGTTTTATTGGGTTAGTTACACTTTGCTTTTTCTGTGATTTTATGTCCTTGTTAGTTGGTTTGATAGTTCATTTGAGTTTATATTTTCCAGAGTAGTGTTCCTAACAGTGTGAAAAAGATGCGAAGTATAGGGTCCGTGGGATTTTTGGAATGGATAGGTAGGTGATCTTTTCGCCAGGGACCCATCTGGCCTTCCTATCATATACCCAGAAAGTGGGAGGGGGCCGCGGAGGAAGAATCCTAAGAATGGACAACACAAATGAGTCTAATGCGTGGAACTTTGTGAATCCAGATACAATAGTATACTTTTGTGCCTCTTTTAGAGCATTTATTTATTTAGTTTGTTTATTTAATTCTCTATAAACTAAACCATCATTTGATTTCAGAGCATCTACTAAATTTGTTTTATATGCTCTATAGGTTTCTTTGAGGCAAGAGTGTCTCATAATCATATTTGGGACAGGCCCGAAAGGTGTTCCAAAGTCTCCTTTTCGCCTAAGGTACAGTCTAGGCATAGGCATATGGGACACGCGAATGAAGTAACTTATACATGTCTTACTGGAAAGATAATAGTTCACTCTGGCGTGCCCAAATCTTAACTTACAAATATTTATGGTTTCGTATTTTGTCAATTTAGTTTGCCTGAACCATAGTTTGTTTGGAAGACTTCTGAGAAGTAGAAGTGGGTAGAAGTAAGTGGGTATCCACGTCAATCAATAATATGAACAAAATTTTAGTAATGCAGAAGAAGACCATCCGGACAATAAACTGCCCCCCTTAGAACATTGCAAGCCACACTTCATCAAACTCAATATTCTCACAGTAGTAAATCAATACATTATACTGGAGACAATCATCTTAGCCACAAATTCAACCCCAGCTCTCAGACTTAACCAACACAACTATAACACCCGAAACAGGCAAAACATATTGACCTACCTCAACACCGTCTGAAAAAATTCAGCAACACACCTCTCTGTATAGGATCACATAGTTTTTCAATCTCTTACCGGACCATCTCAAGACAATAACAGAGAACAAAACATTCACTAGAAAATTAAAATCATACCTCATACAAAGGCCATATTAGGCCATAACAGAGTTCATACAAGATCACTCTAACCAAAGCAACAGGCAACCCTGAGTTCAACGCTGAAAGGCCACATATATGGAAAAGTCAACCATAGAGAAGGAAGAAAATTGACGATTCCCCAATCTCCTACGATTGCGGCGAAGAGGAAATAAGTAACAAGTAAGTAAGTAAGAAGCTAGCAGACTTCAGCCAACGCCATGGAGTCTACACGAGTCTACTCTACACCTGGTGAAACTAGGAATACGCCGTATTGTCATTTAAGAGAATCTTTACAGAAGTTATTTAGGTAAGCCTTATCAAATTTTTATTTTGACGTAGTAAAGCGTGATTTTTACGCATAGGCCTACTGTTGTTTTTCTCCCTTAGTAATATTTAATTAAATTCTTATGAGTAATAATGATCTTAATGACTCATGAGGGTAATTAGTAATAATCATAATAAATGATGCAGCAAAGATAATTTAATGACATGACCGGAAAGAAAAAAAAAACTGTATTGTTTTACTTTTGTGCTGAGCTGTGACATATGTTTCATGCCTGTATTACGTTAACACCCCGTGTATGTAGAACACGGAAAAGCGAGTAGTAATTATTTTCGCACTTTTCGTTTACTGAAAAATGAAAAATTGAATTTTCTCCGCAACCACTAGACATAAAAAGATAGTTTGGATCCTGTGTGGTTTAGTTTTTTAGTCTGTTTTTATAGTGACAAGTAAAATTTATTTTAAGTTAGTAGTTTTTTTTACAAAAAAAAAATATTTTCAAACCTGGGTAACTGGCTGGGTAGCTGAGTGGGTATAGTGTTCGCCTTTGAATTCAAAGGTTGCCAGTTCGATCTTGAGAAAATACGGTAACTTTTTAAAGGTTCGATTCTGGACCCAGTTGATATTTGTCATTGGGCTATTAATTAATGATGCTTTCTAACAACTGGTCGATGTTAGATAGTAACAAGATAGGGGTTTGGACCGTTCCCCGTCAAAACGTTAAAAAATTCCATTGGCGTAGATACACCCAAAATAAAATAAAAATAAACCATTTAACCTCAAGCAGTTACGGTATAACTTTTGAAAGCAAATTTTCTCGGAGATGAGGGAGGTGTCATTTTATTTGCCTTTTTATCTTTATTAAACGACAAATTTTTCCATTAAAATAGATAGACCCGTTATAAAAAAAATAGTATGTTCATGTTTTTTAGGATTTTTGAGTGTAGACTGTCTTTAATAATAAAAAATAAACAAAAACGACTATGGTATTGTTGCTGTGGAATTGGAACTAGGCCTACATGCCAAATTTAATCAAAATCGGCCTATTATTGGGGACTTCTCTAGCTCCATTAATATGCATCCGAACACAGACAGATATCACTCTGAAAACCTCTTTCAGGACTCATCAGGGGTTACAAAAACGGATAAATCTATCAACAACTCAAATTCGAAAATTTTTACGAAAACAGTAGGCTTACTTTCTCTATATATACGGTATAGGAGGAGAAAATAAAATTAGTGATGGATGTGCTCTCTGTGTTTCGCCGTTTCGGGGGCGGCACCGTTTTACTTTCCCCTACAAGGATGCATATGTCCCTACTTATTTGGTTCTGAATACATTGCTTATAGTTCACGACTAATCCATGGTTTACCTGATGCATTTTATAACAATGCCATGAAAACCATTGCTTCGAGGTTACTTAGATTTTTCTCTTTTCTTCTATCCCCAGTTATTGTAAGCACATAGCATTAAAATATGTATTGTGATGTGTTCCGTCATAATTTAAGGCAGTTATGTGGCAAGCTGAATACAGATTCGGATAAATGTAGAACGTGCTATCATTTTATTAATTGGCCAAAGTAAATAGTAAAAATATAATATTATAGGCTAATAGAAAAATTTTGATTCTTACAAATCATCAAAACAATTGGGTAGTAATTGCAGCATTCAGCACTTGCAATACGTTATTTTGGCCTGTTTAATGTTTTAAAGAAAGAAACGAGCTTATCTGTTTTAACAGGGGAATCAACTAGTTTCTGAAACTGGAGAAGACTACAAACATGCTGGAGTCTCAGCGTTGTTTGACTTGGATGGACAAACACGTAGCGTCAATGTTGGACCCCGGTCCACGGCTCCTGCGGCTGCGGCTCACCTGTGACGTCATATCAGCACGTCACGTGACCAACCCTACCACAGACATGCACATCAGACAACTGACGTTGTAGACAGTGTTTTGAGACATCCGTTTACAGTGTCACCTTTTCCTGTTGAGACTGTCATGTCGACCATGTAAGCTTTACTGACTAAATCATCCATATCATCAACTTTCAATTTTTTATTGACACGAAGGGTGAATCATGTTTAGACTATCATTTGAGGTGTTCTTTATTAAATACAATGCTTTATAATTGTATCTTACGTAATATGTTTGTTAATTATGTATGTTGAGATGTGCCCATAGAACTCCTGGAACGCTCACGCATAAGGCAAAAAACCGCAACCCGTGTTCTGAAGGGCAGGCAAAACACAATACCCCCCGACGCAGCAAACCTGAGTAGGCTACTCAGCGAGTTTCCAATGAATATATTTTTTTTTATCAACAACTTTTCGATAATCTAATTTAGCCCTTGCAAGAAAATATAAAATATTTGAGGCATTATATATTTTTTTATAAATATGTTATAAAATATTCTTCATTATTGTACTTTTATTTAAATATAATAATAAATTAATTTTAAACAGTAATAAAAGTGCATAGACAAAGCTGCCATGCAAAAGGAATTCTTTTTGCATGCCCCCCCCCCCCAAAAAAAGCAATTTATTAGGTTTTCTTATATTTCCCTTAAGAATAACATGGCAAATTTGATTTTAATTTCCTCCGTAACCAATTGATGAGCTAATTAAATGATTCAAAATACTAAGTTGTTTGTATTTTAAATATCTTAAAAAAGTCAGTAAAAATTGTCAAATTTTAAAAATTAAAGGCAAAAACTGCAAAAAATTCATTGTACCCTTTTAAACCCCATAAATCCCCGTTCGCATGGTCTTATCATTCTGGTTCGCGAACTCATTCAAATTTATGCCACCCTACACCATTACCAAATTTAATCAAAATCAGAGGCCCCTTTCAAAAGTTATCGCGTTAACGGACACACAAAAGTATACATGTACCATTTCATGTACATATATACTAATTTGAACGAAAAAGTAACATGGCCCTGGGTTTAGGTCTTACCTTGACTACTGCACTACCGTAGGCCTAATAGCGTATTCCCTATAGGGAAATTCGCTAACATGAGCAACTATAAAGATTTTGTGCGCGCGCTCACTTACACGCTTCTCTACTGGTTGCTAACTTTCCAATTCATTGAAACATATTATATGGTTTTAAAGTAACCCAGGTTTGCTGATTGTAACGACGTAAGCTTAACCTTAGACGAATATAAATGAAGGATGAGTATAGAACGGGTGTGATGCCTTGTGTCGCTTCGTTACTGTCTAAGAGCTGGTTATTTAGACAGGGTTATTAATTAATAGCCACTTGAATTAACCGATGACAACAGGGTCCAGTTTATTAACTGAATATATGTAGCAGGCAACCTAATGTACAGATAGGTAACGCTTGTTGCCGGTACAAATTGCAGGAGCTATACTTATTCTCTAGAAAATTTCTCTTGGTGTGTTGTTGATGAGTGTCCTAATAAAAATGTTTTATTTTATTTCTTTTTTTAATAGATGAAAAATTACAGATGTGCATAATTATTAATGATGGTAATTTATTGTAATTATTTCATTGTTTGAAAATGAATTATATACATCCAGGACTCAGATTCATTCATACCCTCAGATTGTGACCTTATATCATATCACTTTAACAATCTACTATATTTTCTACAGGGTGTTCGGTAGTCAATTCAAAAATGTCAAGGGGTTATTATGCGTGTATAAAATGCCAAGACATGATGAATTTCTGATGAATTTATGCAGTTCAATCTCCCTTCACCCACCTTACAGTAACAGTCACTTTTTGATTTTTTTCAAATTTCTTGACAAATCACTTTTTTACCTTTTCCTAAATTTATTACAGTTTGTTATCCTTTTTTATTGTACAAAGAACACAAAATTTCTTATTAGGATGAGTAGATTTTGTCCCAATTAAGAACTCAAAGAGTCTTGTAAAATCTATAAACATTAGCCTATAGCAAAATTATGAGAGAAAGTGTGCTTCAAGCTTCAAACTGTCAAACATCACCAACCCTTCATTTATTACATCCGATTTGTGCAATATTAGCGATATACAAATCCAATATGTTTTACACTTTGTTGTAATAAGAAATATTAATTAGTAAATTGTGGTTATTACTGTACCTACTTTTACCCATAGCATATCGTGTTGTATGCCGTTCAGTACGTGCTGTACATGAGCACGAAACACTCAATATCTATAGGATAACTTTCATTACACGATTCCCGAGTGTCTCTACATCGATAAAACAAACAATCAAACAAACACACAAACATTTCCAAACACTCTGATTGAATCCGGCCGTCCCCTTTGTCGTGCAGGGTCTATATGTATTTGTGTTTCATTTTCAATAATATTTGTTCGTCGAAGTTTTATCACGTGTAGGCCTATGTACCACTGTATTTGCAATACACTGGCTGGGTTTCTGTTGTTTGTTATTGAGAACGTACTGCATCTGCATCGTGAGCAATTTTCATGTCTAGGCCTTTCCGAGGGGATCAAATGGCGCGATAACGGTGATGGTCAAAACTAGACATTACTACGCTAACGAAGTTCGGTTTGACTCCTGTGGTATATATAACAGGATTCCATTGCGATTGCGATTACAATGATGGGTCATTTGCTGATCTTACTCGTGAGCCTATATCTAGAACAAACCAAGGTAGGTGACACCAACAGCTGATTGAAGGTAATTGAAGCGGGTCCTTCACCCTTGACGTCATCGATTTTGTTATTGTTTTTGTTGATGTCACCTACCTAGATTTCTTGGATGAAACCCTGTCCACTGACAGTAGCAGCACATCTGTTTTTAGTTTCTTACATCATATCAAAACACATCAGCCTATAAGACGTAATGAATTTCAGTCGTCTGGCCTTCTCTTAATCCTCTAGGTCTAGGAGGCCCCAGCAGGCCGTGGTGGCAGTGGCGTGGTGGCGACACCGGAGGAGCTGGGAAGGCGCGGCCGCCATGTTGGACCGGAAGTGGTCATGGCTGATTTGGCGGGAACCATGCGGCGATTGGGTCCGGTCGTCCGGTCGCTTCTCGCCTCTCCCTGCTGTCGCCCCGTCATGCCGTCACGCAGACGAACCGAACCGCGTGATCGCTCCGTTGTACCGATTACAACAGATACTGTTAAGTTAGCTACATTACATACTGTACTGTTACTGTTTTATAACTTGACAACAAGCAATCTATAACTATGCATAGTAAATGTCGTTTGTTCGGGATGAAATAATTAGTTATAGGCCCTACCGTGCCTACCACGGTGCGATACGATGGCAGTTATATTGGGTTCATCTTCTAATAAAAAGGATGTCGCATCCTTCCTTGACACAGGCTAGATGGACTCGGAAACCACTGGAGCGTTGCCATGAAACTCTGTATTGCAAAAATTTCATGAAAACCTGGAAGCCGAGCATTTGCTAGGTAAACTTAGGCCCCCCCATACACGTAACGATCGGTCTCTCAGATCCGTCCGAACAGACCTCGTCGTGCGACCGATCGTTACGTGTATGGGGACGCTTCCGACCGATTGACGACGATTTTGGTCGGACGACGACTGATGAGAACCCCATCAGTCGTCGTCCGACCAGCCTCCGTCGTGAGACCGATCGTTGCGTGTGTGGGGACGCTTCAGATCGGTCGACGGCGGAAGGCCGAGTGGAGCCCGCGTATGTAGCTAGCTCGCTCATTGTGAGTTTAATCGCGGTTATTATGGTTTCGTTTTTCAGTTGGTTACACAACTCTGTATACTGATAATTACCACTATCATATACACGTCCATTGATGCCGCAATTGAAGTAGGTATATTAATTCGTACATTGGCGTTCGATACACAAAATAAAATACCCCCCGTCGCAGCAGACCTACGTACTCAGCGAATTTCCAAATTAGTAATATTAATTTTTACCAGCTAAACTTGTAAACAAAATTTCATCACGTGCTCACAAATAGGGAAATAAATGTCTATTCTCCTTAAGATAAATATAGGGAAAGAGTATGCAGGTATGCTGCCATGGGGGACACTAAAAGTAGGTTTTTAGCATAGAAAAAATTTATTTCGACCATATAAAGCCATATAGTAAATTTCATCAATATCTGTCCATAAATAAAAGAGTTTGCCTATTCTCCATATGATTAACATGGGAAAAGAGTATGCAGGTTTGCTGCCATGATAAGTACAAAAACCAAGATTTTTTACCATAAATGGATGAATCTCAACCAAATGAAGCTAAATACCAAGTTTCATCCAAAAATATTGGTTAATAAGTGAAATATTAAAACATCCTTATTCTCCATAAGATTAACATTGGAGCCCCAAAAGACAATGTACTGTCTTTAGACTTTGCAATATCTCGGTAACCAATGGAGATAGAGCAAAGCTTCAAAATACTAAATTGTGTGGTTTTTTTAGCTAAATCCAATGGTCAAAATAAAAATTTAAAATTTTTCAAATTTAAATATGAAAAATGCAAAAAACCCATTTTTGGGGTACAAAACCCCCCAAAACTACCCCTTCCGGTGGGTCGATATGTCTGGTTTTCGAACTCATCCGAATAAACGTAGGATTACACATCTCTACCAAATTTGGTGTCGATCGGACCATTTTTACGAGAGTTATCGTGTCTAGGGACACATACATATATATATATATATATATATAACAATTTTAATGACTATTATTTTTGGTCTCTGGGCACCTCAAAACGAAAAAGTAACATGGTCCCGGGCTTAGGTCTTACCATGAGACCTACGGTAATAGCTTATTCCCTATGGGAAATTCGCTAAAATAGAGACTATGGTATCTCTGTATCTACTCTTACATAATCCAGTTTTTAAAATCTTCAGGCAGAAAAATCTAAAGTTCTAAGGACCGATTTCATTAATTATCGGTCGTTTGAAAGTTGTGTAGATGTGCAAATAATTGTCAAAACTTAATTTTTTTTAAAGATTTATGGTGCAAAATAAAAACACATTTTTTCTATAAACAACACATTAAAACAACTTTATTTTAGAGTTTTATTATATTTTTAGGAAAGGTTTGGCTGCCTTTTATCAGTATTTTATAAAAAAATGTACATTAGCAATCTACTATATATTTGTCAAATACCACTCACTCACGTATCAGAGTATCTCCAAAACTATAAGACCTAAAGGGTTAAAACTTGGCATGTACGTTCATCTTTGCTCAAAAACGCTCACTAAGAAACGGTTTTGCAAAATTCCGTCAGGGCTCCGCCCCACACGACTTGAAAATTTCGTTACAATGTTATTCTTATGGGGGATTTTTAATACAAATCAAAGCAACAACGAATCTCCAAAACTAGCCATCCTGAAGGGTTGAAATTTGGTATAGACGTTCCTTTCTACCCATTGATGCTCACTAAGAAACGGTTTTACGAAATTCCTGCAGGGCTCCGCCCCACACGACTTCAAAATTTCGTTACAATGTTATTCTTATGGAGCAATTAAAATACGAATCTAGGAAACAACGAATCTCCAAAACTATAAGACATACAGGGTTGAAATTTGGAATGGATGTTCCTCTTTGCCTATAGGTGCTCACTAAGAAATGGTTTTGCGAAATTCCTTCGGGGCTCCGCCCCACATGACTTCAAATATTTGTTGTAATTATCTGTCGAAGATTCAAAGCTATCAGCTGTTAGCGAAATGAAACATTTTAAAGGATGACATAACCATATGACAATATTTTTAGCTTTGTAAACAATTTAACTGGTGTAAAATGTTTAGAGTTAGAGTTTAGGTTAGGTTTGGATGGACGTTCCTCTGTGTTAAAAAATGCTCACTAAGGACGGTTTTACAAAATTCTTTCAGGTCTCTACCCCACAGGACTTCAAAATTTCCATTTAATATTATTCTTTTGGCCAATATTTTATACAAATCAAGGCCACAACGAATCTGAAAAACTATAGCACCTACGATGTTAAAATTTGGCATGGGCGTTCTTCTTTGATCATAGATGCTCACTAAGAAACGGTTTTGCAAAATTCCATCAGGGCTCCGCCACATATGACTTCAAAATTTCTATCTAATGTATTCATAGCTAATTTTTAGTTCGAATCTAGGAAACAACGAATCTGAAAAACTATAGGATCTATGATGATGAAATTTGACGTGGACGTTCCTCTCTGCTCATGTACGTGCTTACTACGAAAGTGTTTTGCCAAATTTATCAGGGCTCTGCCACACACGATTTCAATTTTGGTCTAATGTTATTCTTATGGCCAATATGAATCTAGGGAACAACGAGTATGAAAAGCCAGATGATCTAAGGGGTTGAAATTTGAAATGAAAGATACACTTTGCCCATTGGTGGTCACTAAGATTCGCTTTTGTAAAGCATCTTTTGGGCTTCGCCTCATGGGACAAAAAATTACTTTTGGGGCCTACAGGGTTGAATTTTGGCATGGACGTTCCTCTTTGCTCATAGGTGCTCACTAAGAAACGCTTTCACAAAAATCCCTTCAGGGCTCCACCATACATGTCTTCGAAATTTCAATATAATGTTACAATTAGGGCCAATTACAATACGAATTGAAAGAAACAACGAATCTATAAACTATAGGGCCTGCAGGGTTGAAACTTGGAATCTCTTTGGTCATAGGTGCTCAATAAAAAGTTGTTTACGCATTTCCTTCAGGGCTCTGCCCCAAACACAGTAACCTCAAAATTACTATAGAGCCTACAGGATTAATTTTTTTGCATAGACGGTCATCTTTGTTCATAGATATTCACTAAAATACTAAATACTGGAGAGGAACTAATAAAAATCCTCGAAGGACCTGAGGTAAACTATTAAAAAGAAATTAAGACCTTGAAAAGAGAGATAAGATGGAGGTATATTCCAAACAATAATAAAGAATGTTATAAATAATGACATGTGAGTTTAAATACAAATATTGTAAAGATATGATAATGAAAGTAAATTTTTAAAATAATGGGGTGTGATTTTCTTTTTGTATTACTGTATATAAATTGAACCAATAAGGTTTTGGAAATATAGTTTTTGAAGTCCTTTAGGGCTCCACCCCACTGGTCTTAAAAATTACTCTGGCCTACTGGGTTAAATTTGCCATTGGGTCCTTTTTGGTCATGGGCATTCACTAAGAAACGATTTTGCGAATTTTTTTGGGCTCCGCTCCACAGAACGTTTAGGTTACCATAGATCCTACGGGTTAAAATTTGACGAGGACATTTCTCTTCCCTCAAAGGTACCAAGAAACGGATTTGAATATATAGTTTTTTAACTCCTTAAGGGCTCCGCCCCTCAGGACTTAGAAACTACTAGAGAGTCTACGGGGTTGAAATTTGACATGGATGTACCTCTTTGCTCATAGGAAGTCACTAAGAAATTGTTTTGGAAATATAGTTTTTGAAACCCTTTAGGGCTCTGCCCCTCTGGATTTGAAAATTACTCTACGGCCTACGGGGTTGAAAATTGACATGGACGTTACTCTTTACTCATGGGCATTTACTAGGAAACGATTTTGCAAATTTTCTTTAGGGCTCCACTCCACAGAACCTTTAAGTCACCATAGATCCTACGGGGTAAAAAATTTGACGTGAAAAGTCCTTTAGGGCTCCAACCTACTGGACTTAAAATTATTCTATGACCTATGGGGTTAATATTTGAAATGGATGTTCCTCTTTGCTCATAGGAAGTCACCAAGAAACGGTTTTGGAATTATAGTTTTTGAAACCCTTTAGGGCTCCGCCCCACTGGACTTTAAAATTACTCTATGGCCTACGGTGTTAATATTTGACATGATCGTTCCTCTTTGCTCAAAGGTGCCCCGCTTATGCTATTTCAATATATCAATCTTAATTTATATTTTAAAGAAGAAGATTTCGTAGGTCTTAAAAGAGATTAAAAAACAAATTCAACACGGGCGAAGCCGTGACGGGCAACAGCTAGTTTGTGATAAATGAAAAGTTTTACTTGAAGAAATCACAGTTAAAATCATCCCTAGCAAAGATCAAGGGAGATGGTTAAAAAAATCAGATGAAGTATTTACAAAGAATGTTGTTTAAAGAAAAATACTGTTAATAAATAGGCCTACGTTATATTTGATTTTTTTTCTTATCTTACTGTAATAGAAAATTATTTTTTACAATTTCGTTCTTCAAGATAAATGATTTTTTATGCACTTAGCACAAAATAAAGTATAAATGTACTATTTTTCTAGAGACCATTGTATTTAGCCACGGGCTCTATTCCTATCTAGGAGCCACTTCCTGGATGAAGGAATAACACCTCATCACGAAAATAACACCAACCATATGCGTTGGAATTTTTTCATGTAGCAATTTTTATAACATTGTTATAAATGTAACACCTTATAACATTGGTTGCAAAATACCGACTGCAAGTTGAAGACCACGCTTCGTTCTGATCGGTCGTGGTTCGCCGGTCGACCGATCGTTACGTGTATGGGGGGCCTAGCCCTTGTAATATCAGTCACAGACTACACGCTAAAATGCCAAACCCATAAAACGCTTTTTTCTTTCAAATAGAGTTCGTTCGTTAGGCTCACTCGCCTCCACGACAAGCTCATTCGCTTCGCTCACTCGCCTTTAAGGGTGCGCTCTACCTCGGGATCAAAATCGTCGAGCGAGACCGTTAACTGCCGCTATACGCGGAATCTCACATTTTGGAAAATATATGACGGGTAATTTTAAATTTTGTTACTTTAATGCTTTTTTTGGTTTCAGTGCGAAATCAATCGGTGGTCTAATAACGATGTTTTTGAAATTGCAGACCTTTCGCATCTCCCTTCTTGCATCCTTATCTATAAACTTTTTACCAATCTTATTGCAGATTCTTGTTCTTAAGATTATATTGTACTCACGTATTGTCTTATTTTTTTCTCAAAAAATGTTTTTAATACATTAAAACTTGATACAAAAACGCTTATTTCAACATTATTAGCAAGCACCCTGCTTAGTAATTTAAATTAATATCGAAATTTTAAGACGATAGCGGAGTACAAAATTATATTGCGAAAATAATGAAACCAAAATATTTTAAATCGGTTCACAACTGGGACGACAAACACGGAGATTCTATACCCTTGCAACCGCGCGCGGCGGATGTTTTAATTAATGCGTAGTACTAAGGTTACTGAAATTTGGCATGAGTTTGTTCATGACGTAACTATAGTAGATTTTACCTCTACGGTTCATCATTGTTGCTAATTCTTTTGTTTTAAATTGAATTGCTATTTGAGAAATTTCTTAGTTAGTTGTTTCATATTTTTTCTTACTTTAATTTAATAACTAAAAATTTATTTTTTATTTACTTTGATTTGATTTAATAGTCATAAACAACATTAGCCTAAAGTACTATTAACTGATACACTATTTTTATTGTAGTAATTTCAGTAAGTTGATACAGTCACTGGCTACATTGCTGGCTACCATAGGGGAGAGTAGGGTAATCATGCGCGGCGGGTAAAGGTGCGCATCGTAGTTTGTCATGAATGAAATAAGTTAACAAGTTCCAGTATGTGCTGCAGCCTTGCGGGGGACTCAACAACTAATACCCTACCTCGTGGTTTTCGATACTGAAATTTTTGAGGTTATGAGAGGCCAAAATCTAAAAGTCGTGTGCGTCATGTTATTTTTGCGCCTCAGAAAATAGTAAAGTTAGGGCGGATCTTTAGATAACTTAATATTTATTTAGTATTACAATTAATTTTAGTCTTTGCTTTATCGTTTGAACCAATTAATTTATGGTTTCATCCCTTCTTAACCCCTTTTCACATTATTGTTTACAGATGCTCATAAACTGTTCGTCCTGGAGTCATGCAGACAGATCAGTAGTGGAGAAACGCGGGAGCTGGCTCAGTTCAAGGTCACCCGAGCGATGACGTCATCGAGGTCAATGACCCCACCGATGACGTCATCGATGACGTCACCGATGACGCAATCGATGACGTCATCACCAATTACGTCATTCTGTGACGTCACACCCATGACGTTGCAGAAATGACGTGGCGATGACGTCATCACCCCTTACGTCACCAAGATGACGTCAACGATGTCACAAAGGTCAAGGTCACGCTGAAACCTAAAATTTTAAGGCACTTTTGCTGTTTCTCGCACTACGCTCCGAGTTTCAGTCAGGTTTCAATGACCTTGACGACTTGGAGCGAAATTAGACGAGAAACAGCAAAAGTGCCGAGGAAACTCAAAGTTTGCAACGTGACTCTGCCTAAACCGTCATGTGACACCGCTCGAGTGACCTTGAACCGATACAACTCCCGCGTTTCACCATTACTGTAACCGCGATGCGCACCCTACGACAGACACCGAGCGACTGACTGTCCGGCCCCGCGCACTCTAGGTATATGGGAAGTGGTGGGGGAAACTGCGATGACCTCGGGAAACTTGAAAATGTCAAGCCAGGTAGCACCGTTTTGGTGCTACCTTAAATTTACATGTTAAAGTGGGATGACCTTGAGGTTGACTGTGAACCTGGGACCTAGGATTGTCTTTAACAGCTTGACGTTTTTGCCAGAGTTAAAGTGTGGTGACCTTGAACTGGTTAAAATCAAAACTGCACAGCAGACTGCACAACACGGATGTGCACCTTACGACAGCCGCCGAGCGACTGACCTCCGGGCCCTGCGTACTCTAGATATATGGGAAAGTGGTGGGGGAAATTTCAAGGTCATTCAAACGGAGTTTTAAAAAAGTCAAAGAGTAGAAAGACTACTCTTGTGAGTCTATAGCGATTTCATTGATAGTGAGTGCTTCGGTATGCCAAGTTGATCTGTACTGACACGCTCCTAAATAATGTTTGCAAAAACCTGCAAAATGATTGTTGCACAATTTGCAGCCAGTTAGCTGTTTTAGTTTAAATTCAATGCAACGTTCAGGGCAACAAGTGTACTTATGCCCTCTCATTTGGTACACATGGAATGTCTTTAACTCCGGTTTCGGCTTCTTCCAAGACTTGCACTTACACATGCACTGACCAAAAGCTTCACATGTTCTACAAGCCAGGCCATCCACCACATCAATGTCATTCGGTCATGAAAAACATTTCTGTTCGCAACAGTAGTTGAGTTGACTCTCCATGTTGCTGCGGTGAAGGTGCGCGATGAAATGATGCTGTAGTCAGTGAGAGTGCACCTTAAATAAACTCAGTGGAGGGGGAAAGGTCAAGGTCATTCAAACAGAGTTTTAAAAAAGATGACTAGTCGTCCTCCTCCTCCTCGTCCGTCGTACTTGGAGAGCTGTCAGACGAAGAGCCCCGCGCAGGTGCTCCCCAGATGAAATGTATGTCTATTTGAAAGCGCAGGCCGGGATCTTGTACCATCAACTCCTTTAATCTATTACATACCAATTCCACTGTGTACACATTGTTAATAATCAACACCCAAGGCTTTGGCTGAACATAACGTGTAGTTGAGTCAACCTCGCAGACAGTTACATCTTCCGGTGATATTGGAGTATATAAATGTGTAAAATCTCGTTGCTGAGGTTGGCTTGAAGTTGAAGGTTCTGTGCCGACCCTGGTTGCATCAAAATTCAAATCCATTCTACATTCAAGAGGTCCAGGGTTCCCGTTGAATACATAGAGTAATTTTTGATACAAGACTTCCACTTCTGTCGCATCTTGTAAATGAACGGTCCACCGCAAGGGAAATGCTTCGTCCGTAGTGGAGTCAACTTGAGAAAGAGTCCTGTCCGCCATGGTAGCTAAGCAAGGAATGAGGTGAGCTGCAGTCAATTGTAACATTATCGAAAAGTAGAGGGGGAAATTTCAAGGTCATCCAAATTGGGTTTTAAAAAAAGGAAGGAGTGGAGGGGGAAAGTTCAAGGTCATCCAAATTGAGTTTTAAAAAAAGGAAAGAAGGTCACTCCCCATCAACCTCGTCGTTGTCTCCTACATCTTCATCCGCATCAGATTCACTGTATGGGTAAATCGGTGACATTGGTGAGTATTGCGGTGAGTGCTGACCGTTGTTGTCCTCCTGCCGCAATGTAACTTGCGACCAATCATAGTTGAAATTCATTTGTATTATGATCCCAGGGTTGTCCCGGAGTATTTCTTTCATTCTTTGACAAACTGTTTCTAAATAGTGCAAACTGTCGATCGACAGTGTCCAACCCGTACTTGTTCCAACATCAATAGTGGAGTCAGCCTGGGTGATGGTGTTGTCAGCCATGGTTGCCTGCCAAACAAGGAATGACGCTTGATGTGAGGCCCATGCAGGAACATGGTGAAGTAGTGGGGGTGTGGTGAAGTAGTGGGGGAAGTTTCAAGGTCATCCAAACGGAGTTTTAAAAAAAGAAAACCTAGAAAGTAACATTGAAATTTTCCAACTGATGGTGGCGGACGTTTTCTTCTGCAACCTTGCCGACACATGTAACTATGCCGTACAGTATGAACAGTACAACCATAATAAGGCCGAACAACAAAAGATAGCCGTTTACTATCATGATATTTTCTGAGTGGATCTGCTTTCTTCTTATTGCCCTCTCTTGCATCCTCTTCTCTAACTCGTGTACGAAGTCACAGCATGCGTGAGGACATCTTTCATCTGTTGGTAGGTTAGCCATTGTTGATGTTGTAGGTTTGGCTGTTGAAGAAGGAATGAGGTATCTAATTGTGTTGTCTCATGTATATCAACAGTGAAGTGGTGGGGGTAGCGAATCAGTGGAGGGGGAAATTTCAAGGTCATTCAAATTGTGTTTTAAAAAATCCTATCTTGTTACTGAGCATATATGTCAGTAACACGATAGGTGGTTTTGCTCTTTTACTTCTTTAATATAATGAAGAAATAAACATATTCTACAATTGTAAGGACAAGGAAGACAACTGCTAGTCAGCTGAAGTAATCCAAGTTGTCTGGCTCGGTCTTCATCGACGCCGGTGAGGAAGCTGTCGTTGAAGAGGAATGTCCAGGCTCTTCCTTCGGCTGCCGAAGATTCCGTATATTGCAAGCGTAGACTTGCACGTTTATACGGTAGCCTCGTGCCACCATCAGCTGCAACTCCTTGTACAAGTCGTTCAGCTCCTGTTGTGTTTTGATCGCCACCTCCTCATAGCTGGCACAGCTTACGTTCAGAGACATACTGATGTTGTTCAATTGGCTGCTGGAGTTGAAATGAAGATGAGGCACAGCGCTTGGAGGTATATGAAAAAGTGGTGGGGGTGTTTGCATTCAAGCAGGTTTGACTTGTAGCGTGGTGGTGGGGGTAACTGTGAAATGCAAAGGTCAAAGGTCAAGGTCACCCGCGAAGTTTAAAAAAAAATGCAACATATCAATATGTGACAAACTTCACATATTGATATGTTGCATTTTTTGTCTTTTGTATTTTTTTTGTCTTTTATGGTTTATTTATTTATAAAACATTACAATAACATATGTACAACAGTAAAACTTAAATCTAACACTGCTGCTTGTCGGCGATGTGGATGGTCAACTCGGTGGAATTGCTACCCGTGCAACCGTGGGAAACCAGGTAGAGACAGCCGGGTTGGATGGAGCGCAGATCCTCGTTCTGGAGGAGATGGACGAACCGTTTCGGCAGGTAGACTTGGAACTTGGGCTCATCCCCCGGAGTGAATGGTGCCTCGCTAAGACTGCAGCAGATGGCCTCTCCAACTGTAGTCTCCATCTTCTTCATGGCGTGGATAATGTAGTGCTTCTCGTCTTCAAGTTCGGAACACTTCTTGACGGGTAGTATGGTAGATTTGGAGTGAGCATTGAACTGCTCAACCAAAGTTTGCAGGAACTGGTGAGATGCCATGGTCGAGTTATAGATCGTCTTCTTCGTCTTCTTGCTGGGAGATGTTGTCGTCTCGGAATCTCGAGTAATACTCATGCCAGGTCCCGGTCTGCTCCTCACTTATATAACCCCCGTTACCCCCACCACTCCCCATTTCCCCACTTTGAAGGTAAGATGCGAGTTTATAGGCGTTTTTTAAAGCGCAATGTCTATCTTTTTCATGTTCTGGACTTTTAGTACAAATACAAACATTTTCCATCGTATACTTGTAATTTTTATCCAATTCCACATCATTAACCGGAACATGAGTAAATTCTTCGATCCATCTCTTCTTTTCCAGTCCTTTTGTGTAAATATCGGTAAACCTGTTTGAAAACTGATGCATGATGTGATACAAGTCCGTGTAACTTGCAAAACCATCATACCAATCGATATGATGGAAATATTTTGAAATCCACCTGTTGGTAGTAGCGGCTTTGCTAGTTAATGATGAATAAGAACATGGTGGTTTGAACAAAAATGTATATGGAACACTTGTATTGATGTCGAAAAACACAAGTTCTTTTATGATAAATCTATCATCATTACCCCGAAACGCTTGGAACTCAATTATACCAGGTTTGGACTTTACTTGTTCTTCTTCCTTGTCCATTGCGAAGATCACTCGTCTGCTCATGACGAAGTCCAAAGGTCAACTGATTTCCACACCACGGTAGGTACGACTTTTATACCTGGCCGTACGGTTGTTGGCGCGTTGGTGTAAATTTAACGTGGGCACCGTCCCCGGTAGGCCTAACCCCACAAAGTGTTTGATATTTTTTTAAAAATTAACCATTGCTGTGTAGTTGATTGTCATTTAGGTTTCCATCTTTACATTTTCCTTGTTTTCATTTTCATCACTAACACTTGATTCTTCTCCTCCTTCTTGTTCCTCTTCTTCACGTTTTACTGATTTCTTATGTGGTTGAGCGTACTTTTCCAATTGTCTCCACATTTGTACTTCATGAGGAACCCTATTGAATATAGAAGTATCCACAGGCCCGTACAATATAGGTGCGTCCGGTTGTTTGTCCAAAGTGTCTTCCAGATAATCTTTAATAATCGAACTTGAAAACACCAGTTGTCTCAAGTATCTTGTTATTGGTTCAGTTGCACAAGTTAGAATAAAAAACTCTTCTCGATTAAGTTGAATCTTGTTATCATGTCTTGTTGTGTCTCTAAACCGCAACTGATGATCACCACGATGTTTAACAATATCGATTTCCACATTTGAATCCAAAAGACCTACTCTTGTCTTTCTTCCAAACATGTTACTACTTAAATAGCATTCTAGCAGATGCAAGTGTTTTATAAACGATTCCCAAGCAGTGTCCGTAAACAAAATCATTTTGGGTCCATGAGTTAAAATTACAGTAGGTGAATAATCCGTCGATTTCATAACACCGATTAAAACACTTTTGTCCAAACTTGATGAAATTGGATAAAATATTCGCAAGAATACCTCACTCAATATGTTAGGAGAAATATTATCTTCAATATCCCTTTTCCTCTTCTCTACATTCTTTCTTCTTTTACCTTTTCCCTCAACATTATTACTAGCGTGTAGTTGTCTGCAAGGGTTGTGTTCATCTCCTTCCGGTTGACCTTGAAGATCTAAAAAGTCGGATATCTCCTTCTCAATATCTACTACATTTTCTGGTGTACCACTAGGAGAAGCCATATTGAATACGATGCTACCCATACAACAACAGGCAACAAACTGATGAGGAGCGACCTGAACGCTCTGCTTTTATACTCGCGGAATTCATTGGAATGTAACAAAACCGGTTTTTTTACAATACATTTTTAACAATTCCAGTTAAAGGTGTGTATGTTACGATTTTATCATGTAGAATTAAACAGTATGCAGTTGTATTAGCCGGTATAGCCGCGTTGAATTCCATTTCTATTTTTATATCCACACTTGACGATTTTACCGATTCATTTTGTTTAGAACAATCGATTACAACTATAGGGTAACCATCTAAGTATTTTTCTGGTGATAGTAAAGGTGCATTTGTTTTACCGTAATATGAACTTTGGAATCTTGCATACATATCGTATAATATGCTGTACTTTTTATTAGCAAATGACACATTTAAATTGTCGTATGGGAAAAATTGTGAATTTAAATAGACTTTAATATTTTTTAAGTCACAATGATCAAATTGACCTGCATGTTTGGTGATGGTGTCCCTTCTGCCTGTTTGTAAACCAAATATAATATACCTGGCTCGTTCCACATAATTAGATGTTTTAACAGTCCAAGTGTGACGATCCGTAGTTGGCAAGCTGGGATGTTCATGGAATTCCCAACTTCTAAAAGGAATTACAATATCACGATCAGCCTTTAACTTTCTTAATAGCAGCATCCTATGCTCGTCAGCTAATTTAACATGTGGAACTCTCCATACAATTTTGTCTAATGTTAATTTCCATTCTAAGTCTGCATCCGTTGTACTGTCTGCAGCTTTAATAATGTCTTTATCGTTTGAAGATCTCAACAAAACTAATTCTTGTTTAACATTTAATATTATTTTTCTATAGTCTTCAGCAAAACCAAGCAACAAACGTAATGGAATATGAAAATCAAAATATCCCTTTGCATCTGGACTGATTGTGTCATTTGTAGGTAAAACCCATCCTGCAGGTTGTAGTAAGTTTGTTTCATTAGGTGATAGTACCAGGTTAACCGAGCCTTGCTCGTTGGTTTTAATTCAGTTTTGATATAGTGTCATTAGAGCTATTAAATTTCCCCCAACAACCAACTATACCTCTTCACAGTTAACAGCTGTTTCAAAAAGTCTGCTTAATATTAATGTTCCTTTATTTTTGTATACCTTTCGTTGTTATTTCGTTACCAAAATAGCAACCCATAAGACCAATGTTAAAAATTACGATTTTTAATCTTAAATTCTTACAAAATTCGATTTTTCCTGGGATGGAGGCCTTTACTAAACTTATTTTTGGGCCAATACACTTTTAATTGCAAAGTTTAAGCAAAATCTGACAGCTAGATTTCGAGATCGTGGAACACACATCCCTTCAGACATTCCTCGTATTATAGTATAGGATAGATGTTAACCCCTTTAAAGTTGTTGCAATACCTACTTTTTTAGTGGAATCAACTGTTACACCTGATATTTCGTATCTAATTTCATCAAACAGGAAAGCCATTGGATTATTTATAAATGGAACTTTTGTACCAGTAGTCTTACCATCCTTTTTAGTAACTTTTCCTTCAATATACAAGTAACTTTCACATGGTAGTGTGTAAATGTCTTGATTTTGTATGGGGATACGAATTTCATCGTTATTGTTTAATTTCGATGAAGTGTAAGGGTTGTGGGTGTGATATTCTTTTTCCCATAGGGTTTCGTCGAATGTTGGACCCTGCGCTATATCCAGTATATCCATAATCGGTTAATTTTAATCCAATTCTCTCTAAGAAATGAATGTTCTCGCGTGTTAACTCCTCCACAGCTGAAGAGCTACTAATGCGGTTTCCCGTAGGTTGTTCGCTTTTAAATGTTAAACCCATGATTTTGTATTAAAGTGTCGATTTTAAATGTAATCTAACCGTAATAGGCTCTTCTCTGAAGTCTACCAAGTTACCGTCTTGATCCAATACGCTCAACACGATGTCTGAAATGAAAGTGGTGTTCAACGGTAGATATACCAGGTTTTGTGGCTTTTCAACAATTTTAAATCCAGGTGGTACACTTGGGTAAAAAGTATGTATGATATGGGTGTTAGCCCCATCCCTGTAAGCTCCTTGTATAATGTTACAAGTTATGTCTATACTATTGACTTTTAAAATTGTTACTGTTTTCTTACCGGAATGTGTTACATCCGGTCCTAAAATTGGCTCATCTTTGGAAAATCCTAATAAATCACCAATTGAGTTTGGTTGAGTAAAATCTATATAATATTTGGAAGTAATTTCAGCTTTCATCGTATTATTATTACCTTTTAATGTTATATTGTCTTTTCCCATTTTAGTTTGCAAAAATTCATTTATATGATCAATTTCATAAGAACCTGTGGGTAACCTGCACTCTTGTGAGTCTGTAAACTTCCCACTGGCATCTTTTCCCTTATAATAATGCAATACGTTATTTTTACCTTCCGTAACATTGGGAATAGAGTTGTAAGTTGTAAAATCCAATAGTGCCGCCTCCCAAAATCTTCCTTTTTGCAAGCGTAACGCTGGAAAAAGGATACTTCGTAAAGTGGACGATTTCCCTGTTAATGATACCGTATAGGAAGACATCTCAATAGTGACTGATACTTTTAGCTAGAAATTCCAAACATAAATGGCCGCATATTGAAGTATTATCAGGTTGTTCTCTTTTATAGTTATAATATATGTTTTTAGCAGATTTAAAGTAATTTTGAAGTTCTTTTGGTGGTGGCAGGTTACCGAAACTATCAAAATAATATACATTGCTGTTCAGTTTCTTATAACACTACCAATGGGTGCCAGGCCCTTCAGTATTATCCAAATTTACGATTCCAGTCTCATTTTTCCATATTTTCTTTGGTAAACTGTCCTTCATGAATACTCCGCGAAAAAATGGTATTTTTAAACAGGAAATATATCTAAATAATTCAACATTGGTCAATGCTTTATGTGGTATAACTAATTGATTTCTTTTATTTAATATGCACGATACGGTCTTAGGTATAGACCTGCCCCGTTTTTTACCATTGACCATATAGTCGGTTTTTTATTATTTTTCTTCGTAGAACGTCTTTTTAGTCTAATATTACCACCATGTTTCTTCATGGTTGATCCTTTTTTATTCCTACCCCTCCTTTTTCCACCTCCTACCGCTGTTTTAGCCTTCATACCTGCTGTTACCGCTAAAGCTGCTGCTTTTTCCGCAATACTAGCGTCACTAGACTTTACTCGTTGCCAAGCTATATTTGCTAGCTTTTTATCAGCAATTGACCTATTTTTTGAATCGGTAAATGTGGAATATGCGATATCGTGTTCTTTACAAGCCTGATCTAACTTATTTATGCCTGGATCGCCTCTTTCCAGTCGTTTTTGCAATTTAGTTCCTGGTCCGCAATACTGATAACCTCCCGGTATGTGAAATTCGTATGGTAAAGCGTCTATTGCTCTGTTTACGATAGATCCTACTGGAATACGATTTAAAGCTTTATTTAACAGAGAAACCGCTGTGGACGTGATACCGCCTCCTTTCCGTATAGTGTCTCGATATGGACTGGTGTAATGAAATGCCATGATTGTCTTTTATATTCGAAAAGCGTAACCTATGTGTTACCTCTATGACAGGTTGCACATAAATGAAGTCATTTATTGGGTTATTTAATTAAATATCAATATCACCCCAATCTGATGATCTAAACTTTTGCGTATTAGGGTTTGTAAAGTATTTATTAAAAATTTCTTGTTTAACCCAATTACCTCTATCGGATTCGGACACCCAACTATGATGTGTACGGGTTGCAATAAGATTGTATACATCAATTAATGCATTTCCTAAAACTTTAATAAGAAAATTAACAGTGACAGCATTATCCACATGTTCAGGGTCTTTAAGGTCTGTTATACGTTTATTATTACAAGTATACACTTTGCTATCCATTTGTGACAATGTGATAGCCTGTCCTACAGTTGCAGCATCATTTGCTTCTCTTCCTTGCGCCATGTTTGTTAATTTTTTATTACTACATATAAAAAACGCATGGTAATTATTTGGATCTAGATGTACTGTTTGTCCTAAGGCAGCCGCGTCTCTATCTGCATGACCCCATGACACATTTGATAACCTTCCATACATGCAATCCCAATAAGCGTTTTTGTATGTCAATAAATGAAATTTTTCATTACCTTGAATAAAGTCATCCCCTTGCTTTGATAATACTTCATCTCGTTTTGCAAATCCAGTTGTTTCTTGTTTTAAAGTCTCTTTCATTTGACCCACTGTTGCACCATCAGATGGTGCTGAACCATCTTTTACATTCGCCAAACAATTGCCAAAACAATCGATAGTAGTGTGTTTTGGTTACTTCTGGACCGGAAGTCGTGCCATCTGCCCGAGCAGCTGCTCGAGCAGATGGCGTCAGATGCTGGGGTGCAGATGGCGAGAGCATATGCCCTGAATTTGAAGTAGAATTGGGCATGAATTAAGAGTTAATTTAAAACTGAAATTTAACAGTTATAACTGGGGCTTGGAAAGTATGTCAAGGTCATCCAGAGTAAGTTTTAAAAAAGCCTATCCAACTACCACCAGAAATAGTTGAAAGTTGAACTAGTTGGTGATAGTGGGATAGGTTGAAGTAACTTTTGAATTTTATTTGTGAACATACAATTAATGTGCAACAGCAGAGTTTAAACAAGTTGAACTTTTGTGATGAACTACAGAGTTGTAAATGCAAACACCAACGACGATGAGAAGGTAAACGCAGAGTCCCCAGATGATGTATTTGAAAAGCTTGAACAAACGTAACATTTCGAATTGGTTTTCCCGTTCCATTTCCAATCGTTTAATTTCCAATTTCAATTTATCCTCTTCCATTCTAGTTATGAAGGGAACTTCATCCATCATATCCATCATGATTGTGTTAGTGTTTGAAATTTTAAAACAAGTGATGTTGATAGTTCAGAAGTCGAAGACGGAATGAGAAGTGAAAGGGAGAAATGTTAGTTAAATAAAGAAGTGGTGGGGGAAGGATGAATTACAAAGAAGTGGTGGGGGAAAGATGTTGCTCTTCATTATTACCATCAGTAGTGTCAGATGGTGCAGGAGTTAGATTTAGTAAACTGTCTTCGTCCAAACTTTCAACCTTATCACAAATAGGACAATCGTATGTTATTTCCAAATTCATTTTGATGGTTGTAAAATTATCTACAAGTTCTTGTAAAATATTAAAAATGTCTTGTAACTCTTCTTTAGAGTTTATTTCAAAACTAGAATTCATTCGGGCCAATGAAGAGTTGTTCATTATTGGAGAGTCGGTGATGGAATGAGGATCGGCGCATAGGGAGGGGGCTTATATAATGGTGACCTTGAGCAGGCGTCTAGGGAGGGGGGCTGTCTAGGGAGGGGGCTTTTATATAGGGAACTTTGAGCTTATGATTGAATAAAACGTTTAGTTCTTCTTCTCCATCTTTTAATTCAATTATTTGAACCGAAGTAGTTGTTTCATCTTCTTCACTTGATGAAGAAAGCAATTCACCAGGATTTAAATATTGAACTACAATTCTGAACCATCTTATAGGATATTCGTCAATGACAGAAAGTAAGTTTTGAAACAATTCTTCCATCTCCTCCCTGTCAGTTATTATATGTTCAAATTTGATAAATTTGTTTTCCATGTTGTTAGTTAGAGTGTTGGAAGTGGAATGATTTAATATTATATAAAAATTAGAACTAGTGGTGGGGGAAATCTCAAGGTCATCCAAATGAAGTTTTAAAAAAGAGTGTAAAACTGAAATTACACATTTGATGGTTCTACAGGATCGGAATACCAATCTGATCTGTATTTACATCTTTTTATCATATGTGTACAAAAATCATCTTGATGAGAATTGGTGCGTTGACAATGAGCAAGATCTAGAGGGTGAAATTTGAAACATCTTTGAGGACAACATGTATGAAAATATCTTGATTTGTAAAATTTGAAAGTTCGCAATTCCGGTGGTGGTAGTTGTTTTGTTTTGCATTTGCAATAACAAGATCCGAAGAATTCACATTTAGTACAAGCTAACCCATCCACCATCATTGGTCCTAAATCTGTACACTGTTGTTCACAACAGTAACGAGGTTTGTACTTGTATTTTTGCTCTTCCATGTTGACGCTGCGGAGTCCAGTGAAAGAATAAGAGTGTATAGTGTTGAATAGTGAGTTTTATGTACTGTGAAAAGTGGTGGGGGTAATTTCAAGGTCATCCAAATGGAGTTTTAAAAAATTATACCTTACAAGTGTAAGGATTATTAAAATTTAGGAAGTTTGTTTCTCTTTGTTTTCTTCAGACTTTTTCTCTCTCTCCGCTTTAGCCATAGCAACAAGTTCTTCTGTTGATAATGGATGTACTTCAGGAAATTTTAAAATTAATTTAGCTTGATATCCTTCTTTAGTTAATACATCTAAATCTTGGGTCATTTGTTCAATGGTGTTGTAGTCTTTTCCATAGATTTTTCCATCAAGTTGAATCATCATTCTGTACAACATTTTCTTAAATAGGTCTTGTCGTGGTGAGAGCTGAGAAGCAAATGATTATTTATACAAGTATCACATCCTTTTTATTAACTCATATTGATCATGTGATTCTTTAGTTGTAGTTTTGTCGGTCAAAAGTTATTCAACATTGGTAATACTTTTGGAACTTAATGTTATGTTGACCAGTTGGCGATGAAGAAGTTGTAGGTTGTGTAGAAATAAATATTTCATCATCGCAATATTTTGTTTTAGTGAACATCCTTGTATTAGTAGCACTAACATCAACAGTTAAGTGATAACCACCGGTAAGTAAAACTCGCATTTCGTTGGTTAAATCTTCGAGTTGTTCAAAAGTTGTTATGGTGTTAGTATCGTAAGATGCACACTTGACCTTTAGGGACATGTTGCAGTTTTATATTCAGGGATTAAGAGCGAGATGTGTACGGTATGAAAGGTAGCAGTAGACTGATGAATTTTGCAAGTACATTTCCCCTTTTATAATTATACAAAATTGGGTCAAGGTCATCCTGTGGAATTTTTAAAAAAAGCAACATATTGTAATGTACAAAGACATTACAATATGTTGCTTTTTTTTATTTTTATTTTTTGTTTTGTTTTATATCATATTTATTGAAAAAACAAATACAAAGAAATATTTACAATGTTATGTACAAATTAATCAGTAGTAGGTGTTACATGAATTGTAAGTTCAGTAGAGTTGTTTCCACTGGGTCCATGTGATACCAAATAGAGTGCGCCGGGTTGAATTATACGAAGATCTTCATTTTGAAGTAGTTGTACGAAGCGCTTTGGTAAGAAGATCTGAAATTTTGCTTCATCACCAATTGTATAAGGTGCCTCGCTCAAAGTGCAATTTATAGCATCACCTACTGAAGTTTCCATTTTCTTAATAGTATGAATGATGTAGTGTTTTTCTTCTTTTAGTTCAGAACATTTCTTCGTAGGTAGAATTGATGATTTAGAATGAGCGTTGAACTGATCAACTAAACTTTGAAGTAAGTTCTGTGATGCCATATTGATGTTGTTGTTAATCTTCTTGTTAATAAGAATGTCCGTCGGAGATGTTGTCTCTTCGGAGGTTTGAGTAATACTCATGCTGTGTCATGGTAGCGCTCTCACTTTTATAATCGACACTACCCCCACCACTGACACTACCCCCACCAGTTTGTTGAAGGAAATTATTCAAGCGGTAGGCATTCTTTAAAGCGCACTGCGACCTTCGATGTTTAAAACTTTTTGATGAAATACAAAGTTCGTTGAAGTAGCATTGGAAATCTTTATCAATTATTGCATTAATCACTTCGTTGCTTGTAAATGATTGTATCCAATTTGCTTTTTCCAATCCCCTTGTGTAGATAATTTTAAACTCTTTGCAATAATGATTCATAATGTGCGGCATCATGTTATAATTAATGAAACCTTCATCCCATCTTAAGTTGTGAAAATGTTTGTTCAACCATTTGTTTGTAACTTTCGCTTTAGTTGTTAGTCTATTAAATGGTACTGGAGGTTTGAACAAATAATGATAAACTACTGATGTGTTCATGTCCAAGATTACTAATTCTTTAATAATAAAATTACCATCATTTCCTCGGAAAGCTTGAAATTCAATTATACCTCTTTTAACTTCCATTATATGTGGCGCATTAGAAAACGAAACCCGTTTATTCATGATGAAGTCTTACTAACAACTGACTTAAAAATTGAATGAGCCGATGTTTATAACAGACAGGATTGTTCTTCTTCTTTCACTTCTTGTGCCACTTCATCAATATTAAAATTGGTGTGATAGTTGTTTAATTGTCTCCACATTTCAACTTCTTGAGGTATTCTATTAAAGATTGAAGTATCCACGGGACCGTATAAAATTGGAACAAAAGGTTTTTTGTCCAATGTATCAATTAGATAGTCTTTAATTATTGCACTTGAAAATATTAGTTGTTTCAAATATCTGGTGACGGGACCGGTAGTACAACTTAAAGTATAAAATTCTTCTTTAGTGAAATATAATTTAACATTATGTGTAGTTAAATCTCTGAAGCGAACAATTTGTCCTCCACGATGTTTTACTATATCAACTTCAATATTTGATTCTAATAAACTTAATCTTGTTCTTCTTCCAAATGTGTTGTTACTTAAATAGCACTCCAAAAGATGTAAATGTTTCATAAGAGATTCCCAAGTAATTTCACTGAAAGTAACCATTTTGTTTCCATGATTTAAAATAACAATTGGTGAATAATCCATTGATTTTAAAATTCCAACTGATATACTTTTTGTCATGCATGAAGAAATTGGGTAGATAATCCGAAGAAATACTTCTGTTAAAATATTGGTTGTAATGTTAACTTCAACCTTCTTCCTTTTTACTTCTTTTTCAGCTTTTTCTTCTTCTCTCTTCTTATGTTTGTTGAATTTTAGGAACTCGTCCATTTCTCGTTCAACTTGTTTTTCTATATCTGAACTATTATCATCCATTAGAGGTGTATTTTCTTCTCCGTTAGTAGAATTCATCTTGCGAATGATGTTTCCCATACGACGGTTGAAGATAGAATGAAGTTTCTACTAATTATTTTCTCGCTTTTATATTTTTCGTAAATCCTTGAAATTTATACAATTACATAATTGTTTGTTTTGAACTTGTCTTTCACAAATGAAATTCTAACCTCAAAAATTAAAGCAGATAATTCTAACCTCAAAAATTTGCAGTTGTTGTACAATTCTTCTTAAAGTACATTCTTCACAATTCCGGTCAGCGGTGTGTAAGTAACTATTTTATCATGTAGAATTAGACAGTATGCCGAAGTTCCATCCGCTACTGGTTCTTCAAATTCCATTTCAATTTTTATATCCACACTTGATGATTTTACCGATTCATTTTGTTTTGAACAATCGATTACAATTATTGGAGCCTTGGAATAATACTGGTCAGGTGATAATAGTGGTGTATTAGTCTTTCCATAATATGACGATTGAAATCTTGCATACATATCGTATAAAATAGAAAAACGTTTTTTGCTGAACATGACATTCAAATTGTCATAGGGAAAGAATTGAGAGTTTAGGAAAACTTTACAATTCTTTATTTTACAGTGATCAAATTGACCAGCATTTGCAGTGATAACATCTTTTCGCTTAGTTTGAAAACCGAGTATTATGTACCTTGCTCGTTCCAAGTAAGTTGATGTCTTGACGGTCCATGTTTGTCGTTCTGTCTGAGGTAGTGTAGGGTATTCATGAAATTCCCAACTTCGGAATGGCATCACAATATCACGGTCAGATTTCAACTTTCTCAATAATAGGATTCTATGTTCATCAGCCAATCTTACATGAGGTACTCTCCAAACAACTTTATCCAACTTTAGTTGCCATTCCAGTTTATCTTCCGTAGTTGCAGGGTCTGCAAGTATCAAGTCCTTATTAGTTGAAGATCTGAGTAATACTAATTCTTGTTTGACATTTATTATTACCCGTTTGTAATCTTCAGCGAATCCCAAAAGCAATCGTAAAGGTACATGAAAATCAAAGTGACCGTTGGAAGCTGGTGTTATAGTGTCTTTATCGGGGGCAACCCATCCGGCGGTGACTATTGAATTCTTCTCATGCGGTGTTAATGATGTTAATCCTTTCAATGTCGTTGTTAAACCAACCTTTTTTGTTGAATCAACCGTCACCCCTGATATTTCATATCTTATTTCATCAAAAAGATATGCCATCGGGTTATTTATAAAAGGAACTGTTGAAGCAGTTTTTCCATCCAATTTTAATACCCGTCCTTCGATGTACAAGTAACTTTCACACGGTAAAGTGTAAATATCTTGTTGTTGAATGGGGATCCTTATTTCATCGTTATTGTTTAATTTTGATGAAGTGTAAGGGTTGTGCGTGTGATATTCCTTCTCCCATAGTGTTTCGTTGAACGTTGGTCCTTGAGATATATCCAGGATATCCATCGCTGTTAAGTTTCAATCCAATCTTCTGTAGAAAACGAATGTTTTCCGATGTTAACTCTTCCAATGTCGAGGAGCTACTGAGCTCCCAACTCTTCCGTTGCGGTTTAAATGATAATCCCATGTTGACTTTTATGTTGCTGCTCTGATGTGTATCCGTATAGTAATTGTTTCTCCTCTAAAGTCAACACTATGACCGTCTTGATCCAATATGTTCAGTACGATGTCTGAAATGAAACTGGTGTTTAACGGTAGGTATATCAAGTTTTGTGGCTTCTCAACAATTTTAAAACCGGGAGCCACTGTTGGATAAAATGTATGTAAAATATGTTGATTAACTCCATCTCTATACGATCCGTGTATAATGTTGCACGTGACATCAATACTATTTACTTTCAATATTGTTACAGTTGAATCACCTGAATGAGTAGTTCCAGGAGTTAAGATTTTCTTTTTTGTATCTGTAAATCCAAGTAAACTGCCAATCGACTGTTCCAAGCTGACATCAATATAATATTTTGAAGTTATTTCTGCTTTTAAAGTATTATTGTTTCCTTTAACGGTGATATTGTCTTCTCCGAGTTGTTTCTGTAATAATTGGTTTATATCATCAATTTCATAAGCTCCAGTAGGAAATGTAATTATTTTCAATTCTGAGTATTTTCCTGCAGCATCCTTAGTTTCATAATAATGTAGTAAATTGTTTTTTCCTTCTGTAACATTAGGAATTGAATTGTAGGTAGTCAAATCAAGTAATGCCGCTTCCCATAATCTTTCCTTGGATAGACGCAATGCTGGGAACAGCGTACTTTTCAATGTGGATGAATTTCCACTCAGTGACACTGTATACGATGACATCTTAAAGCTGACTGACACTCTTCGCTAGAAACTCCAAACATAAATGCCCACATATTTCAGTATTGTTAGGTTGTTCTCTTTTGTAATTGTAAAAAATGTTTTTGGAGTTTCGAAAATAATGTTGCAGTTCTTTTGGCGGTGGTAGATTGCCAAAACTGTCAAAGTAGTAAATGGTTTGTCCGAGTTTTTTATAGCATACCCAATGAGTGCCTGGACCATAGGTGGAATCCAAATTTACTATTCCAGTTTCATTTTTCCATATTTTAGTTGGTAATGCATCTTTCATAAAAACTCCTCGAAAGAATGGTATTTTCAAACATTTTACATAATCATTTAACTGATGATTTGTTAAGGCTTTATTTGGAATTATCAATTGATTCTTCTTATTTAGTACACACGGTATGGTCTTAGGTATAAACCTGCTCCGTTTTTTACCATTTGCCAAACAGAAGTCTTCTTTACACTTGCCTTATGAGTTCTACGACGTCCTTTTTTAATGTTTCCACCTCTTTTGGGAGCGCCTCTCTTTGCAGGTCTTCCTCTGCGACGTCTTCCACCACCTAACTTTGCTTTTGTCTTCATGGCTGTAGTTACTGCCCAAGCTGCTGCTTTTTCTGCAATATTTGCGTCACTTGATTTTACTCTTTGCCAAGCTTTTTCCGCTAGAATTTTATCTGCTATTGATCTATTTGTTGAATCTTTATACTTTGAATATGCTATATCGTGTTCTTTGCAAGCTTGATCTAATTTATTAATTCCAGGATCTCCTCTTGCTAAACGTTTTGCCAACTTAGTTCCAGGTCCACAATATTGATAACCTCCGGGCAGATGTAATTCGTATGGTAAAGCGTCTATTGCTCGATTTACAACAGCACCAATAGGTATCCGTCTAAGCAGGGATAACGCAGTTGAAGTTATACCACGTCCTCTCTTGTTGCTGTCTTGATGATGACTGAGTGATACGGCCTTCATTATGTAGTCTTATATAAACTGGTGTGTTTACTCCACAAGATACATTACATAAATGAATAAGTTATGTATAATTTTTTATATTTAAACACTTAGTTATTCAAATTAATTATATACTGATTTATAATTCTATTTTTAATCCAAGCTTCTCGTTCATCGGGTTGAATCATCACATGATTCGTTGTACTAGCTATATGATTATGGGTATCAATAAGTAAATTGCCCACTATTCTTATTAAACAATCTAAATTTACAGCATCTTTTGGATGTTGAGGATCATGTAATTGCATAATACGTTTATCATTACATGTGTAAGCTGTTGAATCACTTTTTGATGTTTTTATGACTTGTCCAATAGTAGCAGCATCATTTGAATCTTCGCCTGGTAAAATATTAATTATTTTCTTCATCTTTGCATCATATTTGGTCCCAAAGTGTTTATCCCAAGTTATTGTTTGTTTCATTGTAACACAATCATTTGCTTCGTAACCAGGATAAATATCTTTTATTCTTCTATTACGACCATTGTATGTACCTAATGTACCACCAGTAGCAATTAATGTTTGCACCATTAGAGGTACATCTGTATCTTTTATACCAAATCTTCCATTTGTTATTGTTTTACGTCCTGCATCCCATTCATCATTATTTCCTTGCATTAAATTAAACTTTTCATTTCCATGTATAAATTTATCTCCCCGCTTTAACACGGCATCTTCATGTTTTACAAAATTGGATGTTTCCTTTTTTAATTCTTTAGATAATTGTTCTATAGTAACAGCATCTTTTGGTTGAGAACCAAACTTTACATTTGTCAATGTTTTACCATGACAATCGATTTCATTAACATCTTGTAAAATACAGTTGTCCTTGATGTATTTTAGGTTTACAGCATCACCGTCTTCCTTTGGGTATCCAATGTCATTTATAATAAATTTATAAAAAGAATATCCATGTTCAGTTTTTTCCGGTATTATAGAATGTAAATATTCTTTATTAACTGAATCTTTATCATTTTTGGGATTTCCCACGTTGGTTATTCTATAATTTCCAGCATCATATGTTTGTCCATCTTTTAAGTTGTTACCCCATTGCAATTTTAAAGTATTTGAAAGTTCAGATGATAAGTACTCTTTAGTAATTGCATCAGAACCTTCAGTTGGTTTACCAACATTAATTAATCTATGTGATTCAACATCATAAGTATTCTTATGTAATTTTAATGATGTTGAAGTAGCTTCTTTTACTGTCTTCAAATTTGCTCCATCAGTATCTTCTTCTGGATCTTTAACTAGTTTTAAACGTTTATTACTTATGCTATAGTCACCTTCAGGTGTTTGCGGTAATCCACTTCTTTTTCTGTCTTCTCCAACTTGCACTCCTAAAGCGGAGTACCGTCCGAACTTGTCGACGCTCATGTTAGAACTGATACGTCTTATGCTTGCACCTCTTTTATATCCACGGACAATTATACGACTATACCGCGATTCCTAAGTTCATCAACTAGAGCCACCCATTCATTATTCAAACCTGTATGACCGGCTTCCATGGCTTCATGCAATAGTCTCATTCTATCAACCAATTTATTGATATCATTGTAGTAAATCACATTCGTATTGTATAGATTTTTCATCAATCCTTTACCAGATGTTGAAGTATCTCCTTTACTCTTTTTACCATGTTGTTCAAGAAGTGATAAATCCATAAGTGATAAAGATTTTCTTTTCAGTGGTTGTCTCACCGCTGGTGCAGTACGTAATGTTGGCAATTTTCGTGGAGGAAACAACTTTTTTATAACGATGTTATATTTTGTTGCACGTGAACGATTAATCATTGCATCCTTTGAGTAGTTTCTTTTATGAGCGTTAGTATTTTGTAGAATCTCCTTAAAAACACTTAAATCTTTGGATGAATATCTTAGTGGTATGTTTTTAAAAATTAATTCATATAATCCTTTTGTTCCTTTATATCTATGCTCACCAATAATGATGTAATCGTCTTGTGTTATTTCAAGCTTTGAATCGCCAATCTTCAATTCATTCCCATCAATTCTTGCTCCGTATACGTGTGATCTACTCAAATTCGGGTTTGATTTCATGTCATGTAGCATTTTCATTATATATTTTCTTCCAAGAGGTCCATGTTGTAATATATCGCTACTCAATTGAGTTAAATTTGGAATAGATTGTTCTGCTTCTGGTATTGGCTGTTCTTCTTCCTTTTCAACAATTGGTTCTTCTTCTTCTTTTGTTTCTTCTTGCTCACTAGCACTTGTATATGAATCATCATCTTCTTCTTTTTTTAATGCTTATACTTCTTGTTTAGAAACTGGTAGTAAAACATCTCCTTCATAATGAGGTTTACCAATAGTTTCTGATATCTGTTTTAAAGGTTCCGTAATAGGTTTAAATGTAGTCTCTAGAAATTCTTCTCTTTCACTTAAACCCATCCTCAATGCACGATTCTTCATCCTAATAGAATCACTGAGTGATTTTATTTCTTTCAATAGTTTTTCTTGATTCACCATGTTTACACTGTGAAGTTCAACGTGTAACTAGATGTAGCATCGGTAGTTCAACGCATAAATACAAATTTATCCAACCCTATACGATATCTACCATTTTTAATATCTTCTTCCTTCATAATAACGAGAAAGCTATATTTCTCATTCCATGCTTTGCCACACATCTCTTTAAATTTTTCAAATGGCATATCCGCATTTACATGATCATTATATATATGCTTTAAATTTGTTTCATCTTGCTTGAAGATGATCAACATATTTGCATTGTCTCTTATAAGTTGTTTTGGAATTTTACTGTATGTTTGACCAATATAAATGCTATCAATATTATGATGTCTTCCCATAGCAAAATAATTCCTTATTGTGTCATGATTTTCACAAGAAACATCGTCAAATATAAAAATAGAAAATGGTTTTGCTTCATTCGGTTGCATAATTGTTTCACTGGCATTAAACTTGTAAAAATTCACTTCAGGTACACTTGCAAGTACTTTATCCAATAATTGATATTTTGGTTGTTGCAATGATTTTGAAAAAATGTATATATTATTAAAACGCAATCCTTTAGGATTAGTTATAAGGTTAAAAACAACATTAGTTTTTCCACAATTTGAAGGACCAGTTATTAGACATCTTATCGTATTTGGTAGTAATTCACCATGTTTTCCATGATTTAACTTATCATTGTCAACTGTCAATTCATCAATGTTATTGATATTAAATCGATCTTTTTGTTGTACAATCTCCATCTTGTATAAAGGTTAAACACACAATGAGCTATTAAACAACTATACTAAGTCTTTTGAAGGAATCCAAGAGTCTTCACTTTTATCAAACCCTAACCACCGGACTTTAACCATATCCTTTTTCCTTTGTAAAATCTTCTCGACAAGATATACATCACCAACTGTTGATTTCAACAATTCGTGTCCGTAGAATCCACCTTGAAGTAATTCACCCTTGTTATCCTTTAATAAATAGGTTTCAGGTATAGTTGGTTGCACTTTATAAATTGTAAATACTTCATTAGTCCAATTTGGTAGATATCTTTTACTAAATACACCTTTGTATTTGCTTATACGAACTTTATCGTTGACCTTGAACTTCTTTGGTTGCAATCTTTCTAATTTCGGTGTTGTATTATTTTTAATGCGTTGTAATACAATTTTCGCATTAGCACTGTTTACCTGGATAGGTTTCATTCCAATGGTACGATGATATTTGTTGTTATACTGTTTTATAAGTTGTGGTAATATGTCATACCACACATATGATCCTCGTTTTGAAAATTGTTTATACATCGCACCTTTCAATGTTCTATTGAATCTTTCAATTATTGAAGCTTTAACTTCAGAATTTGTAGAATAATGATTTATTTGATATTTCTTCATCAAAGCTCCAAAGTCTTTATTAAAATATTCTTTTCCATCATCGGTCTGTAGATGTTTAATTTTAAATTTATTTCTTTGTATTGTGGTTTCCATAGCTTTTGTAACACTTTTACCAGTCTTATCCTTCAATGGTAAAGCATCAGCTATTTTAGTAAAACAGTCTATAATTGTTAAAATATATTTAAATCCTTTATTTAATTTACTGTGCGGTATCATTTCAATGAGATCAGCTTGATAAAGATCATTCATTCCTTTAATGATTGTACTTCTTCTTGGAAATCTTCTTCTTGCTGGTTTATGTAGTTCATTTACAATCTTGTCCTTCACACTTTCCATCTTCAGATGTTTCTTGTACACTGCTTGTAAAAATACTGACCCATAGAATAGTTAATTCTCATTTATATAGTTTGAATATAGGTCAAGGCCATTTCATATTAGTGTAAAAAAGAGGGAACATGGCATTGGGCTTGCCATGTCCCCTCTTCTTTACGGAAAGGAAAAAGGAAGAAGGTAGAGGACGAAGAATAGGTTTACTGGTCGATAGGGTTCAGGGAGTAGTGGCCGAATGGTAAAGTATTAATTTTATCTTCTAAAATATGGCGCTTGTCATCTTTGTAGCTTAATGCCCACTTTGTTTGTTTGACACTAAAAAGTTGATGATTATAACTTCTAATAGTGTTGAACGTTGCAGTTGTTTCAACATTTTCAAACAAACATCTTTTATAATGTTCAAACTGTACATTCTTCTTCAGGAAAGAAGTTTTTATTCCTTTGGCTTTTTTCGTGACTTGATGTTCATTCCTTTCATTTATGTACAGTTGAAATGAATACAGTTTGGACATTAATGCTACAATTTCCATCATCGGCACACCATTTGTTTCATCTTTAAATTTTCCCAATACTTTCTTGTTTTTGTCGTAGTCGTAATTTGGATGATCCTTAGGATAATCGGAAAAGTCGAAATCATCTTTATATATAAAGGTGCGTAGATCTTCATACATGTCATTTGTTTTAATCCAGTAAATGAGTGCATCCGTATCCATATATGCAATACCAATGTTCTCTCTTCCATAATAGTTAACCATCTTCTTATAATGAAACTCATACATATGTGTTTTTGAAATATCCAAGATTGACATTCCAAGATACAAAGGACGATCCATTTCAACTGACTTCTTGTTCATGGAAATAACAACTAGATTTTCATTAATAATTACAGATGAACCAAAGTTTGGTTGTTGCACTAATTTCTGTAATTTTACTGGATCAGTTACCAATTTGATATCCTTATGTTTCCTTTTGTTTTCCAAAGTCTTGCCAAATATTGCGTTGTTCATTAATTTGAAAAAATCTTTTTGAAAACTTGATGTAGCGGCGGCTCTTCTTCTTGTGTTGTTGTCGATGTAAGGTTTTAACCAACAAGATTGAGAAAATTGTAGTACTCGATTAATTTTTGTAATTCTCAGTCCTAAGTCTAAAGCCTGTTGTATCATCCAGTAGTGTCCAACATATCGAGACTTGTCGGTTAAAGTCATCAATAATTTTGGCCATCTTCCAGTAGGGGAAATTTCAGTCTTCGGAAGAAGTGGTAAATCATAATGTTGATCATGAAGATGTTCAGGATATTCAAAATCCACATCAAAAATGTAACCAGTTTCACCATGCTTCGGTATATCCATTATGTTTCCAATCGATTCTGGATCTATCCATTTAAAATTATCATATGGAAGGGGATTTGACATTGCCCATCCGTATAAGTTATTTGCATCAAAATAACCCAGGAATGTTGTTGGTTTTGATGCATCATAATCGGGCAGATACTTGTTGTTCGCCTTAAAATGTCGTGTAACGCTTTGCGTCAATCCCCCTCGAACTCCTGACTCTAACATTAAAACCATATCTATATCAGTAAGAAGTTGTATTTTACAATTTGTTTCTTTCAACATGGCTTGCCATGCTAATCCAGGTGAAGTGTACGAATGAAGAGGGTCCAATCCATAAGCTGCAAAACACGTATTTCTAAATTCTTCCATTATATCACATAATAAAGTTACATCTAATTTAACATAAAAATCTGAATATTCTCCTAATGTTCTAAATCCTAATTCGTTCCATACTTTACATGCATGATCATAGTCCTCTTGAGATATGTCCATGTCGTAAAGTTTACTTTTAAATTCTTCTTTAGCCGGAAGTGATGTTTCATTAAATTTTTCTAAACTGTCTATGTAATCATATGGAAACACACCTTTCCGAAGTACCAAATCCAGTTTGTCGTTATTTACAATTTTCTTTGTTTCGATTAAATCTTGTTTCCTTAAATTTTCTGAAAGTTTGGACAAACTCGACGGCATAAATCTGTAGGAGTCTAAGAATCTTAATTTCATGTTTCCAACTTCTTTGGAAAAACTGATGAACTTCTCTGAAGTTTCAGCTAATACATCAATTTTACCATCGTCTCTTCCTAATTCGGGTATTATGAAATGAGCATCGTACCCACTAAGGTTATGCAGAACCACAGGAATAAATAGTGGTAAACGATAGCTCAAGTTGCATTTATTACAAGCAGCACCCCTGTAATAACCAGTGAGGTGATCGTGATCTTTAACTTTATAATTCTCAATAGTAAAATCATTTTTGCACAAGAAACATCGAGTTGCATT